>WEKX01003884.1:269469-326923 GCA_013390025.1 Pitta sordida | reverse complement strand
CAACCCCATGCACCGCTATCGGCTGGGGGAGGAGTGGCTCGAGACTAGTGAAGTGGAGAGAGACTTAGGTGTACTGATCGATAGGAAACTCAATATGAGCCAGCAGTGTGCCCAGGTGGCTAAGAAGGCCAATGGCATCCTGGCCTGCGTCAGGAACAGTGTGGTCAGTCGGTCCAGGGAGGTTGTCCTTTCCCTGTACACGGCGCTGGTCAGACCGCTTCCTAACATTAAGATTAAACCTCCCCTGGCATAGCTTGAGGTCGTGCCCTCTCGTTCTGGTGTCATCAGCCTGGAAGAAGAGGTCCACACCCATCTGGATGCAACCTCCCTGCAGGTAGTTGTAAACAGCAATGAGGTCACCTCTGAGCCTCCTCTTCTCCAGACTGAACAATCCCAGTTCCTGTAGTCGCTCCCCATAGACCCTGCCCTCCAGTCCCTTCACCATCCTCGTTGCCCTTCTCTGGACCCTCTCGAGCAGCTCAACATCCCTCTTAAACTGGGGAGCCCAGAACTGCACGCAGTACTCAAGATGAAGTCTGACCAGCACCGTGTACAGGGGAAGGACAACCTCCCTGAGGTGTTTAGGAAGAGACTGGATGTGACACTGAGTGCCATGGTCTAGTTGACAATGTGGTGTTTGGCCACTGGTTGGACTCGGTGATCTCAGAGGTCTTTTCAAATCTAATTGATTTTGTGATAATACTGGTAAAAATGAGTGTGCAAATGAGGATTTCTCAGTGTTTTCTTACTCAGGGTTCTAATACATCATTGGAAATTGGAGAAAGTTACTTAGTTGGACTATGTTACCATATTATGTTCCATATTACCTTACTACATTGTGCTGAGATGAGCCAGTGGGAAAAAACACAGGCCTTTTCTGCTCCCTAAAAACACACAATGAAGCAGAGTTTCTTAAGGAGGTTTGGAAGTCAAAATGCTCTTTATTCTGTATGTATTTCTTACCTTCTACAGGCTTATCGGGAGAAGAGGTACAGACTTTTGCAGCAGTGGGTACTTCATCAAAGAAAAAATAATACAATCCAATCTCCTTTTGAGGAGCAAAATAAATGGATTTTTCTATTCAGCTAGCATCATGTTGTGTTTTGAAAACTTGGTAATCAGCATTGTCTGCCAAGTCTCATGTCTTAAAACTGTTGGAAACTTGAGTATTGCTCTTAGAAGTCAGAGTGAAATATGTGGTTTATATTCGTGCGTCATCCAAGTGTTTCATGGGCAGCTGGATTCATTCGTGTTTGTAGACTGCAAGGTTTTAAATTTTCAAAATTTTATTTGAAAGTTATTTAAGGTCAAGTACAAAAGCATTTATTTATCACTGCTGTGCTTCATTTAAGGTTCCAAGAGAGAATACATTCTCAGCTCTTCTCATCAGAAATGTGACCTGCTGTTCACATTTTCCAAGATGCAAATCCCTAGGTTTTAGCACCTTTCCTAGGAATCTAATCAAATGAGTCCCTTTGGCAGTAGTTTGAGGGAATGGGTAATTCCAGGTAACTGGGTGTCATGGCAAGTATTGACTCGTATCTGTCTTTGCTATGAAAAGAAAACAAAGGAGAGAAAATGAGAGCTGCTAAGGTGTGACCTCGTGTTGACAGAGCTCTGGTGAGTGACAGTATTTCAAAGCCAAATGTCATAGCCAGTTGCTTCTGCTTGCTCCAGAGGAAAAGGCAGGAGGGAGAGGCCTTACAAAGAACACAGTATTATTTGCAGGGTTGGGGAAAGGTGTAAATGGCCCAGAGAATTTGTGGGTCAGTTCCTCAGGTGCTGTTTTGAAGGCTGCAGATTAAGACAGTGCCTTGAAAAGTCAGTTTGCCAGTAATTCAGTGAGAGCTCAGGTACATGTAGGGAAGCAAACACTTTACAGTGGATGTCAGAACTTGACCCTGACTTTTGGTTTAGTTAATTTTCACTTTTTTATCTGCTGGATTCAGCAGATCATGTAGCCATTGCTTCCCAAGTTGAAGATGCTTTGAATTATAGAAGAAAACATCCATGTCAATGATGACAGATATTGTACAACAACGGTTATGATTATCTTCATTCTTGGTAAGATTGATGAACTCCCTTGGACTTCAGCGAACTCACCCTCATCAAGGCAGAAGGAAATATACCCTCCTGTCTCTGATTTGACTCAGGTAATCTTGTACTTTAAAACATTAGTGGTATTTTGGTTCATGGGCCCATATTTACAAGTGTCCTTTGATAGTTTATATTTTTATGTCCATCTGTATAAGTGCAGAATTGACATGAAAACGAAGGTTTAGGTTAAAAGTGGTTGCACATATCTATAGTATCGCACACTAGATTATTTCAGACTACTGGAGCTTTCTAGATTTTTCCCCTCAGCATTTGTGCTCTGGATATCGTCTCTCCTTACTGAGTATTTTGTGGTGCTTTCTCCTGCTTTCTCCCCTTCTCCAGTTATTTTTTTTTGTCAGATTTTTTCAGCCTTTTATTAAGTACCTTTTTGTCCTTGCTTAGATCTGGAAGACATTGGCATAATTGGAATTCGCAATTAAATAAATTGGGGAATAAATGCAGAGAATAGCTATTTTAAGAGGATATTTCTTTTCAGTACCCAAGTCCCTTTTCCCCCCATAAGCTGACATGAAATCAAGAAGTCAAAATGATGTGGACAGTTCTGCATCTAATTTAAATTGGCAAATATCATGCTCTTTTTTCCTTTTTCCAGGGTCAGTAACCTAGTTGCAGATTGCATTTATTTAATAAGACTTTAATTTTTTTTCCTTTAATATAAGAGTAAACTATTTGCAGCAAAGCAAACAGACTAGACAAAGCTGAGATGATTTGGTAATTTATCAAGTGTGGCTGCCAGAGAATGGAACCCAAGACTTTTTTTGTCAGCTGCTTTGAAAAATGTGTTTGCTTTCATAATGGAGCTGGAATGTAGATGAGTGCATGAGGTAGAGAGCTAGCTTATCTCTTTACATTAAAAACATTCTTCAGAAAACATACTGATATGTGCATAATCATAATTAGCAATTATGGCAGTTTTTTTAAGAGGGGAAAGTCAAATTTAACTGTGAGCAGTGCAGTCCTGCCTTCTTCATATAAAGCACTACCTCAGACCAAAGCTAGTAGATAAGAACTAGAGAGAACTAGAGGCAGTAGATTTTGTTTAGCACCCAAAGTTACTTTCAGTCCTAGCATGAAAAATGTTTGACCTTGGACCATTGTTAATAAAATTAGTTCATCTCCTGTCCTCACCTTCTCTGTGAAATGTGTCAGACTTTTACTACAGGAGAATCTGACTAAATACAAAAGGTTTCTTAGCTCCTGTGTAAGTCATCAGTGTAACTTAGTTTAGCAAAATTTAATATGAATTTGCAATGTGGAGGTAACAGCGAACACTGTTAAATTCTTATTCAAGCTACTGTAAAAAAAGTGTTTTCTGAAAATGTGAGTTCTTGGACTGAAGGTTGACTTGGGAGAGTATGTACAGCTCTGGGAAGGTCTGTACTGGGCATTGGTATAACTATTCTCAATATAAAATTAACAGGATAGTGGAGTCGCCATCCCTGGAGGTGTTTAAGAGAAGACTGGACGAGGAGCTTAGTGACATGGTCTAGCTGGGGGATGTAGGGCTGGATGACCCTGGGCCCCTTCCGGCTCGGAGTGGCCTGCTAGACTGTGAGGGATCTAGGTGGTGTTATGCTCTGGGATGTGCTCTCGGTCTCTTTACGGGTGTTAGGTGGTGAGTTGGACTAGATGATCCTTGTGGGTCCCTTCCAACTCATAATATTCTGTGATTCTGTGATTCTGTGATAATGCAATGCACTGTTATTGACCCTACACAGATGACTAGTGCTGCTCTGGCTGCTATTGTCCCCTGTTATTCATATCCCACTATATGTGGGGCTCTTATATTCCAAATAGTTGTTTGTGGTGAAAATGCATGTAAGTGGCTCTCTTTTATGCTACAGAGAGGAAATTGAGGGCAGATAAGTGTTTGAGTCTTTCCTGAACACAGTATTTACAGATATTGCTCAGTTCTATCCAGACTTTGTGTCATGCCATGACAGGTTTTTTAATGAGGAACATCATCTCTGTCCATTCCTGTCCTATACACCTGATACTCCTTGATGGAGTGAATTCTGCAGTGCCAGGATTCAGCCATTTTCTGCAAACTACTAAAAGCTTGCCTGTGTATGAAAGTCTGTGATATTGATACAGAGTTGTTTTTTTGGCTGGTAAACCTGTTTGTGAGTGGGAGGGATTTGAAAGAGTGTAGATTCTTGTTGCATTAGATCAGTTTTCTAGAAAACCTTCTCCCTATTGAAAAAAAATATTTAATTTCTGAGTAAGTATCTTCAGAGGAATATTAAATCTCAAAATGTAGTAATAAGGATAGATAGGATTATTTATGAAAACTAATTTTTGTCCATTTTTCATTTCAGTTTTCCAGTGGACAGTAAAACTTTTGAAAAGCAAAAGATAGATCTGAGATGTCAAAAGAAATATTTAACACTCTTTAACACTGCTTCTACTCCTTTTCACTTTATTTCAGTGTGAATATAGATCAGGCACTTTGCTCCTCTAATCCTTAATTGAGATCTCTTAAACTTATTAATGGAACAAATACTCCTTTTACTTGAAATCAAATTATAGACAAGGTTCATCTTTATAGCATTCAAATTACGGTTTCTGGTTGTTATTTTACAAAGTTTAAGCTCAGGTCATTATGACACAGAATGCAAATGAAGTATTCTCCTTACTCAAGTTGAGGAGATATGAAATGATTTTGACATTTTCCAGAATAGCTGCAGTGATGCTATCTGAAAGATCAAATCTGGATGGGAGCTGCAGTGCCATAAGATGAGTAGGAAGAAGTAAAATTGGAGAGATTTTATATTGTGAGGTTTTAATGATTTATAGAAACTGACGTCTTATATGCTGATTTGGGAGTAGACACCCATTTTTGCAATACTGAACACCACCAACTTTGTGGCTAATTGGGAAATGACACAGCAGTACCTATCAGTATAGATTATTATATACCAAACTCTGGCACCGTAGCTTTATGGCAGCTCAGATACAGCTTGTGCTTGGAATACACATTGCTTTTATTTTGGAAGGCAAGTTCTAGAGACAAAGCAAGTCTTCAGTGACCTTTGACTGTACTGATTGAGGCAACCTCTACAGAGGTTGGCCTGTACTATGGGAAGGTGGGGTGAGATTTTATTCCTAGTCATTGCTTCTGAGCTGAACACAGAGAATCACACAGAATCACAGAATATTCTGAGTTGGAAGGGACCCACAAGGATCATCGAGTCCAAGTCTTAAGCGGCACCACTGCCTCCCTGGTGGGAATCGAACCCCAGCCTCCTGTCTGAGAGGCAGGGACACTCACCACTGTACTGAAATGGATTTTTTAAGAAACCAGCTAACTGGTTTGCTGTGGAAATCACTGGTATTTTAGCATTTGCTTTCAGCTGTAATGTGCTGTTGGTCATATTGTTAAACTATGGGTTTTCTGTTTCAAAAAAATACTTACTACCATGTGTTTCTATGCATTGCATGGTCCCCTCCCCTTCTTTCTCACTCACTACAGCATCAGTATTCAGAGCTCAACACTGCAAGGCTGGAAATCCAGAGTTGAAAGTGAATTCATTATGAACACGACTGTGCTCCCTCCTGGAATGTTCCTGCATGATGCATGAGCTTTGCCAGGCTTTACCACTTTATTGTGAGCTCTGTCATCCCCAGAAGTTCTGCAAGTGGTGGCAGTGGCAGATGCCTCTGCATGGTACTGCTGATCAAACTCGTATCTGGATGCTGTGTGATATTGCCTCGTGCCGTGTGATGAGTTGCTGAAATAGACTGAGATGGAGAATTACTGCATTTTCAATCTGTGGTCTGCCACCTGCAGTCCCAAGCACTTGGTTTCCTTTAAAAATACAGATATTGCAGAAAGGTCCCAGTTATTCTTTACATAACTAGAAACAAAAGGCAAGAGAACTGAGAGCTGGGAAGAGAACAGGCCATGAGGCATTTCTAATAGAAGATAAGTGAGGGATTAAAGGTAGATTAAAGGAAGAAAGATGGTTCTGACAAATTTCACTTGCCTGCAACTCCGTAGCAGCCAAGTGAATACAAGTTAAGAAATACACTGCAGCTTTACAGAAGTGTAATAATTTTGGGTACCGTGACTAAGATATCAGTTCCTATTTGGGGTATGCATGCTCCACATGTGAAAGTGTACATTGCTTTGTACAAATACTCAGTTTGGAGAATGCTATGTGACAGGCATCAGCTTTACAACATTTACCATGATTTTCTTCTGTAGGCCTTTGTGTGCTTCTCAGAGGAGGGGGAGCCCAGCTCGTTTCATCCCTATACATCTGTCTTTTGGAAACAGTAATGGCACCCTATCAGTAACTTGCCAAGGGTGTCTTGATAGACTACATGATGCATGTTGGACCACAGAGCAGGACTCTGTCTTCTTCTGCTTTTCCACACAGCTCTACATGCAGAAACATGCAATATGTATGACAGCTTCAGATAATAAGGCATTGGAGGGGGTTCCTATTTACCTTTCTTGTGTTTAGAACAACTCTACTGATGCAGGAAAAGAGGAATTAGACTATAGACACTATTAGAATGAAGAATGCCATGTGGAGATGTCCTTTTAGATTGTGAAAGCACTAATTCTATCTTGCTTTGAGTTTTGCTATGTTGGAACTTAGCCAGAATATTAAGTTCATTGTGTTTTTGTGTTGTAATATGGAATGTGAAGTTGGAACTCCTCAATGCCAAAATCCTCTCAGGTTCACTGGGAGTTTCATCATAGACTTGTTCATTGTGCCTGAAAAATTCGGGCATGTCCGAAGGGCTTCTCTGCACTCCCACATACCTGTGAGAATCCTGCAAAGAAGGATCCTGCAGAAGGAAGGCAGAGAGCCCTGTATGTTGAAATACTCCTCTTGTGAGCATGCTGATGAGCTCAGGGAGAGATGCATACAGGGATACAAGACAGAGAGGAGCAGGCCTGAAGGCTCTTTTACATGAGCATCACCATGGAAACTGCCACCTTTCCTCTGTGTGTGCAGAGGTATGTTGAGCACTCACCTCTTGTGAAGTCAAGCTTGTATCTCAAAACCTGTGATGCAGAAGTGTCTCAGAGATCTCCTGGGTTGTGCCTGCAGGAAGTCAGTGTTGCCTGGGTAGGGCTGTTCCCATCTCCACAGTTGGATGGTTTAATTAACATGTGCCTAAGCTCTCATGGTTTGTTGGGAGAGGGAACAACTGTTGTTGCCTAGTTAGGCCTGCTCTGATCTCTGCTGAGGAAGGAAGCATGACCAAGTCTCAACTTTGAACCTGACTTTCCTTTTGTGCCTTCATTTATCCAGCTGTAAAATAACATGGATATTTCGGGAGTTTTTTTACAAGTACGAAAAGATCAGGTCAAAAACACTTATGAGGAGAAATCCTCCATGAAAGCTGTCTAAGTTAGTGAAAGAATGGGCACAACACCTGACGTTGCTACATACTCTGAATATGCTACACATGCATTTAATGCCGCCTTGCGTGTCCCTGCAGTCAATGAGGGCTTGCATGGTAGGGTTCCTATGCTTAATCCAATCTTCAAGTTATTTGTCAACAAAATATTAAAGTTCTCACCTATTCTGTGCAAATGTTTTAAATTTTTTTCCCTTCTTTTTGCCTTTTTGTTTTTTTGTCTTGCAGCTCTGGGACACAGGATACATGGTGTGTTTGTGTAAGAAGGCACTGAAAGCCTCTGTTTTGGAGGTATCCAGGCCTTTCAGCAGAGCAAGACAGTGTGGCACAGAATTGGGCAGAGAGGACTCATGCCCCACCTCAGAGGGACAAGGAGGGTGCAGAGACTTGGGTTCACATGGGAAACCCACTCAAGTGTAAGTGATTATTATTATGCCTATAGCTCTTTGGTCAGCTTTTTGACTGTTGTTTTGTTAATTCTGTAGGTGCTGAATGATGATCTGTGTTTATGAACTCATGTCTGTTGGGTTTAGATACATAAATGTACCTGAAACCTGTCTCAGTTATTCTGGGGTTTGTTAGTTTTATCTACACAGTATTACAGGATACCTTTTTATTTTGCTTTCCTGAATCTGTCTTTGGATCTTTATAAATGAATGATTATTTTCTCTTGTTGAGATTTAGATCTGTTTCTCTTCTCCTTCTGTTACAAGAATATCAAAGTGACCAAGTCAATGTATCTGTCTGCAAACCTGGGATAACCTTTTCATCTTTCTACTGTTCTGTTACCTACTTCCTTTGCTTTAACCTGATGGAGATAAAAATCAGACTGAAAGCAGGATCAAATATTGTGACCACACTTTACTTTCTATGTTTACTGAGCTTTGAGATCCACCTTTTAAAGACTTCTGTTCTCTAGAGAAAATGAAAGCTGTGAGTCTGAATGAAGTCTTGGTCTCCACAAACTGGAATTTCAGGAGAAACTTTGGTACTTGGTACTAGATTTATGAATCTTTAGAACTTCTACAGAGAATCACTCCTTTTGGCAAGTATTTATTGGTGTCTAATGCCTGTATCTATGAAATGGAGTTATCTTACTTTTTTTCATCACACTAGAAGCAGTCAGACTCTAGGTAAGATAAGGAAAGGATGTCTCTAATTACTGTTTGCTTCATGCTAATCCTGCTTTCAAATATTGCTAATGATGCAGCAATCGTGTTGAACCATGCTCTTATTTTTCTATGACCTTATGGGCTTCCTTACTGCCTGTTACAATTACTTTATTGCATTTGAAGATGCAGGGAAAACTGGAGACCAGAATCCATGTATTTTGGGACTTGTATTGTACTGGAAACAGAGATGAGTAGTTTGGTGACTGACATTTACACTAAGCCCCAAAATGAAAGTCTTGAAGTTCTCTCAGCTCAGAGTAGGTGTAAATGAGGGAGGTGTGACGACTGTGAGATAATTTAGTCTGTTGGCAACCTTCTGTAATCTATGTGAAAACTGTTATGAAATCTTTTGTTTGAATTTATATGAAAAAGTGGAGGTAAATTCAGAAAATTTGTGAGCTGAAGTTTAGGACTTTTGTATTCCTTTAATAGACATCATAGTGTTTATGGGATGCCCTTGGGAAGACTCCAGGAGAGAATAGTAATTGGTCACTGTTTCTGGGCAATAAAGGATATTTAACCTCCCTCATACTCTGTATGTTATGTCATCATAGAATGTTTTCTCAGAAAACTAGTGTTTTAGATGGATTCATGGTAGCGAGGGTACAAAACCATAATTAGAATGCATGACTTAATTGTTCTGGAGAATGATAGGAACTAAAGTAATTGCTGCTTGAAACAAAGATAATAGTTATGGAAAGGCATACGAGTTGCAAGATTGGATATTTAACACCAAGGCTTTTCTTGTCTGGGGTCAAAGTTGCTGTGCAAAGGTGAATCTGCTGAGGAGAATTAAGCACCCGCAGTGCTGCTATTTGTGAACTGCAGAGATGGTTTATAATAGAGGGAGCAAGAAAATCAGTTTTTGTTGGGGTGGAGTATGCTGAGAGCTGTGGACGAAGGCAGAGGCAGCTTTATTTTGTTCCAGCCTAATAATGCAGTGCAGCAAAGTCAGTGCTGAATCAGAGCTGCTCTGTAATCATTCATCAGGGTCAGGAGAAGGGTGTTCTCTGCAGTGGGAACACGCTGTGCCTGAGCTCCAGAGGTGACGTTACTGGCCAATATACGAGTGTTCTTCCAGGATAATGCTGCATAAGAAATGGGAAGAAGGGATAAACAATTTGCTGTCCTTGGGGCTTGGGATTTGAAAGGGACCTTTTCATTGCACAAATGTGTATTTTCCCAGTGCAAATTGTTTACTTTAGCACATTGGCAAATATTTATAAATAAAGATGCTGAAGCAATGTGTAGGTTATTCCCTTTACCGAAGAATCCCAGACAATGCGTAATTTTGAGGAAGAACCTTAGTTCTCAATAAACTTAATGAATTGGAAATTAGACAAACAAAAAACAGTGTGATTTGCCATTACACCTGCCCTGCCATAGGTGCTTGATGGTATTTGTCATCATTAAGACAAAATAAAAGGGAATGCAAATTATGTAAGTTCAAGTGGGGTAACAATAGCTAAAAAATCTACACTGGGATGAATTTTACATGGAGGAAGAACAGAAGGCCAAAAACTAATGTACTATTAGAAGTAAAAAAACCCCAAAGATCCGAGCTGGTACTTTAAAATTCTTTAGAGCAGGGGTCTAGAGAAAGGAAGGCTATGGGAATTCCTTGTTCTCTGTCATTGAGTGATTCTCAGTGAACACAAAAAATTTGCAAAGACATTTGGATCACTCAGATTTTCAAAGAGATTTTATGGTTATAAGATGGTTATACTTACTCTTAGAGATGTCTTGCCAAAGGAAAAAGAGGCTTTAGCACTCCTCTATTTTGTAACTAGTAAAATAATGCTAAAGCGTAATGGAGAGTGACTAGATTCACCAAGTAAACGACATGGGAAATTAAGAAGCTAATGTCTTGCTGCCATTTAAAGAGGAAAGCATTCAGCAATTGTTTTCTCTTTGGTAGAATTTCTTTCAATTCAAGAAAGTGTTTTTACTTTATTTTTGTATTATCTTTTTTTTCTCCTGAGAGACAAAGTACTCACTCTTATTATCTGTACTCAAGGCTATGAACTGACAGTTTGTACTTGGAGTTATTTCTTCACCACAAGACATATGCATAAGATAAAGCTTCTATGGCCATAAAGAGTATTCAACAAAAGCCAAGTGAATAGCTTGCTAAAGTCCTTGTAAGATTCTAAATACATTTGAGGGAAGAATAAAGTACAATACTGATAAAGCACAATAGTTCATAGCTAAAAATCGGGCTTCTGTGCAACATGTAAAATTCTTAGAACAAATTCTTATAAAAACTGTATAATTAATTCTAGATTAGATAGGCTAGGCTGAAACCTGTTAAGGAAGAAAGTTGTGAACTTCTGAGTCAGATGTGTCCCAGGAATAATAACAGCATTTAGGAACTCTGGGGAAATAAAGAACTTCAGTAACTCAGCCCCCAGAGGAAAATCAAAAAGGAAGGGGAAGGAAGAAAAGAAAAACTAAATTTACTAGTTGCTTGACTGTCTTTGTCCTGAGGGGTAATTCTTCCAGTCAGTGTCACGCAGATGATAAAATTATGCTTTATAAATTGTTCTGGAGACAATTGTCCCTTTAAAGAGAGATCCCACTCCAGGCATTTTTTTCTGCCTAAGTACAGCTTGTGCAAATGAGGAAAGCTTTGCTTTTTTACTGGAACCTGGGGAGCCTATTTTGTAATTGGACAAGCAGAGGAGGGAATCCCTAATGCTCACTACACTAGTTATTCTGTACAGAGCTTTCTCTGTTATCAAAATACCCATGCGTGACCTTTCTGAATTGTGAGGAAAGGGCTGAGCAGATGGTAGGAAGAGAGTTCTGCGTCTGTGGAAGGCTTCTAATATAACTTGAGACAGGTTAATTGGTGTTCTCTGACTTACTCTAGTGCCAAACAGCAGTGATAAAGACACTCTCCTCACAAGGGTATTATAATGACCAATGTTTTCTGAAGTATTTAGATAGCAAAGGTGAGAAGTAGCAAAGAAAAATAGGTTCTTCCTGGTTTGAAACATACTGTGTACAGTCTGTGCTTATTTAGCTGTGGTAAATGAGCTGTAGCATCTAATAGACAAGATTTGAAATTAGATTTTTTTAGTTATTAAAGTTATGTGTTTATAGCACTTCCCCCCATCCTTCCCATATGCTGTTGTTATGGCAACAGTGTTTCTATCAAGAGATTCATATGAACTACTAAACCCTCCTTGCACTTTTACCTGTTTTGGCACAGTAAAGATACTTCATTGCATATGTTTTAATCATCATTTTGAGCAGCACTTCACTTGCTCAAAGAAGGCTTTGACAAAATCATCGTATCTGCTGTTAAGTACTGGGTTTTTTTAACATCAGCTATATTAAATAACAATAGTGATTACTGCACTAAACCAGCAGTGTTTTATTTCCTCTTTAGTGTCCTAGACACAAAGAGGCCCTCACAGCAACATCCTTGCAACTTTTAATACTAATCGTGAATGAGTGGAACCAGTGTAATCAAGTTCATACATAATTTACTGCAAAGGATTGTATTTCATTTTACTGTTACACACCCTATTTATAGGCTCCTGCATTCCTGTGACAAGAGCCTCTGGAAGGAGGAGATGTCTCAGATGTCAAGGGACGTGCAGCTACACACAAGGCAATTCCAGAGCTTGCTGTTCATCCCCATCTAATAAAACAATAACAGCAAAGTGGCACTCTGGCAGGATCATGAAACAGTCATGAGGAATCCCAAAATAACAGATGGCAGGAAAGTGTTATTGGGTCTCCTAACCAAAAGGAATGGAGGTGTGTGATATTACAAGCTTCCAGATGGCATATTGTGGAAAAGAGAGCTTCATGATTTGCTCTCAGGAATCCTAACCACTGCATGTCACCGATGAATGAAAGGTGTAATTATTTCGAAAGGAAGGGTGTTTTTAATTTCTTTGAGTGATATTTCACTAGTTGGACACATTAACTCAAGTTGCATCATGAAATATTTTATGGGCAGATAGAGTAGAAGCTTATGCACATTTGTGTTTTTCGAAGGCTTGGCTTCAGTTATTTTCTTCAGTTGTGCCTCAAATCTTTGGTTTTATTGTCTTGAACATACCAGTAACTTAGTTCCCTTCTGTAAAAACGGGTAGAAATCATCTCATAGACAAACATGAAATAAACTGTGGTCAAAACCTGGCACATCATAGTACTCATTTGTGCCTTTAACTTTCTTGTTTGTTTGAGAAACATTCCTCAAGATGAATTTCTTTGTCACATCTGAAATGTTGTTGAAATCCTAATCTATCTATTAATTAATTTTTTACTACAATGGGTCTTGGGCAATTCCTGCTTCTATGACACGTAAAATATAAAGTGCATCCTGATATTGGATAAATACAGTGAACCTTCGAAATTCATGGGCAGTTGGGCCTCCTCCAGGGTGGCTAATCTCCTTTCCCACGAAGATAGGCGTGTCATGAGTATGCAAATAAACCATGTCTGTTGCCCTGCTCTTCTCAGATGCTGAGCACTGGTGAGTGTTCCCAGTGCTGCCCGGCACCCTCAGATGGGTCAGGAAAGTGAAGGGAGTCCCTTTCCCCACCCGGGGAGTCTGGGGAATTCCCAGATTTTGCTGTCACTGCCGCCATACCATCTCGCTCCGTGGTGGGAACTGGTAGGGGTGGGCTTCCCGGGCTGGCTCCAGGAAGGCGTCTCCGCCACTGGGACCGTTCTGTGCTAGAATTGTCCCATGCAGCAGCTGCGCGGATCCCAGAGCCCTCCCTCTGCCAGGACCCTGCAAGCTCTTTGTGCTGGCATGGCAGGGACCTTCATCCCATGCCACATGAGCCCCACCTCTTGCCACAGCCTCTCCTCGCCCGTTCCTATGGATACAGTGCCTCTGGGACACACAAATCAACATACACACACATGCATGTACACGCACCTCCGTCCTGTCTCTGCCAAGGTGCACCTGGGCACAGAGCTTTTTTCTTCTCTTTTTTTCTGGTAGTGCAAACCCCAGCAAAACACAGCCCCCTGCCACCTCTAGCCACCTTGGGCTTGCTGAGGAAGCAGCCATAGCTGGGGGGGAAAATGAGGAACGGAGAGGTGAAGGAGGGACAGTGCCTGGTAGGTGGCTGGGCTCAGCCCTGACACAGGGGGCCAGGTTGGCGGTGCAGGGTGGGCAAGGACTGCGGAACCAGCGTGAGCTGTGGTTGTGATGCAACCTGAGCACCCAGGACCCACAGCAAGTGGCCATCACGAAGTGCTGACACCATATAACCTTTACAACACACATAAGGGAGGGTCTGGGCGGTCCCTGAGTGAGCTGCCTCACCTTGTGGGGTGTGGCAGTCCTGCCCCCTGGCACACGCCGGTCCCACCCCGTGGTGTAGCAGGGACACTGTGTGCATGTGCCGACAGGAAAACCATGTGAGGAACTGAGGGGCTTTCACTGAAAAAAACCTCCATGAGGATGCAAAAAAAGTGAAACCTGAAGTGCAAATATGTGAGGTATTACTGTCTATTTTTATGATACTATTCTTAGTATAAACCTTAGTGAAAGGATGATGTTGGGTGACCTTCATCACACATTGCTTGAAATGTGGTTTGCAGTTGTAGTGTTCTAGGTGTACTGAAATATCCATGTGTGTTTGGGGTTTG
The DNA here is from genome assembly GCA_013390025.1 of Pitta sordida. NCBI lineage: Eukaryota > Metazoa > Chordata > Aves > Passeriformes > Pittidae > Pitta > Pitta sordida. The sequence continues at coordinate 312,632 of WEKX01003884.1, read as the reverse complement.
GATAGGAAATGAGGCCATGCCAAGATACGGTTTCATTAGAAAAAAAATTGTTACTACTTTGAGAAAATGCATCTAAAGGTGTTTACCTGCTCTTGGTTTCATGAGCTGCATAACTTTTGGTCTCTACATTGGCTTTTGCAACTAGCAAGTTGTTCCTAGCAGTGGTCTCAATAAGTAGCTTCTATTGATTTGATGCGTAATTTCTATCTACAACAAACCCTTTCAGAACCTACTTTCTTTGCCTCTCTTACTTTTAAGCTGCATCTATTTGTAATTTGGTGCGCTAGTGGTGAACCATGCAGTAGATGAAAACTGTTGGTGCTGAGGCTTTACGTCTGCATTGTGCTGCTTGTCAGGTTGGTCTAGGACTAGATTTGATCTGGCCTTCTGGACTGAGTGCTGTCATCAAATGGGCTTCAAAGCTGTCTGAAGACAGTCAGAGATCCAGAGTCTTTTGTGCTGGCGATGGTTGGGAATACAGTCACTGAGCACTTTGAGAGGTGGTGCTGTTACTGTCCTCAAGCCCTGTAGATATGAACAAGCTGCAGCAGGCTATGGTGCATTTTGCCCAGCTTCTGGATCTTTCTAACAATGTTTCTCAAAGGTTTTTTTTGCCCTTGTTTAAGTTAATCCTTGTTTATATATGATGGGTTCTTGTATGGATGCTTTACCAGCATCACAGTGACTTTAGAAAATCTTTATAATTTACAATAAGCACTTGCCAAAAAAATAAGTTTTCTTTTTAAAACCAATTAAATACAGTTCTGTCATTAGTGGCATTCATCATTCATTGGCATTCATTAGCTGCCCCAGTTGGTTTGCATTGCAAATTAATTTAACTTTACATGGATGGCTATAAATGTGTACAAGGTTTGTTATTCAAATGTAAATACGTATTCTTTTGATTAAATCCATCTTCACTTGCTAATGCCATAAACTGCTTTGATGTTTATTCTTCTACAAGGATGTGGACCAGGACTTTAGCCATTATGCATTTTTAATGGTTTACATCTTTTTCCATAAAGTCTTTTATTTTTCCTCATTAAAAATGACTATTGCAACACTTCCTGTGGCTAACTGGGAACGTGGGTTCTCTGTATAACAGAGTCCATAATATGTTCGATCAAAAATGCTGTTTTAGTGAATTTCTTTAAATTAGTTGGAACACTTTCAAAACCACTTTTTTGCTATCTTAAAACTGAGATGAGGATTATAAGCTCTCAATTATGGCCAGAGAGCTTTGTGCCCATTCTTCCATGGTGTCCTCAATTTGCTCATTAGCAGGCCATTGGTTTTATAGCCAGAAGGTAGCATCTTCCCAAAAGTAAACTGCTATTTCTGTTTGAAAATATCTTCCTAGTTTTATTTCTATAGCTGGTGATTATAAAGACAAACTTTCATGTTAAGCAGTACAGATGACTTGGAGGTTAATTGCCATCAGTTTACAGAAGTCTTTCATTTCCTACTACCCCCAGGACCCAGTGTTTAAGAGCTGGCCTAAAGAATGCAAATCCTCATGGAAAGGTTTCCTTACACAGCAATACTGTGGTGTGCCAAGTCACCTAAGACCAAGCCATGGTTCAGGTACTTGTTATTGTGCTGATAGTTTGGGGACTGGACAAATGGATTTATTACTGTCAATGTCTGGATTTTGTCCAGGGTCTTAATCAAGGAGGCTGATTCATCTTGGACCCTGATGGCAGTGTGCCAGAGTTGAACAAGTGTCTCATCTCCCTACAGTGAAAAGATATGTCTGCTTTAGGGTATGCCACCAGAAGGCATAAACCCTAAGAATATAATTCTTCTGATCTCATTTACGTCTTGATTTACATTCATGGAACTGGGAATGAAATCAGACTCTGAATGTCCTAGGAGACATTATCCAATTGGAGAAAAGGTCAGGTTTGCACATTTACTGTCTATAATAGTATTTCTCTTCCTCAGTTACTGTTGGTCAGACTTGTGTGTGAAATGCAAATGGGTGTGTGGAGGAGTGAGAGTGAATGTCGTCTCATAGAGCAAATTCCAGCAGGAATAGAAGATTTCCACAGAAAATATATTCAGAGCAAACTTTTCCATTAGTCACTTACTCCTATTGCTTTTCCAGATGCTTTTCATCTCTTCACTTGTCTCTCCTAAATATTTTTTTCCCTTATGTGTGTAATTGTAAAAAGGCTAAACATAGGCTATTGGTAATGCCCTGTTCAGAAGTCCAACACTTAATTATAATTAACCCCTGAGTCCAAAAGAAGAGGAAGCAATAAATGTGCATCTTTCTGTCTAAAAAATGGACATAACTGCAGTAATGAATCAAGTGTTGAAAGTTCCTTAACAAACCTGATGGTTTGCCTTGTGAAGGCGCAATTTAGCGCTCAAAAATCGCTCTACCTGGTTTTCTATAAAAGAGGAATTTTATCTTCCTGAAGATCTTTCCAGTTCAAGCTCTTTTGGGGGCAAGAAACGAACAAATTTGGTGTACAGTGCTAGGTACACCAATTAAGTCTATTTTTATATGATGTAATATGCATTATACGTATTAGTGCAGGCCTGTAAAGAACTTGAATTTTCCAGTCTACGAGAATGGAGGTACTACTGACAAATGAAACTAGTATTTCTATGGCAATGTAGTTTGAGCCGTGACAGACTCTTGGGAGAAAGGGTGCAAAGCTGTCAGTGTCCTCTCTGCTTCTGGTGCTGCCTTGTGTCTGATTGCATCCCTTCCTGCCGCACAGTCCCACAACCTTACCTCTCTATATGGTATCCCTGACTATCCCAAGAATGTGGGAAGCCTGAGTAAGATGAGGCCTACACGTATGTGAATGTCTTTCCTGACCAGAAGAAAAAAAAGCCTTGCAAATAATTAGGAATAGCTGCATACAAGTCTAAGGAAAATATTGTTGTTAGTAAAACTCTTGTATGACTGGGATAACATTGGAAAGCATGTTGCCTTTTAGGTATTAATCAAGGTGTATATTTGCCACAATAACATCAGACGTGCTAATTTAGTCTGTTAAAGGAGTTTTCTGCTTTATTATTTAAAATGTTAGGGCTACAGTGCAATGTGGGACTAAATAAAGCACTTGACTGAAGTTGTCTATTAGCTTGAATATGTGGTGCTCAGTGCAATGCAGTGCTCTTTAGAAATCCCCTTCCCCTAGCTTTAGGATGACACAGTAAAACCATCTCACATAACCAAACTGCCAACTCCACTGACACAGTTGTACCTTTCCCTGAAGTCCCACGACCTGTGGCTTCACTCTGATGTTGGCAAGGGCTGTAGGGGTGAGTTACTGGCATCTGGAGTCCTTCACCAGAAAGAACAGGATTTTCCTGTTGATGACTTATCCTAGGTTACCTCCTTTACCCTTGGTTGTACTTACCACTCTAGGATATACGTACTTGGGTTCTTTTTTCTGTCGGCAACACAGTTGTCCACCTTTGCTTTTTCTTCATTGTTCCACAGCTCCATGTTATGCTCAAATCTGCTATATATGGACATTTTCCTCATGTTGGATACTATTTCTTTATTCCCTTTGTTACTTCTAAACTAAGATTTTTCCATGTTCATTCTGTACTTCTTTAATGGAATATTGGTGAGCTGTTCACCGTGTGGAGTTCCCAATGCCCCAGCTATGCCCATCTTTTATTCCATGCCTGATCCTCTACATGGCCATCCTGTGACTGCACTTCCCCAGGCCTCTGTCATGTTTGGCTGTGTTTCTCTGTGCCATAAGTGCTAGACGTAGAACCATGGTGGTACCATATAACAATACATAGAAGCAAAATAAGTTAGTCAAAGGCACAATTGATTAGGGGAAAAAACCAAATCCTGTTCCAGTCAAGGTAAATTCAGACAGAGCAGGGCTGGTAAGTCTCAATCCTGAGGTCCCAAAAACTCAGTACAGCACTTATGGGCTGTAACTAGCAATGTCAACACTGTATCACAGGGCTAGTTGATTACATACTGCATTGTGAATATGTCCTGTGATGACTGACTATGCTAAATTAGGACAATTATTCAAAGGCTATTTTTAGCAACACTTGTTCTTAAAAATAACAACACCCATAGGAGGATAACTTCTGGTATTTCCACAGTAATTCTAAAACTTAGCAGTTTAAATCTGTTAAAATGCTTTTTTTTTTTTCCTTTTTCTCCATCAATGTCCTGTTATTGTTGATGGTTACTCATCAGATCACTATGAGTTCCTAAAGGAGGTATGCTCCTAGGAAAAATAATTCATCAAAGAAGTTAAAGCAGTTTATGTAATGTACTTGGCAATTCTTTATCCAGGCTGCAGAGCCTGAGGAATTGCAGGCAGCTGACAGCGCAAGGTGATGTGTGTAGGTGCTAGTGTGCAGCTCAGCTTGTGGTTTGGGAATTCTGTGCTCTCTTACCAGCCTTCATTTGCTGCCAGGTCTCTCCTGAAAAAATATCTGCAGTGAAAAATGGGAGCAAAATGTTAGCTATTCTCCTGCTTGGCCCTCTGAAATAGTGGAGAGCCAGGAGGGTGGATTTGAAAGTGTAATGCTGTGTGGACACAGCAAAGGCAACAGATCCCTTGGTAGAACATTACCACCAGCCTTAAACCAGACTCCTTTCAGTTGCTTCTGTCTCCCATTGCTCTTGTGCTTTGTGCAAAACCGAAGAAAACTTCTGTAAATCCTTTTGTAAAGCAGATCCAAAGGTTTACAGGGCCAATTCTCTTTTGGCCACAGCTGCTGGTGGTTTTTTCTAGACCTCCTTCCCTCTCTTCTGGCTGCTGCTGCAGGTTGTTGGAAAGAACAAAACAAAGCTTTTATCTACCAATATTCAAAGTAAATATTTCATCAGTTTATAGATGTCTCCTAATAGACTGGCATGTTACTATCTACTCTTCTTGACCCTATTTAAGCTATGTGAGAATAGTGCCTAAGCAAAGCCTTCGTGCTCATGTAACATGAGCTGGCTTGATGTAAGCCTTGAAGAATAGAGCTGACCAGGATTTTGGGCCCTGATAGGTGAAAAACTCAGAAGTTACATTCCTTTATTTTTTTAGTTAGTTTTAAAGCTGGATGTATATGACAAAATCAGGCAGCTTCCTAGGGGCATGTTCCTTGTAGCATTGCTGCAAGTAAGGACAGGTATGTCGAAATGCTCACGTCTCTGATCTTAGATGTGAAAAAGAACATTAGGATATCTTGTCAAAGATTCTACAACTCCTCCACATTGTGTTTGGAGCCTGAAATTGCCACTCTGATCCCGTGAGAGCTCTGGAGTGGTTAAGACTGTTACAGAATGTTCTGAGCAAGATTCAGCTCCTCGTAAACCTGCTCTCTGGAGCCAGTACTGCAATAACCATGTGCCAGGGGAAGAAGTGAGAGTACTGTACTATCTCAACATGCAAAATTCGTGGAACTTCTCCCACAAGATCCCATGTGGCATGGTTAAGCCTTTTTTGGAACAGTAAGTGTGTAGATCTTCACCTATAAGTCTCTTACCATGGCTTTTGAAGGCAATTTTGTGCCTAACACGTATTTCTTCTCTATTGATTAGTAACTCAAAATAGTACTTTGAATTTTTATTTTCCTCTCAGGATGAGATGTATTCACGCGATCAGGAAAACATTGCAATGACTTAAATATGAGTAATTAGGAAAATTTCTTGTTTTTATTTTGGTTTTCTGCAGCCAAAGATTAAATCTATTCATTTATTCTTCCTCTACTTATTCTCCTCCTACCCCAGATAAGTGAAAAAATCCTGTAAATCATTCGTGGTAGAGGATGTATTTCATACATTAAAATGAATAATTTTATATAACTTTTTGCTAACTCAGAACATCCTGTGACTTTAATTTTGTTTAGAAATAGAAATAACTGGGACTCTAATATTTCAAAACACATTACAGCAATTTTGGAATGTTGCAGAATGGGGAAAAGCTGCCATTTTAGTGTGGGGAAATGTTCAGGATTGAACTTCAAAATTATGTAAGTGCATTGAAGGAACATTATTCATACCCAGTGCCCTTAAGAGGGCGCTTATTCACCACTGCATCTGTTTGGAACATCATCTGTTATTAAAATGCAATTTTAAAATAATCTTCCACTGCTCTAGGTTAACATTTAACTGCGTTGTATTTGGGCTAGTTATGGTTACTGACATCAATAGACACAAAGCATTCAGCAGTACTGCACGAGGGAAGGCTTAGTTTGTATAATAGTCCTGTCAGTTTATGGGAGTGCCACTTCCACCCAGAGCAGCAGGTGCAAAGCAGTTCTACATCTCTTAAAAGAAACAGCTTTTCCTTACACAGCTGGATTCTGGTTTGATTTGGGGTTTTCTTTGGCTCTGCCTTTGCTTTTCTGTGAGAGTCATCAGCTGTAATAAGCTTTGATGCTTCATCTCTGCAGTTGTTTTCCTTTGAATGAACTACTGTGTAAGTAGGAGTGCAGTAGAAGACTGAAGGATAAATAACAGTTCTGGTAACGAAATTGGACTATCAAATGCCTATTTTTTTTCTAAGGCAAGTGCTGAGGAATTACATTCTATTTTCTTGGAAAGGCTCTTTCTGATAAGAAGTCCTGCCATAAAGTGCTTGTTTGCAATCATCATGGCAGTTGGACGAACATGCCAATTAATGCCTATTCTAAAATAAAATAGGATTTGTCAGAAGATCTCCTTCAGTCTGGAGGTAGATCTTGGAATCACAGTGTTCTTTCCACAAAGATCACTGGAGAATGGAAGTGGTTGGTATAAACTTGACATCACTGTAATTGGATTATGTCCAATGTCACTAGCAGTGATTTCAAAGTAAATACATATGTAAGTTTTCTGACACATAAGTGATCACAAACTTTATTTATTCATTGTCTGTTTGAAACTAAAGGACAGCTGATTGCCACTCTCCCTTCCCCTACTGTCCTTTTAGATTTGACATTTTTATGTGGACTTGAAAGGTTGTTTAAATGGAGATAGTGCCACCAGAGATGAGCTAGTTTCAGAGATGACCTTGTCCTTCAATTTTAAAGCCTTCATTTTCCATCTATGATCAATTCCTTTCATCTGAGTCTGAAGGAGTCAGAACATCTCAGTGGCTTGTGCATAAACATTAGGATTGTGTACAGGTCACAGACTGAATAAACAGATAATCACCTTCCTGATGGAATACTTAGCAACATGGGATCTTATAGTGGTAGATATCCAAACTCGGGAATTTATGAAGACATCACTGTTTATCATTTTAAAACATGCCATGCAAGTGTGTTCTCATAAGGTTTTGTGGTCATACAATAAAAAACCCCCAACTTGTACAAGTAAAGGCACTTACTTAAAGTTACTTCTAGGCAATAGTGAAAGTTGATTTTTGTTTTTATACTCCTTCACAAGTGAAATTCAGCTGCACATTTATTTCTCTCACACAGATATGTGTGGCGTTCTTCAGTTGAAACCAGCTAATTTATTCCAGTAGTGTATAAGGAGGATCTGGCTTTTTAATAGCTTTCCATCTCTTGTTAGCCTTTGTTCAATATTCATCTACACAGAGTCCAGTGATATTGAGAAGTACATATCTCTAGGATACCATTTAATTTTTGTGTCACTAGACAGGATATAGTTTCTGATACTGGAATAATTAGAATTTTTTTTTTTTGAGATTGAGACATTGCTTTGCACCTCTATCACTAGATAAGACTGAATTTCATGAAATAAACACTACTTTTTGTGCCTGACTTTAATTGAAGAAGACATTTAATTACTTTACCATAGTCCTGTATGAATGCTGTGCCTTTTTTAGACTTAGAGCAGGTTTATGAATACTTTGATAACAAAACTGATGAGAACAACTCCTTTTTTTTTCTTTCAATAAAATAAAATTTTAATATAAAAAATTCATTGTATCTATTCTGAAGTGGTAAAGTGGACCTCTTAGAGGGGTTTCTAGAGGGTTTGACCTGAAGCAACTTCTGCATCGTATGTCTTTGTATTTTGTTGCTAGTGCTGGAGTGGTCTTGGGTCTTCAGGCATTTGGAGAGTCCTGGTCCCAAGGCCTTACAGGTGCCACTGGGTGAAACTGGTGTGATGGGTTCTTGATGAAGAATAATGACAGAACTGCTCTCTTACTGTACCAGGAAAAAAAAGTCAGTCACAGGTCTGGAGCACTCAGTTGTTACCATTTAACATCTGAGGAATTCCTCCAGTGGCTGATAAAGGTATTGCCAATGTGCCACAGGAGGCACAAGAAAACAAAAGAGCCGCTTTAATGAGCGGAAGTGGAAACCTCAAATGTTTTACTGTTTTTACTTTATTACTTGGCTATGTTTTAATTGCTGATATGGAAATGTCCTCTGTTGCGTCCAATGGAGTTTTAGGGAGATTGTTTCTGCCATGAGGATTCTGCTGCTCACAAGTGGAATCCTTTGTAAAAGGAGGATGAGCTGGCTGGATCATGGTGTCACAGTTAATAAGAAATGATACAGGTCGAGGTGCTCCTGGAGAAAGCTTCTGTCATTACCACTGGCAAGCATGATCTCCTCTCACGACTCTAACAACTGCTACAATACCTTCTACCCATTTTAGATGCTTTTGTCGTTAAGAGGTGAAAATTGACTTAAACCAACGTCTGGAAAACTCTGGAGTGACACACTTATCAGACTATGTAAATTTTGCCTTTGAAGACTGTTTCTGGTGAAGGGTTCATCAATACAGAGCACAAATATATAATGTAGTGATACTAATAATGAAGTTGCTCAGTCATTGATTACAGCTTCATTAAGTGAGATTACTTACTGTGATCTCAATGCTACAAATTAGGTTTTGGTAATTTGACTTATTCTTTATTTTAATTTAGTGAAGTAGAAAAATAAATTGCTTGAGCAGGATGTTAGAATGTTAGAAGAAATGTTCATGTTAGAAGAAATATTTTTCTAACATTTTGTGAGATGTTTGTTTGGAAAAGAAAATATTTCCCTATGTCTGTTTATTCAAGATAGGCAAGGTCATCTAAAATACTTTTAAAGGCAATGTTTTTATAGTAAAAAGTTTTAGGAGCTTTTATTTCCATTCACTTCTATTTCCCTAGTCATAAGTGATCTCTCCCAATCATACTGTGGGTAATTTTTACAAAATACATAATAAAAAATATTTTATGATAAATTTCTTTATAATCTTTTCTCTATGTATGTCAGGGAATTGCAACTCAATCCAGTTACCAGGTCTGGAATTATTTCTGAGAAACACACTGCTTATGAAGATCTGTTTACACACAGAATCAGAGATGCAGTGACTTGTATCAGCAAATGCAGAAGTAGGATTTGCCACCATGTATTATAAATTAACTCAGAATGCATGAAGGGGTTTTGCTTTAAACAAAACCTCGGAAACTTGAGCAATATATTCCCAGTTTTCAAACCTTTATGATCTGCAGTCTAATCCAGGAATATGGCTGGAATGTCAGCATTGGTTGTATTATTCAGTTTATAGAACAATAGGTGGAATGAAGGCTGTGTCCACTTTCCATGAGATTTTGTCCTGAGGGCTTGTGAAAGAATGTTATAAGCATCATGCTTTGATATAGTGGTAGCTGAGCCAGCATTCATGACAGGGTTCAGCTTTCTAAAATATGTATCTCTTAATGCAAATGGTGGAGCTAATTTTCAGAGGCCCTCTGAGAACTGCATAAGGGTGACACATTCGTTGGTTGACTTTTTCGTTCATGTGATCCAAATGTTAACTTCCCTTATGTGGTTCAGCTTCTTAAAGGCTTCATCTGAACAGGGTGTTGTGACATGACTCTGAAAGGTTTATTGTAATCATCTTTACAGTGAATTAAAACATGTTGATTAATGGGGTTGGCCTTAACTCTGAGGAGTGCTTAAAGTGGATCCTGATTCATGGCTTGATTCATGGAAGGCTCTTGTACAATTTAGAAACCTAATATAATTCTCTCAAGTTTGAGCGTTAACTTTCAGGCAGCCGTGTATCTCATATTATCTCGTGTCCTTTCTCAGTTCTCCTTTCCCCATAAGTGCAGAAATTTTTGGGGTCACCTTAGTAAAAATTTACACAAGGTTCTCCTCTTCCCCAAACCAATGTACATTTCTTCGCTTAACATTAATTTAATAAGAACTAGAATCTTTGTCTTTTACGGTATAGACAAAACTATCAATCTTCAATTGTATAATTGACTAAATTAGAGTAATGATATTGAAAGCTCTAAGAAGAAAAGATGACACAGGGTAGGATCTTGAATCTGTTTTTTTCATTCCTCACAGACTCAGTTATTAAATACATGGTCTTTAATTGAAGAAGTGTAGAAATTTAACTTTGATATTGTGTGTTTAGCTTGACTTGTTTAAATATAACTGTCTGCTGTTGTTTATCCAGAGAGCAGTCAGAGAAAAGCCATCCTTTCTCACTGAGAGTAGATTCAATGTCAGTCACATGCCACCACTAAGCTGGTCCTTATTTATGGTATTCTCTCTACTTTCCCATTGTATCAGCCCTCAGTGCATCAGCTGGGTATCAAACTGCTGAATTAATAGAAAAACTGTAGTAAAAAAATACTATCACAAAGGTGATAAACACCTCCACACAAATTACCCTCAGCTCTAATCGTTTAGGCTTTGTGAGAAACAGCATGCTGAAATGTTTGTGAAACAACCTTACTCTGCCTTCAGCTTTTTTAAAATAGTCCCCAAAACATGCATAAACGTCAGATGCCGTGAAACAGACCTCCCCTGCTAACTGTTTCTAGCTCTAATTAACACAAATGTACACAGTTAGGGAATTTGAATGCCTGCTAGTGTTATCTGTATTGTTTATAAATGCATGTTGTCAGATGTATATCGATAAACCTGTTTCTCACAGCAGATGAAAAGGGAGAAATGTTGATACAGTGACAGACGCGGAGGTTTTCATTATTATCACTGTTAATCTGTTACAATAAACTGAGCCGTACGATTTTGTGGCAAATACATCACTTTTAGCAACGACTGATGGTGTGTCAGCTTACAGAGGGAGCTTATGATGATGAGGAATCCTTCAGCAAATTCCTTATCTTTTTCACAGATGCAATCCACTGAACATGCAGAGCACTGGTCTTTGTTATTCCTTCTCTCCCTTGCAGAAGTACATATTTCACAAGCCAGTCACGTTGTACCAAAAGCCACAGAATCTACAGTATCTCCAACCCCAGTACTCACAACCTGTCACCGTAGCTATATTTCTGGTTCCTTTTGGATGTCCTGCAGGTTACAGGTGGTCCTCTCTGTCTGGGCCCTCAGGCTCCAATTGGGATTCACCCACATTTTAAACTATTTGAAATTGTTACCTGTCTCGTCTCAGGAACCTCGATCTTGAAATTAAGCAGCAAGTATTGCATCATATACAGTGAAACCCCCAAAGTGGCAGAGACGAATGGGCAGATTTTTGTATCTCCTTTTGTATTTAGATCAGCTTTATGTTGACTGTTACCTTCTTTGTCTCTCAGAATCCATAATTTACATAGCATGCTTTTTCCTTCTTCCCTTTTAACACAAGTTCATAGTTTACATGAGGCTTGTTTTCCAGCCTTATACTCTATACAGTGTGGTGGTTAGATGAAGATTCACGCATTTTGATACAGAGTAAGGTTCTCCAGCTTACTTAACCTATGTAACATGGCAAATCAAACGCTTATGCTGAGTTCCTTCAGTGTTGCTGAACTCAGATCTGGCCAGCTAATGGGTAGTATAATGCACCCCATGGTGCGGAAGGTTTTTGGTTATTGAAGCCCACTCAAAGTAGCACAGAATACATTATTTAACACCTTTGGAGAGTTTGCCACATCAGTCTGCAACGGGCTGCTTGGTGTCACCTGGCTGTCCCAGGAGACAGGACATTTAAGACCTTTTTCTCTCTCTTATTCTCCATCTGAAGTAATTGCTGAAGATTGCAGACTCAGCCCAAGAATGCTGTTCTCAGTCCTGCTGCAGAAGCCACAGATGTGTGACGTACCCAAAACTCATGAAATGTCACTGTCACTCATTCCTTTGCTGTCACAGGGAGCCTGCCAGTCTCTTGTGGTGCTGATGTACCACCCCTGGGAGTCAGTTCATGCTCCTCAAATGCCTTCCTTTGTGTCTTCCCACTGAACAGCCAGCCCAGTAAAGGCTTTTTGATCCCTGTCACTTTTGTTTGGGTTTAGAAGTTGAAAACCTCTGCTCTCTATTGATTTATTTGTTTAACAGCAGTAGGGATGAAACCAGGACTGGTTTTTCCATTTGCATGCCATTTCTTGCAGCTCAACAGGAGGTTGGTGGGATGTGGACTACCTGTTCTCCATCCAGCTCCTCCCTGGAGTGGCGCTGCAGGGAATATTCTTCTCGCAGTGCCCCAGCTGCAGCCAGCCCTGATGGCAGCAAAGCCTGNGAGGGGTCATGAAAGACCTTTCCCTCTCGTGAGAGAGAGAGAGAACTTTATGGAAGGGCAGAGAGATGGTTCCTACCCTGGATCTGGTCAGAAATACCAACCTGCCTGGTTTACCCCTACCCTATGTTCCCCCTTTTTCTCCTGGTGGAAAAGGGAATATTACATCTATTGTAAGAGAAGGAGGGGTGGGGGGAGAAAGGTTGCCTTCTAAATGATGCTTCCCTTGCAGTTCTGAGCTTGTTAGTTAGAAAATAAACCCGTTATGTTCTTTACTTATAGTTTTGCCTTGTTTTTTGCCTGTAACCAGGTTTATTCTCCAGTTTCTCTCCTTCAGGAGAAGTTGGGGTGGGTCTCTGGCATCCAGCCAGGGTCAAACCACGACACACACTCACCAAAGGTTATCTTTAACCACTCAAAGCTGATGTAAAGAGCTGTCAAGAGGGACTATTTTGCATCATTCTGTCATGATGGTCCAGCGAAACCATATGACTCCATCTCAGAAAGCCACCTAGAAGCGTGTTTATCTGTTTGCCTCTGTGCTGTCCCCCAGAACACTTAGAGAGGCAAGATACAGTCCCTGCAAAAACTAAACTAGACTGAAGTAGCTCAGTTCTCCTCTAACACCTGAAAAATCCAAACAGGGAGAAAAGGTACCAGTCCAGAATTGAAGGTCAAACATAGATTTCTTCTTTTTCTGAGGTCAGGCTAATGTCTACTAAAAGATATTATTTCTTTGCTTTTTAAGTTATGTAAGGGATTGTGTGAACCTGCTCATATTCTCTCTAGCTTGCATTATTTATTTTTTTAACTTGCTTTCAAGTGGCTGCACCAGCCCCCAGCATTTTAAGAGACAACCTGTATTTGGTTGTTGCATAACAGGACTTCCCTCTCAGATCTGAAATTATGCTCATGCTTTGCTTACAAACTCATCAGAAATGCAGCAGACAATGTTTAAAAATGACATTTATTATGACGTTTTGCTAAACAGCAGATGTGTTTTTGCTCAAGCATGTAAATGTCAAGGAGCAGAGCACCTAGCAACCAGTTTGCAAAGATATTTTCAGCATGCAAAGAAGTTCATAGATCCTGTTGGCAGATGTACTTTCCTTAGTGCTCAGTAACTGTCCCAGCTGCAGCCTCAGCAAGACAGGCTCCTCCTCACCTCTTTTTAATTACTTATTCAATTAAGGAAATAATGCTGCAGCATGATAGGTGTGCTCCAGCCAGATGTTTTCTCGCTAGCCCAGACCTCTGAAACTACTCCAGAGACCTTTAATGCAGGAAGGGTCTTGGGCTAACAAACTTCCAATATTAAATTTTCTTATTATGAAATGAGAGCAGGCCTGATGGACATCCAGTCCATTCTTGTCTCCAAAGACACCATTTGTGTCACCCCTGACAAGAGTTTCTTTAGAAAAAGCTTCCTTTGACAGAAATCCTGCCTTTTCTCTGACCATTCAGTTAGAAGAATCATCGTCCTTTTTTATAAGGGAGACCTTTGGTTCTCCTTTTCTCCATAATTTACCTGAATTTTCCTTTGTCTAGAAATAAGCCTCATCATTTTGTCCTCTACTTGCCACAGGTGTGGAGAACATGTGGGATTGCAAAAGCTGCTCTTGTGGTCTAACATGACAGTCTGCCTGCAGCAGCAATCACACAGGCCTGAGGAGGAATATGAACAGGACAAGCACACGATACTGTCATCTTACAGAGGCATGGCAAGATCCATTTTGGCTCACAGGATTTTCTGAGCTTGTTGTGTCTTCTCTATGTAGTAACTTACAGTGAAATGCTCTTCCAAGTTCTCCATTTGATTAATTCTCTCCTTGTGACAGGGTTTTTTTTTGTATTTTTGAAGGTTTTCCATTTTATCCTTTTTAGGATGATGCCTCTTTAGCCTGAACATTCATTTCATTCTCTCACAGGTCATGTCTTCTAGACTTCTGATCGTTTTCCAGTTGATCTATGCCTTTCTTATAGCATACTTATTACACTGGCTATATTACATCAGCCCAACCTTCACCCATGCTGATTATGTACCTTCTTTATGTCCCATTTATATCTTACTGATCTCATTAACACACTATGTTTTCTGGGAAGTGGGTTCTGTTACAGATGGCATAATCAAAATTTTTGGCTGTGGTATAAACAGGATCTGTGGCTTGATTTTGAAGATGTTTCCATTCTTATTAGACTAAATGGGGACAAAGGCAGTCACTCCTTCAATGACTGTTTGAAATGTGCAACTGTGGAGAATATTTATATATCTCCTTCTGCACCTGAGACCCATTCTCATTCTTACTGAGGTTACTGGGGCGGGCAACAAAGCTCGCAGTAGTTTAAACTTATGCTGACAATGACCTTTTCTTTTGGGCTAGGAAATGGGAGTTTTTTAGAAAAAAGTTTCAGCCTGACCTTCCAAGTTTGGAAGGGATGGTCTTCTCTTAGGCAAAAAGAAGGGCTCATGCTTCCCCACCCAGCTGTCAGCTTTGTGTTGCTAGTGGGTGTTCTCCACAAGTTCTTTACAAGTGGCAACATCCCACAGAAGGGTCTCTATATCACAGTGGCTAAAACAGGACAAGATAATCTATAAAATACCATCTCTCACCTCCCCTTTGCATTTTTATAAATTTTGATGCAGGAAGCTGCACAAACTCAGTGAGTCTGAAGATGAGAGAATTATTGTATCTATAACAATACTTAGATATCCAAATGCTGAGTTTCCTGTGTTATGTTGAGTAAATACCTGTTAGACCTCTGTGTTGTAATAAAGAGGACCTAGAAAGTGTCTTTTAGGTATGAAGGCTGACATTGAAAGTCATGGGTGCTCACGAAATAGAGGTTCAAATGATTCAAAGGAAGGTAGGTCTAGAAGAGTGCAAGGGAGCCCAAATATATGTGTGGAACTGCTTCTCCTTTCTCCAGAGGAGCTCTGCTGCCCTTTGCAGGAGTATTCAGAAGCAACACAAGAAGCCTGTGGCTCCCAGACGTGCAATGATGGGAAGAATGGAGCGAGGTAGATAAGAGACAACAGAAAATTCTCAGTTCTGGATGATGTGATGTTCTCTGTCTTTGTCATTGAGACTGTGAGATGGGAGTGAGTCCCTTGTTCATCAACAGTGTTGTTCAGGACTGGGACAGTGTTCAGTATCTACAAGGACAGGTATCTCCCGGAATATCTGTGTGACTGAGAAAGCTTTGCTTCTGAGAGGAATGGAGTGAGGTGAAAGCTATTGGAGCCAGGTGTCCTTGTTCTATGTGGCTCCATAATTTTGAGTGGTTTGGTTGCTGTGCTGGTTTAAGGTGATGTTTTTGTTTAGAGTTGTATACAGACTATTCAGTTATATATATCTTGGAGTGTTGGTTGTTTTGGGGCAGGGGGGTTGTTTGTTTTAAGAAGGATTACATTTATGGAACAACAACAACAACAAATTGATGTTTCCTTTTCAACCCCCTTGCTCTCCTTGCCCGGCTTAAATCAGCAGTCAGGAAACTAGTGATTTTGTGGATCCCAGTCCTCATCACCGACCCTGTCCTGGCTCTTAGAGTTGTCCCAGCAGCTGGGAGTCTTTCTCAGACATTAAAATCTCTATCAGCACTCCTTCCAGTACAAATGTTACTAGCTTTCATTTGCAGAGGTTGCCCTGACATGGCAAAGAGCATGAGCTGTTTTTCAGACACTGTTACTGCATAGCAGCTGAGTTGGCCAATGTATCTTCAATTTCCTTTTGGCATCCAGCCCAAGGGAACATGCAATGAGCAATTTCCTCAAACATAGTATCAGTGGGAAATTCATCTTGTTCTGAGCCAGCTACGTGATCCAAGCAGGGGACGGTATGATTTTCGGCTTTGATACTCTGGAACAGAAATTAGAATAGAAAATCGCCCCCAGTACTATGCTGTACTTTCTTTCCCAGGGGGCGTTTTATGTGAAACAACTGATTCCTTATCCTGACATTTTCTTAGAATTTTCTTGTACTGTAGCTATCAGTAGGTTGTTTACTAAGTACTGTATAGTCTACCAAACTTGTGCAAATATTTTATTTCATGGTAAGGAGACACAGTATAGAAAACAAAACCGAAGCAGGCCGGCTAGCATTACGTTTTGGGTGTTCAAAATCAGCTCCTCCATTATTAATTGATCTCCTAAGTTTCGAATTCTCATCTCTATAAAACCACACCTATCTTTCCAATGCCTATTTCAACTGTCACTAAATTTCAGTGTTTTTATCTGATTCTTATCTTTACTTCTCTATTTTCTCAGTTAGATTAGTCTGTGGTTTCAAAACCATTTCTCACACTTGTTTCTTTCCATTGATCCTTTTATAAGTGATGGAAAGCTGTATATGCATTACTTGTGATGTCTTGGATAGATTTTCATGATTTCTCCTGAGCTAAAGATTTTTGTACAACCTCACACTCCACCCACATAATTGTATTTCATAGTTACTATGGATTTTTTTTTTGTCTCATATCTGTTATTGTTGTATTGCCACCCTCAGAGTTCAAACATAGGGTTGCTTTACTGTAAGGAGTTTGCAGTAACTGCTATTGCACCTTAGCTGGGGTTTTCAGATCCTTCATTAGTTTCTTTCCTTTCAGGTTGGATCTTTGAGACTAATATTGTTGCCCAGGTCAATGCTTGAACCTCTAATGTGTCAGGGACAATAATGCTGGTCATTATGATAAAAATTTAATTATCACTTTGGTTTCATCTAATTTCTGTTTTCATGACTGACACAAGTGTTTTGTACATCAGATCTCAGTTCCTCTCAATTAGAGTATTTCACCAGTATTTCGCCAGTCCATAATGTATAGGATTTTTTGGATGACTTCAGTGAAGATGACTCCTCCACCTCTCATCTCTCCTCTCCCTCCCCTTCCACTCTCTGAGGGTCTGAGGGTTTTGAGGATTGTTTGAGGGTTTTCTGCTCATTTATCCTTGCTTGAGCACCCACCTGCCTTGAGTTAGGACATGTTTCCTTGTCTTTGCTTGTTTTGCAAAAATGCGCTTTCCTTTTCTTGGTAATCAGCCTTGAACACTGAAGTCTCCCTCCTTCATGACTCCCTCTGAAGTCTTGTTTGGCTTCCCAAGGCATCTGGCATTTGCACTCACACAGTGACTGCAAGTGTGTGTGGGTGTTGTAGTTTGTCCTTTTCCCTGATGACTTTTGAGTCAGCCAAATTCAGCCACATTGGATGGAAACAGTTTAGGAGCTGGACATCTGAAAAGAACATGTTGATGTATTTCCTGCAGAAAGGGAAACCAGCTTAAGGTAGATAATTTTGTTCCTTCTTGATCTTCATCCAGGAACACAAGTCATGCTTGCTTATCTAGTGTTTATTATCTTTTCCCCTGTATTATATCACTTTCTGAGATTTTATTATTTCTACTTTCTTGAAAGAGACACTGCTAGTGTGTTCTCTTTGCTGCTTCCTCATCTTTGGTCATAAATTTGCAGATCCTTCTCTCTTTGCCCACTTATTCAGAGCCTTCATACAGAGAAAGGTGAGTTTAGAAACTATTCTTTAGCCACCCTCAATCTGAATTCAGTGTCATTTATTGTTACCATGCTAGAATGATGAATAATCCCTGCATTTGATGAATGCAGAGACACAAACTAACTTCTTCATCCTCTCCTATCCTGTCCCATACTAGATGTTTCAGATACATGTTTTTTGATGCAAAACTGCATATTCATAATCAGTTTTTTAAGCTCGGGCTGGTGACAGTTGGTCTTTTTTATTCCAGAAATTGTAAATACAAATCTTCTTGTTCATGGGAATTCTTAGTCATCCACTGAATTAAATAATTTTTTGAGTACTTTTTCAGCGACTTGTAAAATGAAGGATCATCAAGCCATATACATGTAAATGTATCTGTACTTGTAGCAACTGTAAATGTGTTGTCTTAATTTTCAATAATTAATTTCTAGTTAAGGAAGGTATGATTTTTTTTACTTTTTCCTTCTTTCTTTGAAGCAGCTGACTTGATTTTTTTTTTCATATTTATATTATATTCAGTGCACATTTCCAAATGCAGGAGTAAACCCACTTCTTTCTTTAATACATCTTTGCAAAATTTTTCTGAGATTCTAATTATTTTTCATAATGGTCTCTGTTATGTATGTTTCTGGAGAAGGGATGCCTAAATTAATCCAGAACTCAAGACGAGGCAGGCAACTAATTTAGATACATTCCATTTCTCCCATAATAATTTGAAGTTTTGTATTTTACTTTACATTTTTCTCTCTACTTGCTGTCAAGCCAGTTTTATTCAAGTAGTTTGGCTGCCCTTGCTTTGTTTTGTTCTCTTACTATTTTGGTAATAGCTCCAGCTGTTTTAGGAGGAGTTAACGATTTTTCCTCTTCAAAAGAGAATAGGAATTCAGAAAATAAGTGCAAAAAAATCCAGCCCCTGTCTTTGGATTAGTTATTTCAGTAGCTGTGGCAACCCTTCAGGACAAGAGAAATACCTACTTCCCAGCAGGACCCAGATCACAAGGGAATGGGGGAGCAACAGGAAGGCTTGTGTTGTAGGCAATTTCCTTTCAATTCAACTACTATTTTAAGCACAAATCCAGAGTACGTGAAGCGCTCTGCTGGTACAAATGCCCTGAGCAGTGGAGTAATTTTGTTTTTCTGCTCTTGCAACACAATCAGTTGTAAGCAAACTTGTCAGAATTTGCTTTGATTCCCAAGCAGTAGCACGTTGCACGTCACTTTTTTTACTACTTCTGGTCTACAGAACTTTCTTGTGAAGGGCAAGGCATAGTTCACAGGTTCACAGGTTATTCTGAGTTGGAAGGGACCCACAGGATCATCTAGTCCAACTTCCAAGTGAACGGCCACCCAGGGATCAGACTCACAAGTGTGGAACCATGAGCACTACGCTCCATCCATCCAAGCCTCCCACCAACTAGACCATGTCACTGAGCTCCTCATCGAGTCTTCTCTTAAACACCTCCAGGGATGACGATTCCACCACCTCCCTGGGCAGACCATTCCACTAAGTGATCACTCTCTCTGTGAAAAACCTCTTTCTAACATTCAGTCTAAACCTCCCCTGGCGTAGCTTAAGGCCATGTCCTCTTGTTCTGGTGTCGTCAGCCAGAAGGAAGAGATTCAAACCCACCTGGCTGCAACCTCCCTTCAGGTAGTTGTAAACAGCAATGAGGTCACCTCTGAGCCTCCTCTTCTCCAGGCTGAACAACCCCAGTTCCCGTAGCTGCTCCCAATAGGGCTTGTCCTCCCGTCCTTTCACCATCCTTGTCACCCTTCTCTGGACCCTCTCAAACAGCTCAACATCCTTCTTAAACTGGGGAGCCCAGAACTGGATGCAGTACTCAAGATGTGGTCTGACCAGCGCCAAGTACAGGGGAAGGTTAACTTTCCTAGTCCCACTGATCACACTGTTCCTGATGCAGGCCAGGATGCCATTGGCCTTCTTGGCCACCTGGGCACACTGCTGGCTCATAGTGAGTTTTCTGTCAATCATTACTCCTAAATCCCTCTCCATTTCACCACTCTCCAGCCACTCATTCCCCAGTCGATAGTGACGCATGGGGTTGTTATGTCCAAAGTGAAGAACCCGGCACTTAGTCTTGTTAGACCTCATACTGTTGGAGTCTGCCCGCTTCTCTAGTCTGTTAAGGTCCCTCTGAAGAGCCCTCCTACCCTCTGGCAGTTCAACATTTGCCCCCAGTTTGGTATCATCTGCAAACTTGCTCATGATGGACTCAATGCCCTCGTCCATATCGTCAATAAAGATGTTGAACAGGGTCAGGCCCAACACTGACCCCTGTGGGTCTCCACTGGTGACTGGCTGCCAGCTGGATGTGGCACCATTCACCTACGCTCTCTGAGGTTGTCCATCCTAACCCAACATAAATTACTTCTATCCAGTCCATGCTCTAAGAGTTTCTCCTGAAGCTTATTATGGGAAGCAGTGTCAAAGGCTTTGCTAAGGTCCAAGTACACAACATCCACGGCCTTTTTTTCGTCAACCAGGCGAGTCACCAGATCATAAAAGGGAGATCAGGTTGGTCAGACAAGACCTATCTCTCCGAAATCCATGCTGACTGGCTTTCATTGAGGTCACAGAATCACAGAATCACAGAATCAGTAAGGTTGGAAAAGACCATAGAGGTCATAAAGTCCAACCTATCACCTATTACCTAACCTAGCCAAACCTGTTACCTAACCTGTTGCCATCCTGCTACTAACACCATCCTACCTATAACACACTCCCCTAACATCTAGGGCATGCCACCAAGAACTTCATCCAACCTATTCTTAAAGACCTCTAGGGATGGTGACTCCACCACCTCCTTGGGCAGCCCATTCCACTGAGAGATCACCCTCTCTGTGAAAAAATTCCTTCTAATGTCCAGTCTAAATCTCCTCTCATACAGTTTAAGACTGTGTCCTCTTGTTCTATCACTTATAAGCAGAGAGAAGAGAACGACCCCCAGCTGGCTACACCTCCCTTTCAGGTAGTTGTAGAGAGCGATAAGGTCTCCCCTCAGCCTCCTCTTCTCCAGACTGAAGAAGGTCATGGTCGTTTTGCAGTTGCTGTGTAGTTCTTCCAAGACTTTTAGTATTAATATAATGTTAGATAGAGCCTTATGTCTTTTTCTCCCAGATTTTCTGAGGCTTGACTTGGACCAGGGCAAAGATGCCAGAAGACATAAGTGCCACAGAAATTGTTCAGGAAACAGAAATTATGAGGATTGGGAACTTTTCAAATCCTTTTTCCAGTGATCAAACTTTGGATCCGTAGCTAAGTCTTTTGACATTTGAGATTTGTGCATTTGCTTGAGCTTGCCAGTCAACTTTGAATGTTTTTGTATCATGAAAAATGCAAAGGTAATGTTTAAGGAGCATTTTGTAAAATGGTATTGAAAAATTAAAGGATTCCATTAAATCACCAATCAATATTAAATTGATGACTAATGGTTAAAGTTTTTCCAAAATTAACTGTAAACTCCAGGCAATAATTACTCATTATTTTGAATATGATAGACTCTTTAAAGTGTAGCCTTCAGTGCTGGAGGCTGATGTTGACTCAAGATCAAAGCTGCCCATCATGAGCTGGCTGGAAACCAGTTACCCTGGGAAGTATCTGTGGGTAGGCTGAGTGTTTTGTTAACATCATCACAGCTCTTAATAACTCAAATTTTGGGTGAAATGGTTGAGAGATTAGGAAGTGTGACGGAGAGAGTGTGCCTCTTTCAGCAAATCATTGATGTTGACAGCATTATTGCCAACAAGTTTCTCTCATCTCTTGCTGTGTTGAGAAGTGTTGCAGAAAAGCATGACCTTCAAAGAGCGTAGTCATCTTCGTCCTCCTCCCTGATGCACAGGTCTGGGATGATCCCCACATACTCTCTTGAAATACACGTATTTATTTTATGCACCCAGCTTGCATTATACCTCTCTAATATTTGCCTTGAATATAATTATTTGTATTACTGCATTTATGTTATTTGTCTTACCTGCCCTTGATATTTGCCCGTGTGCTTTTTTAGTAATGTTTTTCATAAGTCTATGTTCTTGCTGTTGTTCCCCAATGTCTGTATCTTATTTGCTGGTTTGCTGAATTGGAACAGCCCTGCCTGATTATAGAGAAGATGATCTGTACTCCATGCACAGAAGAAATAGGAAATTTTTACTAGGAAAAGAAGAGTGAAAAAAGAAAGTGACCTTTGGGGGAGAAAGAAAATATTCTCCTGACTTTTCAAACAAAATCCAGATTCTTGAAATCAAGTGCCATAATGTGAAACTCATTTAATATGGATTATGTTTGCTATTCTAGGTCAGTCCAGAAGTTGGTCCAGCCTAGTAAATGCTCTCAACCAGTAGCGATTTGGAAAAAAATCAGGAAAATAGTTTGTGAAACAATATGTGCCTAAATATTTTTCTACAAGTATTTTTTTTAAGCTCTTGTTAATCTGCTGAGTATTGTTTTCCACATTGTGTGACTGTGGGTGGACCATCCTGATTAATATCCACCAGTGATAAATGAGTCTAATCTCTTCTTCAACCTATTTATAATTTGGCTTCCAAAACATTCTGTTGTGGAGAGCTCTGCAATTAGACTAAGCATTGCATAGGGGAGAAAAGGATCTTGCTTGTTTGTTTTCAGTGTGCTGCCAAGTTATTTTGAGTAGAAGCACAAGAAATATCGGCCTCTCAAAACTCCAGAAACTATTTCACACTTGAGCTGAACATGCCACTTTCCTAATGCTGAAGTTTCACATACAGTGGTAAAGGACTCAAGACTGGTGGTTGTTCAGTGGTACCAGTAACTGGTGATATCTAAACCTTGGACCTGCATCCATCCTTTAAATATAGTTCACATTTTTGTTAATTAGCTTTGACAGTGTAAGCATGCCTGTTCTTGTAAAGGAAAGTAATTTGTTTTGGAGGCAGGTGGATCCTGTTCTCTGTTGTGCTGTTCTTGAGGGAAATCTACAGGAGGTTGCTTGTGTATCTGAAAATACCTGCACCAAATGGTAAAAAACAATTAAGGATTTCTAACAAGTCATGTTATCCATTAAGAAAGCATCACTGTTTAATCTTGCATCATCTTTTCCTCTGTCAGTGTCGTGGTTTGACCCTGGCTGGATGCCAGAGACCCACCCCAACTTCTCCTGAAGGAGAAAACTAAAAAAAAACAAACTGGAAAATAAAACTGGAAAATAAAATAAAACTGGTCACAGGCAAAAGAAGCAAGGCAAAACTATAAATAAAGAACATAAAGGGTTTATTTTCTAACTAACAAGCTCAGAACTGCAAGGGAAGCATCATTTAGAAGGCAACCTTTCTCCCCCCACCCCTCCTTCTCTTACAATAGATGTAATATTCCCTTTTCCACCAGGAGAAAAAGGGGGAACATAGGGTAGGGGTAAACCAGGCAGGTTGGCATTTCTGAACAGATTCAGGGTAGGAACCATCTCTCTGCCCTTCCATAAAGTTCTCTCTCTCTCTCACGAGAGGGAAAGGTCTTTCATGACCCCTCCCAAGTGAGATCTCGACCTGAGGACGACAGTTCTTCTGAAAAATTCTCTGTTGTCCAGAAGTCACAGCCAGGATTGCAGCTTTTAAGTACTGGCTTTTCTGCTTCATAATGAGCCCATCCCAAAAGTACACAAATACTATAACAATGCCCAAAAAAAGTCTGTCCAGGGATTTCTGCGGAGCTCTCAGCTAGCTCCAAGTTTCTGTCTCTGGGCTCCAACACATCAGCAGTGTTGTCCAGTTTTTACCTCTCCATCTTCAGTCTTAATGCTTAGACGGATTCTGCGGTCCTGGTTCTCTCTCTTTGGTCCATAGGTTTTCACCATGGTCGGTCCAATTCACAAGCAGCAGCGGGATGCCTGGAAGAACATCTCTACCCCTTCTCTCGTGGGCCTGGGGGCCTTCAAATCTCTCAGCCTCCCGACGCAGGTTCTGAGCTGGCACGCTACATCTTACTACTGAACTTTTTTTTCTTCTCTCCCAAGTATGTTATTTGCAGAGACGCCTGCCTTTATCTCTAACCTTGAAGGCCCTGGCAGCACAGAGAGCTCAGGCCAGAACTGAGCTGTTAACCCCCTCGCTACCAGAGCAGCAGAAAACCCCCTAAACCATAACAGTCAGTCTTCCTTTCCTTCCTCAGAAATATCTGCTCTGGCTTAAATTAAAAAATAAAGCTGGGGTGCAAAATAAGTCAGGTGTCTCCTTCGGATGTTATGCAATAGATAGCACAAGTTTTGTGTGTTTATCTCTAGGGAATGGTGGCTGATGATGGAAAAGAATCACGTCTCAGGCAAAGTTGCAGGCAGTGGCTCACTGATACGTTCTTGTGCACAGCCATTTGATTACAGTTGCTCCTGTAATAGAGTATAATAAGACAGAGAACCCAATTAACAGTGCCCCAGGAGTGGTGATGATGGTCTTTGTGTACTGCTGAGGTAAACTTATATCAGGATTTAGTTAGGCTGCAGGCTACTGAATTTACTGAATATTTTCCCATGGTAGCAAGAGAAGCTGGCTTTGCTCCTTGAAGAAGAGGAAACAATATTAAACCCAAAGAAAGCATGAGTGAAGGTTGCTAGAGAATGGATAGGCTCAATTCTGTTTAATTTTGTTTGACATTTACTTGATAATTGGAGATTATTTTTCCTTAACCCCAAATGACTTTATAGAAATAGAGCAAGTGTACTACTAATTGAACATAAAAGGGGGAGCGGGGGCAAAAAACCCCCAACCCAAACTAAAAGCTTTATAGTCACTTGAGATGACTCAGTTCTGCTGTTTCTGGATGCCCTTGAGGTCAGAATGCTCTAGTAAGAACACAATACTACATATTTTCTATAAAGATATATTTATGTACTTGTCTGAATTGAGATCTTGATACAGTTAGCTCGCACAGATGTAGATATTTATAATGTTTATCTCATTTTCTACAGGCTTTTTTTTCAATCAAGATTGTATTTGCTAAGCAAGAATTTATTTAGAGTATTATCTTCCTCCAATAACTTATTTTACTTCTAGAGAGGTGGGCAGGTCTCAGTATGACTAAGGTGCTTTTCAGCATGGAGTAGAACTGTGTGTTTGGAAACAGTCATGCTGGGGATTATTTAGGAATGTCATGCAACTGTATTTGAAGAAGGACAGTGTGTCTTGTGACTGAAGCAGCAGCAGCAAGGTGTGTAATGTTCTGAGCTGTCTCTCTGGTGTTTGTTACCTCTCAGAGATGTGCTATTTTACTTCTACCATAATCAGGGGTTGTAACAACAGTCTGTCCTGGCACTTAAAACGGTTTTGGTAGCTTGTAACCTCCTCACTAACGAATTTCAGTCAGTTATAGGAACTGATTTTCTTGCCGGTTGTGGCATTGTCAAAACTACAAATTACAACTTTTTTTGTCTGTTTGTTTGTGTTCGTTTCACCATCATATGATCTGTTCAACATGAAACAGAAAATATTGCAGGATCTCATTGTTCACTGTGGAAATACATCTCTGGCTGATATGGCATTTCTCAAACCATTGCTTATTCCATCTATTTAGCTGCAGGAATTCGTACCTCCATGAAGGGTGAAGCTCAAAATACCTGATTTAGACATAGACAGACAAAAGGCTGGTAAAAAAAGAATCATTGTTGCCCCATTTGGCTCTGGGAAAACATGCAAGTCTGGTCCTCTCCTTCATGCAGAACTGCACAGAAATCCTGATGTACAATTGGGAACTAAACTGAAATTAACTTATCCTTTGTCTATAGAATCACAGAATTAACAAGGTTGGGAAAGACCAATGAAATCATCAACTCCAGCCTATTACGTAACACCATCTCACCATCTAAATCATGTCACTAAGTACCTCATCCAGGCAAGTCACCTGATCATAAAAGGAAATTAGACTGGTCAGGCAGGGCCTTCCCTTCCTGAATCCATGTAGACTGAATCTGATCTCCTTATAATCCTGTAGAAGCCTAATTTCCCTTAAGTTGATTTGTTCCATGACTTTGCCTGGAACCAAGGTGAGTCTGACAGGTCTATAATTCCCTGGATCCTCCTTCCAACCCTTCTTGTAGATGGGTGCCACATTAGCCAACTTCCACTCATCTGGGACCTCTCCAGTAAGCCAAGACCTCTGATAAATGGCCACGAGAGGCTTAGTTAGCTCATCTGCCAGCTCTCTCAACACTCTGGCATGGATGCAGTGGATATCTGGGAAATTGAAGTCTCCTAGAAGAACAAGGGCTGGTGCTCTTGAGACATCCTCTGTCTACTTATAGAATAATAGACCAACATCTTCCTCTTGGTTGGGTGGTCTATAACAGACTCCAAGCATGATGTCAGTCTTGTCAGCTGCCCCTCTGACCTTTACCCACAGGCTCTCAACCCGATCATCCTTAATGTCAAGTTCCATGGCATCAAGAGTTTCTTTAATATACAGGGGCACACTCCCACTCCTTCTCCCTTGCCTATCTCTCCTGAAGAGTATGTAGCCATCCAGTGGGATGCTTCAGTCATATTACTCATCCCACCATGTTTCTGTGACGGCAATTGTACTGCATCTCTCCTGATATACCAAAATGTCTAGCTCTTCCTGTTTGTTACTCATACTTTGTGCATTAGGATACAAGTGCCTCAGCTAGGTTGTTAGATTCATCTTTGATTTAGGTTCACCACCTTCAATATCCCCCTGAGAGACTCTGGTTCCATCTCCTTCCCCCTTTAAACCTAGTTTAAAGCCCTCTCAATGAGTCCTGCTAACTTAAGGGCAAAAGGTTTTTAGCCCATATTAGACAGCTGTAGCCCACCTGAGTCTAGCAAGTCATGTTTGGTAAAGATTACCCCATGATCAAAGAATTCTTCTGTGGCACCAACTCCTAATTCATTTATGGATAGCGAGGATTCTCCTATTTTTTTTCAGTACTCATCCCTGTCGCTACAGGAACTGAGCAAAACACCACCTGTATTCCTGCCCCATTGATCAATTGACCTAGTTCTTTAAATTTCCTTTTAATTACGCTGAAGCCCTTCTTATCTACCTCATCACTACCGGCTTGGATGACCAGCAATGGATAATAATCAGAGGGTTGAATTAGTTCAGGTAACCTTCTAGTGATGTCCTGTACCTGGGCCCCAGGGAGGCAGCGACTTCCCTGTGGGATGGGTCCAGTGCACATACAGGGTCTTCCGTTCCACTCTAAAGGGAGTCACTGACAACAATTACCCTTCTTTTCTTTTTAATACTAGAGGTTCTGATTGGTCTGACAGAATCTTAAGACATTCAACAGGGAAAGTGTTTTCTTCTGTATTGTCAATCTGACCCTCAAAATCCAGGACCCCAAATGTATTCTGTAACGGCATCTGGAAGGGTGGGGGGGGACAGGAGAAAATTCTGTTGCTCCCACAAGAGGAGACCCGTTTCCAATTCCCTTCATCAATTTGGTCTTCTCCTTCTTCCCGATGATTGGAAACATCAGTCTCCTCTGGCTCCTGAGCGTCATTAAGAGATGGAAGGGTAAGACTCCACCAATCTCTCTTTCACTCTCTTGAATACTCATAAGCCTTTCAACCTGTTCCTTGAGGTCTGCCACCATACCAAGCAGATCATTCAGCTGCTCACATGGGATGTGGATGTTTTTTGCATTGTCCTCTGGTACTACCAGGAGGCTCAGACATTCCCTGGAGTCATAGGTCTGAACAGCCACATCCCTCAACAAAGGTACTGTTTGAGTAAGCACACTCCTTTTAGCAGTGGTTTCTGATTGTTTGACAAATATTATTAGTGAGGAGAGGGAAAAGAAAAAAAAAAAAAGCAGTTCATCTGTTGTGTGAACTGTTTCTCAACTCCCCTGTTTGCCCACTCCTGGTGCCCGCTCTCCCAAACACCTTCAGCCTCAGCAAATCAAAAATGCCACCCTAAACCCCTTTTCTGAGTGCCCGAGAGGGTCCCCAGGGGAGGGGCTGCCTGGTGCTGCCTCGGCAAATCAAAAAATACATTCAGTTTGCTGATTTTACACCCTGTACCACTGCTCTCTAATAAACCCAAGCTCAGCCGTATTGTAAAATCATGCAGGCGTTAAGGCTGTAAGTTGACAGTGTAAATTTTGAGATGTCAAAACAAAGCTGCTTTTGTAATTTTGATAGTTTCACAAAGTTGTAAGCAACAGAAAACAGCATCTTATAACAGGAAATGTTGGTGATTTGTAGTTTAAATAATTACACACTGGATCGTATGTGGTCTCTTGTAAGAATAACAGTGGGATTAAAAAAGAAATTCACACTGATCTCTTTTCATAGTGATAAAATATCCTACTGGTTTCATGAACTATGCCCATGGAGTCCATGCAAAGACTAAACCACCAGAAATGGACAGCTTGTCTTTTTCTCATTTTCATTACTTCTGTTACCTACAGCAATGTCTGATGTAGCTTCTTTCTGATCCATGCCAGAAAGGCTCATTCTCTTTGCTATGCCCTGAAGTTTTCTGCATTGTTTAATGTGAGTTTTAGTTAGGATTATTTTCTCCTTTTTTGGCAGTCAGTTTCCCTTTATTAAACCCTGAGCACTTTGGCACTCAGTTATTTCAGTGTAATTTATTCATGTTCCCTTGAAAAAAACCCTAGTTCACTTGGGTTTTCTCCATGGAAAGTTAAAAGATGCTCTCATGAACAAAGCCCATTACCCTCTGGAATTAGGTCTGATAAACCTCCTCTCCCACTGGGACCTCTTGTACAGACACATCCAGGAGATAATATGTTTCCTTCACTTTTATTGCTCTCTTTCAAAGCTATTTCGTATTTCTGCATGTAGTGCTCTCATTTGGACTGCAGAAGTTTTGCTTTTGTTGTCTTTTTTGTTAAATATATTTGAAAGCATAATATTTATCAGAAGTTTCTCATCCGCTCTAGCAATATGTAAGCTACTGCTATTGCTATGCCTTGGATTTTCTCTGGGTTTACATAGATTTATACACTCAAGTTTTTACAGGACTTTGTTAGAGCTTCAGCATATGTTGGATCTGTTCCTTTTACATGAGCCACAGGTGTCCTTCCTATGGGATTTGGATTTGCAGATTCCCTCCAAAGCATGTAACTTTGCACAAAAACCAAATGCAGTTGCCTTGGTAACAAAACCTCCAAGCCTTCATTTAATTTCAGAGGAGTAGAAGGTCAAATGCCCAGTCAGCAGAGCTCTGGTTGGCTACTCACAGTGGGGGGGAGAGTTTGTAAGGCCAAAGGTACTTTTGGTTTTAAATGTCAAGAAAATTGGAATCCATGTGAGAAACAAATGATAAATTCCTTTGTGGATGATAATGGCTGAAGTGAATGCTTTTCTCTCATGAGAGGAGTCATTTTGCCAGGAAACTACCCTGTCTGCACCTGTTCAATCCATGCTGTTATCGCAGGTGACATTATCAACAGTGTGGTCATGGGGACATGTCCTGTTGTTAACAGCACATGAAAGAGGCACACAGCCTGAGGACATCACCAGCCCAGTGTTGCTCTGGGGAATTATACCTAGTCCAAAGAACAGACCTCTGTGCTGATGGTGTGACAACTCCTTGTTGTGGCATCTTCTCTTTGTTCTGCCATGGTTGCATCCTGGTTGCAACTGCATCTCTAGGCAAAGAAGCAGCAATCAAATGTGGTGGAGGCAAATACAGATATCAATGGTCAGTCCATGGGGGCTGAGAGCCACAGAGCAGCACTGAGCAAAGAGTAAAAAGCTTGAATTTCTGCTGTTTGATTGTAGGCATTTTTCTGAAGTTCTACTCTAGTCCATGTTGTTCTCAGAGGAGAATTAGTGAGAAGTTATTTGGAGGCCATAACTAAGTTGTCTATGCACAAACAAACCAGTAAACATTGGAGGAGATAGGAGAGAGTGCCTCAAATGCCTCTTCTCAGGATACTAACCCACACTTCCATGACTAGCTGAACCAGAGTATTTACATCACTCTTCAATTGCTGTTCTCCAAAATCTAGAGAATTTGTATGTCTCCTTGCCCAGACCAGAGAAATCTGGAATAACAGAGGACAGGAGAGACTGACTCTGAGCCATTTGTGTGTCAGTATATTCATCTTTTATTTGGCTGTCAACTTCATATTGACATAGCCCTTGGCCCTTTGGCTCTGGTTCCTTGCCATGTCTGTTGTTCTGCTTAACAAACCAAAGTGAGTGTGGGTACCACTTCACCTGCAACTGCTCATCTGACATCCTTTCTTATGAGACATTTACTTCCCTATAGTTCCCTGCATAAACACAAATTCAGAACGAACTTGAAAGTAACTTAAGAGCAGCTGGATAAGTTGTGGATAACAATTTGTGCTTAAAAAAATTCTCAACGAATAGGATGCTCACGACCTACTAGCTCTGTCACCATTATATCATGGGTTGATGGAGTTTATTGAATTTGTGAAGAAAATTTTATTCAAAAATATTTTGCTATGAAACTGACAGTTTTCTAGGTCATGTTATCCCTGAGGGCTAAATGGTGAGTTGGGAAATGGTTTTGATGAGAGAACAGGCAGAGAGCGTATTCTGTTAGTGCAAATTCTCCTATGGGTGACTGCATGAGTTCATATTCATTCTCCTGACGCTGGCTCTTGACTCAGCTGTGACATTTAAAACAGAGAACCAGAAAAATCCTGGGATAGAATGGCAGCATGGCATAAACACTTCAGATACTGTACCAAGAGAATTTAAAGAAGTCATCATGTTGTTCTGTTCCTTTTGTTTTAGAGTTAATTAGAAGAAGAGAGGATCAAGTGTTCCTGCTTGCTCAGGGCCCTGGTTTACTGCCCTACCAGCTCTCTGCCTTTCTTCCTTCTTGATATAACCATGACTGAAGAAGCAGATGTCCCTGACAGAGAGTGTGTGCAGGTCGCCTGCTGTGGTTACAGGGATGAGGGGAAGTTCTGCTGGGTGCCAGTTGTTCTGTATCTGGAAACAAAATGCCTTTTGTGATTCCTTTTCTCATACCACACCTTCAAGTTGGTTTGTGCAAATCCATGACATACTTGACTGTCTTTTCAGCTCAGGACAATCCTGCCAGTCAGAGAAAGTTATGCCCTCTTCCCTACAGCCCCACTGTATGATTGCTCTCAGGAACCCTGCACATGAAACCTTCCCTGGTATGGACCACACATGGCTCTAAGGAACTTGCTCTGTCTGAACAGAGGTGGTAGGTGCTGTAACAATGTGAAAATGGATATGCTGGATACTTTGACAAAGTCTTAGTAACCTTGCTACGTCAACAAAGGAATGTAAAAGAGCCTCAGTACAACCACTGGGATCCCTTAACTAGGAAATGAAAAAGCTGTTTGTACAGAGCAGTGCTTCAGAACACTAAAAACCACTGCATATCCTTGTAATTAGGTTGAGGTTAAGTGGGAGATATATAAGAAGCATCTTCCTGGAGATGATAATTATTTATAAATCCTTTGGTGGTGTTTTCAAAAGAGTTCTATTAGGCAGGTATTGTCTAGAAGGGTTAATTTCTGCCAGTTTGACACCCTGAACTGCATGCAGTGCTGCTGTATTTGGGGCATGAGAAATGCCCCTAAGACCAGCTTGATGCCTCATTATTTCTTGTAAGTTCTATTTTGGAGGTTCTAGTTATATGTATTGAATCTGATCAACACTTTAAAAGATTAGGTATGTGAGAGTACAAACAGTGTTCCTTAAAAAGCAGTTTCAGCGCTATTTTGGTTCACAATCACAAGGTTGTTTTAAACCCTTCTCAATTTTTTACAAGACAAGCTTATATAGAATAAAATTATACTTGTAAAGCACTTTAATTCAGCTTGGAGTATCATGAAGAATTTACACTTATATATGTAGATAGAAGTGGAAACAAGAATTATCCAGTAGCATTACCCTTTAATGGCTGTTTCTATTTTTGTCCTGTATTCATTCACTTAGAACAATAGCAAAAGTCTTATGAGGTGTATGCAGAAATCATCATGGATGGTTCAGTTAGCAAAAGGATAAAGAAGTTCAGTTTCATGGAAACTTTGTTAGATGGATTTGTTCAGTGTCAAATCAATATTTAGTTTCTTTTTAGCCAGATGTACTTAATCAGGATTGATGGGTAACAAGTTACCAATGGACTAAAATGAATCATTGGCAGAACAGATGAGTTAATACTGAACAGAGACGCAAGATCACTGTTAAATATCTTGATTATCTCAGAATATCTCAAGATGACCTTGAACTCATCTTCTGAAGTATTCTTCTGCTTTTCAGAGCTGAAAACTTTTAAAGAGAGCAGCAATTGAGGCTGAACACTCGAAGGGCAAGGAACTGACACCCTTTTCTAGAGGATATGTTGAAAGGACTGTTCTGTGCTGCTTATGGAATATATATACATTTGGTAATACTGCATTTTTATTGGGATTTAATATATTTACAGTCATTAGCTTTCTTTTCCTCTCTGCAGCTAACTTTACGTCCAATGTATAAAACTTAGGTAGTCTTTTAAAAGACTTTTGGACTAAATAACAGACTTTAGAAACCACAAGCTAAGTTCTCTCTTCTAGCGTTACATGTTCTCACAAAACAAATGCTGTTTGTGTGTACCGTTGTAATAAGTTTGGATTTTCACTGCTCATATATATTATTTAACGCTCTGAGGATGAACTGCAAAGATTAATTTCTTTCCATCTCTTTCATCTCACACAGAAATCCTTTTTTTATTATATATCTAGCACAGTCTTCAGGTTATTTGGTAATGCAGCTGCTGGTGTTTGCTCTGTGAAACCTATTGTCTTCTGAAGGTAAGGGCCATGAGGCCCTGTGCTGGTTCTTTTAATAATGACAGTTCTCTTGTGAAAATAGCAGCACATTGACACTCAGGTTCATAAATGGATGCTAGTCAGAGCTTTTTGCTATATACATTAGTAAAGAAAAGATATCAACAAACTAGACCAGGCAAAGCTCTCTGTAAGTAGGGAGTAGAGCTCATTCAAGTAATGATACCACTTTGAAATGGATGCTGCTGAAAAATTCATGCTGTGTAACTAGCTGCCATTTCCAAATGTCACAGAATTCTTTGTCCTTAGAGAGGGACAGCACAGCCTAGGTCAGGTTAGCTTTAAATTTAATATGGCTTGCTCTTGTGATATATCCAGGCTTAGAGTTGAGAGAGAGAATGGATTTTGAATCTGTAAGTCAGTTTCCTATTAAAAATCTTGCAAGATGGTTAATGATCTGGGTAAATTGTTTAATACATTCTTGCATATTTTTCTACCCATATCTTTTAGTAGGTCCTATTTTTCTTTATAGATTAATTCACTGCAATGATGTGGGCACTAAATTTCATCTGAAATTTATTAATTTACCATTTTGTGGCATGTCAAGAAATGAGCCAGATCTAAAAGAACAAGTGTATATAAAAGAAGCAGTTTCTTTGATGGTGTGTATAACACATGTACCCTCCTACAATTAACATGTTTAACAGATGTTCCACTTTCTCTTTGCATTGGCAAAAAAACCTGATGAGAAGTAACAGTGGTGTATATTTTTAGACAGATACACCTAATTACAGGAGCCTAATGTGCAACTTTATTAGTCTTAATGATTTATCACTCCTGAGGCATTTCCAATGGTCATATAAGGCAAGTATTAGGAAACGATGTTATATGCGGGCTTGGACACTGTACTACTTCCTGGATTTCTTTTTTTTTTTTTTTTAAATAAAAGGGTTTTCTGAGCTTTATTTCCCCTTGAGAAGCTGCAGCAGAGGGTTTTTGTGCTCACTGAAAATTGCTGCCTGGCTGATTAGACTTGGCTCCACAGACAGTATGAGGAGTTACTCCTTTGTTTCTCTTCATTCCTTCACCCTGTTGAGTAATTTCTGCCAACTAGTATTGAAGAAGAAATGAAAAATCGTAGTTTACAGGAGGATTTTTTTGTTCATATGTAGGCCTAATTTGGGAAAACATGATTTTGGAAAATAAACTTGAAGATTGTTGGAAGGGATCCTTTTTGTTTGGAATAGATCAAATCTGACGTTTGAATTGGATAGCTTGTGGAGAATAGAATATTTAATTTAGATTGAATGTGCTTTAATGAGGTATTTTACAGGTGATTGGATTCTTTGTTTAAATAAAAGAAAGCTCCAAATTTTAGGATGGGTTTTGACCCCTGCTTCTGCTGATCTACCCTCAGTCAGGCCTGCTCTGGAGACTTGTGTGGAACTGCTTTTTTTGAGAAGCATGGCAGGAATGACTTCTCTGACCTCATGTGTGAAGTGGCCTCCCAAACAAATAATTTTGATAACATAATTCTTATTTATAGCATGCTGCAATTTTTAGTCTTGCTCGGGAATCAGCTGCAAATTTGCGAGCACAAACTCCATTTTTGTTTAAGTTGATATAGCAGACAGAGAAACGGGAAAGGAAATAGGGAGGTAAAATCTATTTTTCTCACCATGAACAGAGATGAGCAAAATCCCATTGTCCTGATTCCTAGTCTTTTGTTTTGCCTGCTTTGCTGGAATTGGCTCCCTTGAGATACCCCAGATGTCATAAATTTCAGGTGTGACCAACTTCCTGCATATCTCCTCCCTCCTTTCTTGAGGTGGCCAAGGCACACAGGCTGCAGGTTAATTGCTTTATCTCCCATAGTGAGAAATGCACAAACTTCCCAAGTGAGAGCAGTTTTGGCAGGTCCTTAAATATTCCTTCCTGTCCAATACCAATGTCACTGACTCTAGGGCCTTTCTGCTCATTCTATAATTCCCTTTAATCATGTGGGGCAGTGTGAGCCAGCATTCAGGTTTTTTTAATTTCTTTTTAGCTTTTCCTGCTTGATTTTGATATTTTGAAGTTACTCAAAGTTATTCACTGAAGTTATTCAGAGACCTCAAATGTTTTGATGACTCAGAGCAAGACATGCAATTAAATGTAACAAACCTGTTCTTGTGACAGAGGACCTTTTAGTCTGCCCAGCCAGGAATTGTAACTCAAGCAGCACAACAAATTAATATCTCATTGATGGCTTCCCTGCTCTGGGGGCGTATTAACTAAAAGTTGTTGTGCACATCAACAGGAAAACAAGTACGTTTTCATCAAACAGCAGAGGGCTTGCAGAGTTGATGTTGGAGGCCGGTAATTGAAGTGTAAAAGCTCAGGTACAGTCATCCACTCCTGGGAGGAATGTGTATAAGAAGGAAAACTGAAGTAGCTTTACCCCAACCTAAGGACATTTAACATAAGATTGGAAAAAGGCAGTAGAATGTTGCAGGGAGAAGTAGAAATGGTAAAGCTCAGCACCCTCCCCATGGCAGGAAGGGGGCACAAGAAAAATATTGGAGTTATTTCTTAAAGGGAGGTATGCCCCTGTGTTTGGGGTTTGACAAGAGTTTAGTTGAATCCTGTGTTGACACCTGTGAATTCTCATTCTTGGGGTGGTTCAGTAGCTGTGGTACTTTGGGGATAAAAAATTCTAGATGTTCAGCTCCAAGACAGCATAGACCTTTCAAACCTCTTGATTTGGAAGTAAGAGTTCTGGAGGAGATTTGTGCCAAGTCTGAGGATCAAAATGCTTGACGTGGGCCTGATCCCTGGGTGGGCATTTGCTTGGGAGTTGGACTAGATGATTCTGTGGGTCCCTTCCAATTCAGAACAACCTGTGAGCCTGTGAATATTTTCTGGTTGTGGAGAGTTCATTGCTGTCAGTACTGATGACTATTAGAGAGTGGGGACCCTGTGAGCCCTAAGGAGCAGTTCTTTTCAGGATCCTTTTGGGAGTTTCCTGTGGTTCCTCAGTATGCTGTCCAGTTTTCCCTTCTATTTCATTGGTTATAAGCTCAATGGGAATGATTCCCTTTTACAAATACATAATGCATGCTGCTATGTAGAGATGGAACACTTTACCCTCCTAAACCTGAACTTTGTTGATCTTTCAATGTTGTGAGGAATTTTTTTTTATACATCTGTCCGGCTGTAACCAAAACTAGAGTTCAACTTCTTTCCTCCCCTGTTAGACTCCCTATTTTCATGACTCAAGGGTTTTGCTTTTTACTTCTAATTCAGTGCTGCTGCCGAGGGAGTAAAAATCTGGTGTAGCTGATCATAGATGTCAGGCAGCTGTTGTGTGAGTGGATAATGCAAAAGCAAGGATGGTTTCTAACTTGCTGTAAATCACTGAGGGCTGACAATTTTGCTGCCTTTTGGCCCTTGCAAAACTGTTGTCTTCAGACTCTTAATACTGTCTAACAAGAAACGTAAGAAATCAGGAGTGCAAGCACGTTCACATTCTCCCCCATTAGCAGATGATGAATAAGGTGTCAGGTGAGTTTGTTTACTTGGAAAGCAAAATGAAGGAAAGCAACCCTATAAAAGGAGACAATCCATCAGGTGGAAGACAGTTGCTGAAGGTACACAAAGCTGTCATTAATTATTTACAAATTATTATTTATGTGATTTGGATTTCTGGAAAAAATCTATTAAAACTTTCTTTTGTTTATATTTTGTTTATATGTCTCCCCTCCATCATAAGGTCTAGTGTATTTCTACTAAAAACAAACTTCATGGGATTCACTGTCTCAGTCCATAGAAACTACCTGATAGTGGGAAGAGATTAAGGAAATATTAAATATGATTCAGGGAGTGGCTTAGTAATGCAGGAATTATCATCTTTTAAGGCTAGATTTGTACAACTTTCGTATAAGAATTAGAGTTGACCTATCTCTTCATGCAGAAAATGAAACCTTGAGTTCTGTGTAGATTAAACCCATGAAGGGTTATATGGTCCGGCTGGTTTGCTATATTATCCTATTCTCAAAGTCCAGTCTAGTATTTTAAAATTTGATCTAACTAAAAGTACAGCCCTACTAGAACAAACATAAAATATGGGGGGAGGTTTCCCCTTCTCAACAAGATTTTTGTTTTCTTTGGGTGTTACAATAGTCTTAATTTTCTACTTTGGTAATTACGTTTTGTTTTATTTAATATTAAAAACATTTGAGTTTTCCCTGAGCTAGTTGTGTATCCCTGCTTAAGAAATAGATGCTTATACAAGAACTTGAATTATTTTCTGACTGGCTGATTAGATCTCTGCAGTTTTATTAGACTCACTGTGTACGCAGAGAGGTCAACCTATCGTTTGCTGGATGCTGTTTTTAATGCATCAGCCATGAGCACATCTGAAAATATTTATTATTACCAGGATAGTTTCAGAGAACTCTGACTGACAGTCGAGTTACTGAGCTGATTCCCTGGAGCAATAACATATTGCCATCCCTTAGCCCAGCCTTGGCACTGAACCAGGATAGTATTACTATTTCATAAGATAAACCTCTGATAACAAAACATTTTGAATACAGATAAAGTAACAGAGAAATGAGAGAAACTGTCTGGGTCAGATCCTCAACCATCATAAATTGGCCCCATTGGGCCATGGAGGTGCACTGAATTTTGACACTGTTCCTTTGAGAGCTTCTCACTGGACAAGTGCAGATGAGGAAAGCAGTTTTACCAGATTGTAGGCTGCAGATAAAACAAAAATTTTTAAAAAGTAAAGTGTTCACCGTACTTATTTTCAGGCCAGAGACCTGGAAATTTGTACTGATTTTGACTGGGGTAGTTATTTTTCTTCCAGTGGCTGGTATGAGGCTGTGTTTTGGATTTGTGCTGAACACAGTGATGGCAATACAGAGAAGTTTTTGTTGTTTCTGAACAGGGCTTACACAGAGACGAGGTCTTTTCTGCTTTTCATACTTCCATGCTGGTGAGGGGGAGGTTGCGAGCAGACAACTGGTACAGATGACCCCAACTAACCAAGGGGGGATATTCCAGACCATGTGATATCATGTTCAGTATAAAAAGTGGGAAAAGAAGATGAAAGAGGAGGACTTTTGGAGTGATGGTGTTGTTGTAGTTCCAAGTAACTGCTAGATGTGATGGGGCACTGCTTTCCTGGAGGCAGTGAACACCTGCCTGTCCATGGGAAGCACTGAATAAACTCTTTGTTTTGCTTTGCTGGCCTGCACAATTTTTTCTTTTCCTATTAAACGGTCTTTATGTCAACCCATTAGTTTTCTGGCTTTTACCTTTCTGGTTCTCTCCCCCATGGTTGTGTGGGGCTTGGGTAAAACCACACAGAAGTCAAGCTGGTGGCTGCTGTTCCCAGGTGTAAAACTGCTGTTTGAGGTGGGAGACAGCTGTCACTGTACCTCACCTCTCTGATTCCCTCTAAAGCAGCCCACTAAGGCTCCGTGTCTCTGTCCCAGCCCTTCCTCTCACTCTTCAATTCCTCTATCAGAAGTAGTCTAGCAGAGCCTGGCTTCTGTAACCTTTTACCACACAATGAGAGGAAATACAGCTCCAAAGCTTGCTGGTTACATAAATGCAGGAATGCCTTTGGGATCTGTTCAGACACTGCAGAAATGCAGCAGCAGGCCCAGCTGAGACACTCTGTCTAAATCCATGATGATCCCTACACACCATGGACAACTCTTCTACTTTCTTGATTTTCCTTAACAGATGCACGTTCTTTGTCTTTGAACCAATAACACGAGATCAAAAGACAGTATGAGTGACAGGTGCTCATTGCTTAACGAGGAAGTTGTGAAAGTTTTATTAGTTCTAGACAGGGCAGAACAGATATCAAAGTTTTTTAGCATTAAGGAGATCAATTGTACCTCTGGGACCAGCTTTACTTTAGTTCATCCAGACAGAGAGTGAAAAAAACCTTCTCTACTTGTTGCTGGAACTGCATCTTAACAGAAACAGCTCCATCCTATCAGGGCACCATGGACAAAGGGCGATGCAGGATAAGCCTTATCAAGAAAAACATAATTCTTGTCAATATTAATCTGTTTCATTCAGAAGCAGGAAACTTTGGTGATTCACAGCTTCTAGAATAAAATTATTTAAATCTCACAGTGCAAGATATACGGGAAATCAATTTCCAAGCAGACTTCAGCAGTGGACGAGGGACCCATTTTCCTTCTTTTAATTTAGAGGTAACTAGAAGAGAGGCAGAAGATGTGATATATTTTCCCTGTAATTTTAATCCTTTGGCTGTAGCATATGTTTTCACAACTGCCAAGTAGGCAAAAATGGGATTTTCAGAACAAATTAGATGGACAAGGCATGTTGAAAGGCACGTGAGCATGTTGCACAGAGAATAAAGTAGGTGCTGATGTCTTACTGAAAACTGAAAGGAGCAAGGCTTTTACATGTATTTGTGCAAAAGAAAATCCTTCTGAATGATATATTCAGTCTTGAAGTCTCATTCACATATCTGAGTGGGGTTTTTCCTTATATATTATGTTTAAAAATCTGTTTTTTCCAAAGGAAGATTCCAGAGTTTAAAAAGGGATGCACATTACTTGAGACTGCATCCAGCAAGGGACTCGGCTATGAGTAGTTGACCTGGCAGCCTTCTAACACTCTCAGGTGGAACACGTCTTGTAAAGGCTGTGAAGAGATTGGTGCTTGAGAAGGAACTTTTATCATCTAGCTTGTAGTAGAATTAGATTTGAAAAGAGCTAGCGTGAACTGTGAATCTATTCCATATTAAAACTAAAAGATAAAAAGTTCTTTTATGGCACTCCTTATTAGTGGCTATTTTTACTGGGCTGAATGCCCTTTGTCTGCTACCCCACTTAGTTATGTGCTTTTTACTTTTACTGACAAACCTGCGGGTTTAGGATGAAAACAGTTTGCAGCTGATTAAGGATGGTGTGCCTGGCAATTTCTTGCTAATCTCTCTTATTGTGCCTTTCATAAAAATGGCAGTTATGGT
Source organism: Pitta sordida (assembly GCA_013390025.1). Classification (NCBI taxonomy): domain Eukaryota; kingdom Metazoa; phylum Chordata; class Aves; order Passeriformes; family Pittidae; genus Pitta; species Pitta sordida. The sequence goes on along the minus strand of WEKX01003884.1, from coordinate 272,992 downwards.
GTAAATCCTAGTTTAAATCAATACCTGCAAGTGCTAATCTCTGAAGAGGAAAATGTCAAATACCTCCTGCTGTGTGCAGGGACTCATTGTATGGCATCAAAGATTAAAGGCTACTGAAATAGTTCATCCTTTTTCCTTTGTACAATGGTTTGTACTTTATGTCGCATTCCACATGTCATTAACCATTCCCAATGAAATGGTACCTTAGTGGTGGTAGGTGCCGTGAGGTGACTGACAGTGCCACAGGGTCTTGGCTCACCCTGTGGTGGAGCCACCAGTGGTCTTGGCTCTCACCTAGGAATGTCTTGGACTGTGCCTTGAGCTCTGCAGTCACCTTCCTTCCTTACTCAAGGGACTTCTGAGAAATATTTCAAATTTGGTGGTAAATTTTAGTCTGTTTTGGGACCCTAAACTCAAATTAGAATGCTTATGGTCAGCATCCTATCCCATCCCCATGGATGCTTTTCTTGCTACTTAACATTGGGACACTGTTTTTAAAAGCCTGCTCTTTGCTCAGAAGTATCTGATGGGGAAAGGCAAGTAAGCAAACTAAGACTGAAAGATCTCTTAGAAATTAGAACATACTGTGTTTCAAGGGTTTACCTACCCACTGCATCTGTTCCATCTCTGCAGAAGTATGTGCTCTGCTTTCTAAATGAAAATTATTCTCATAAAACTATTTCAGAATGTAGAGAGTATTTCTGCTTTGATTAATATCTTGGATTCTCTGGAAAGACAATCTGCTTGTGAGCCTAGGTGCCTTAGCCTCCTTGATTCTAGAAAGCACTTGAAATCAGAGATTTTTTTTTTGCATGACAGAATTTTTTTGGTAGTTTTTACAGCTTTTAGAATTTTTATGGTCTTTTTATAAGGGACACACGTGCCTGAACTTTGTTTGTCCTTGTGTTAGTTCTGCTGCAAAAATACTGAGCCAAATTTTAAAAATCCTTTGTCTCCTTTTATTATGTCCTTGGATAAAAGCATTACTGATGCTATCTGGACCAAGGAAGAGCCAAGGAATACAGTATCAGTAACATCTTCAGATATGTCTAAATACTCTGTTTCTCAGTTTCAGACAGCTGCTTCTGAAACCTGTTCTAGAAGCTCTTCAAATACAAGCAGCACGGAGTATGCCAGGCAGAGCTGGGGGATCCCTGTCGAGTAACAATTTAACAAAGTATTAATAGCATTAATAGATTCGAGTTTACAGCTGCACTGGATGAAAGGCTTCCCAGGAAGAGATCCCCGAGTTTTGGTGGCTCTCCCTTAGCCATGGAACAGCATGAGAGAGGGATGGCTGCTAGAAGAAGGGCACAGTATTTTCAAACAGATAGCTGCAGGTACCTCAGGAATAATTGGGTCTGAATAGACTCTTTGAGTTTTTGTGAGACAAGGAGAGCTTCCCTTAGAGAAGAAGCTCTGTTCTCCTGTGGGGTTTTGTGTGTTTTCAAAAAAAAAGCTGCTTTCAACTATAATCTTTGAGAAAGCGACCTTGAATTGTACATATACTGATTTCTTTCTGTAAAAAATAGTCAGAAAGATTATATCTAACAGCCATCATCTTTTCACAGCTCTGCAGCTGGAAGGACTGCTGCTTTACTGTCATTTCACAAAAAACTCCTGCAGTTTCTTTCTGTTTTATGGCAACTTTTGGAAGCCAGGAACAAATAAGTGTTGAAGAAATAACCCAGGCTTCTGAGTAGTAAATATGCAGCTTTATACCTAAGACAGCTAGAGCCAAATTCTGTTCACATAAGCAGTCCTGCTGGGGAACACTGGGTCTGTGTGAAAGCACACTCTGGGGCACATTCTGCTTTAGAGATGTTTACTACCAAATAAAACCAGTGCAGAATCACAATCCATTCTGCCTCCATTGCATCAGTGAGATTTCTCTTGACCTCAGTGTAAGTTGTAAAGCCTGATGAAGCTGAAGCAGCACCTTTCCTTTTCCTGGAACAAGATGATTTAGTTCATTTTAAGGGAGGGAAGCATCTCGCATTTTCGTATTGCAGCAAAGACTGAATGTAATTCAAGTCACCTCTCAGGAATTTGTGTGGTGAATCCAGCAGGTGGATTGAACCTTACTCTGACTCTAGAGAAATGGTAAATCAACAGCTGATCACCAGCTGGATTTATTTGCAGAATCTTAAGGGCATGCTGTGTTGACGCTGTGCGGAAAAGGTGCTGCATCCCAGACCTTACAAATGGGCAAAGACTGCACCAACTGGTTATTTAGAGCTGATGTTAGGTGCTTTGCAAGATGCTATGTAAAGTGTTAGAATCAATGGAGATGAACTTTTTGGCTACTGGGCAGCTGTAACAGAAACGAAAGCTGTTGCAGGGAAGCTGCCTGGAAGAAGGCAGACAGGAGGCCATGTGTTTGCCACGACAGAGATATGCATCTCATTCACACATCTGCTCAGCTATCTAAGCTCCTGTAGCAGTTTCTTGCAGTGATGGACTTTGCACATATTTTGGCCCCATCTCTGCTCTGTCTCTCTTCTTTTCGAACATTTGTCTTTTCTAAATTGTTGTTGATTTATCCGTTTTTCATTTCTTTGCATTATCCGTTCTCTTCTTTCCTATTTCCCTTCCTCCTTGCTTTGCCTTTCCCTCGGTCTCATACACTCTGTCTCCAGATCCCTTACTTTGCCTCCTTTTCTATATTTGCTTCCATCTCTGCATTTTTCTGGGCAATAAGCAAAGATAAACTGGTAGGGTGCAATCATCCCTTCCACATCCAAAGGGGAAAAAGGCTGCAAGTTCTGGAGACCTTAAAACCATTGCATCCTCCACACACCCCTTGTCTCAGAAAGGATAGAATCTGCACATGGTTTCTCCTGTACTGGCAGTGTTGTGCAGAGCAGTTCAGAAGGGGAGCTGCAGCTCAATTTCTTCTTCAGTGAGGCTCTGAGACCTCTATCATTTCCCAATGAGGCCCTCAAGGCACAACCAGGAACTGGGCTGCCAAATTCAGATCAAGGCTTGACCTATGAGCACACAGATCTCCTGTACTGTTTTGTAGAGGTCAGGTAAATACATAGTCACCATATATTTTGGGGTTTTTACCTTCAGTCATCCTTGATTTAATGTAGCCAGAACTGGTAAAGTTCAGTACAAGAGGTACAGGTGTTATCCTGCCAGTGGGATATGTACAACAGAACACGTCTTAGGAATGAAGGGACTGTACACGATGTTGGAAACTGTCCCTGCCTTTGGGGAGTTTCTGGAGTCTGAAAAAGATCAGCTGCCATGTCTGGCATTTGCTGAACCCACGGAACTTGGTTATTATCTATCATGGGCTTGTAATTTGTCCATTAGCTGCCAAGCCCTGCTGATAGACTTTTCAGAAATCTGTCACCCTTTGATAAAATGCTTAATCTTAGTCCTTGCCTTTCCTCACACAGCAAATGTTTTAATTGTGATGGGGAACACCAAAGTTCACCAGGTTTTTTGCAAATCCACAAAGGAAAACAAAAGTCATGTGCCAATTATTTCATGTGTACGTTGCTTGGGGAAAACA
>WEKX01003884.1:155375-256161 GCA_013390025.1 Pitta sordida | reverse complement strand
GCCGGGGGGGCCGGGGCGATCCTCCCCGTCCGTGATTGGCAGCGCGGCGTGTTCCCCCCCTCCATCCGCGGCTGGTGCTGCCCCTCGGCCGCCGCGGAACGCGAGGCGCACACACCGCACNGAGCCGTGTACACCAACCATTTCTTGGTGGAGCTGCGTGGCGGGGGCCAGGCGGAGGCCGAGCGGGTGGCGGCGGAGCACGGCTTCGGCGGGGTGCGCAAGGTAAGCCCCCCGCGCAGGGTCAGGGCGGTGCGGTGCCCTTGGCGTGGGGCTGAGGGCACGCCGTGTCCTCCCGGGGGCATCCCGAGGGTGGCACCGGCACGGTCCTGCCCGCTGCTCACCTGCGGGAGGGGACGGAGCGGGGCGCGTCCGACACTTCCCGCGTTAATGCGTTCCCGCTTCCCGAAGGGGTTTGAGGAGTAGCGGTACTAAAAGCTCCTCGGCAGCGGCCCAGGAGGGTGGTTGTCTTTGGTCTGGAGAGCAGAGGAGTTTCCCACATGGTTAACTCGGTGCCTTTTGACTTCTGCTGTGTAAACATCCTGCCGCTGAGGAGCTCCCATCCTGCGGGGCTGGGGCTGCCGCCCTGGGCTTCCTAAGCGCGGCTCAAAGTACGCGGAGAAATCTACGAGAAAAATTAAAGCCTCATCTCCATGGAGAAGCTTGCACACAGTTTAAATGGGAGATTTCTTAGGGGTTTTTGACACTGAAGTTTGTGAGGCTGGTGGTTTCTTAATTATGCCTGTTATTCTCTTAGGGAAATAGGATGACCTTAAGCTGAAGAAGCCTCTTGATATTAAGCATGATAAGCAATCAGTGCTTCTCACTAATGAGTATAAGTTGGGAAACTTCGAGTACCATTGGAGGTTGTTTTCACTCCTGAGGTTCCAGGAAATCTAACAGAGCCAGAGTGGCAGAGAGTCCCCTCCTGGCTCCTACAGAGCCCAGTTCTGCTAGAAATCTCTTCCATTCAAATAATAATTAGACTTCTGAATATATTAGGGTACAGCCAGATCTGGGGTGAAGACAGGGAGAGGCTGGTAGAGTGTCCTATTCAATAACATTCCTGGCAGACACTGCTTGGAGGAACACGGAGAGAAAGTGGACTGTGAGCATTCCTGCTGCTGCTGCTTGTTTGGCTTTTTTTTTTCCTTTGCCTGGCAATTATGCAATGACAGCCTGATCCGACTTCCAAGGAAATGAATGAGAATAGCAACCTGAATGTGGATGAGTGAAATGGCTTGAAATCTCGGTTTAAAAATAAAAATTTAAAAAGCATGTCAAGTGAGACTCCCTCCCTTGGGTTTGCCTTGTTTCAACTCCACTGGGAGCTTGTTAGAGAAATGAGGACAAGATCATCGTTGCTGTGACCACAGCCAACTCCTGCTGCTGATAAGATGCTTTTGTTTTGGGCTCACAGCCTTGTCCTGATAGTGGCAGAGCTCGGCTGCTGATGCCTTTGGGAAAGGATTTGTTGTGGGGAGGAGGTTCTGTGACATGAAATTTAGGTACAGTTTTTGGTCAACAGTTTTCCCCTTTTATTCCTCTCCTGTTTGTTCTCCTTCCTTTGTATCCCAGGAATTGGCGACTGATAAGGCCTTACAAGGAAGGAAAAGTACTTTCCTGCATAGCTCAATTTCTTATAACTTTTGCTAGATGCTTTCAGATGATCCTGTGGTCCACATGTGGAGAGAGAGAATTTTGTAGGATGGAGAAATGCAGGTTCCAGGCTGACAGAATCCTCTCCCCTTCACCATGCCTCTCCTTAGGATGCCTCAGTCACATTAGGAGACGTACAGCTTCCTCATGGAAATCAGCCTTATAGCTCATCTCGGCAGAGAGCTGGAGGGAAATCCCTCGGGTGTGTGAGAGGAGAGTACATACCTGCTTTCCAGGACACGCCAAGGGGGGGCTGTTTCCCATGGATGCGGGTGTCTCCAGGAATGAATCCCAGCAGAGCCCATGGCATGTTGTGTGGATGCTTGTGGGGTGGGGCAGCAGGTGGTCACAGCATCTCCTGTACCCAGCACATGCTGTCCCAAGGCGTTTCTGCGTTGTATCATCCCAGTCCCTGAAAAACTGGAAAGCCTCCCACCCCTCCTCCACAACTGTAAGAGGAAATAGCACCCTGCTATCTGCAAGGCAGTAATTATAGACAAGAGGAAAAGTTGGTGAGGTCTGACATTTTGCTGGCTGTGTCCTGGGATAATCCATGAGAGGGTAATGACGACCTGCATTCTGCAGGGGAAACCTGTAACAGCACTCGGTGGTGATAGTCAGCTGGTAATAAAAGCTGGAGCCATCGACTCCAGTGGCTCTTCAGTATTGCTGAAGAGTCTCCTCTCTGTTTTGCTCTCATCAGGCTTGTCTGGCGGTTCTGCTCACAGCCTGCAGACTCAGCTTTCATGGCGATAACAGCGGTGCAGAAAGTTGAACGTGGCCATGTGTGTGTAGGGAAGCAGAGCTGTTAGTGGGAAACTCTTGAGGGAATGTACCGTGTGGAGAAATGCTGTCTAATGAAATATTGAAAAAATGCCAGAACCCCCCCCCCCCCAAATTATACCACAAGGAGAAGTGATCTTTTGATGCTTCAATGACACATGCTGGTTGGATGATATAATGAATTTTTAATGTAAAACAAATCCAGTTACCTTTACCCATATTGGAGAACAGCTGTTGTCTGAAAATAATCACCTTGGTTGCAATGCAGGGACTTTCCCAGTTGGAGCACAAGGGAAAATTCAGCTTTTTTTTTTTCCTATGTGTGAACATGAGATGTGTATGAGAAGAATTTCTTTTTTGCCTGCTGTGTATCACAGACCTCTTTTAACATGACTTTATGGGAGCTGATTTTTAAATTCCATATTTTTAGTGCAGATGTTTCCCCCTCTCCCCAATAGCAAGCAATCTCTGAGCAAGTGCATATTACATTTACTTAACAGCAGATTTCTGTGGAAATACATGAGAAAGCATTGCCTTGAAGATTAATGTTATGAACTGTGTGATGTGCTTTTTAATTGATTTTTTGGCCATGCTTCCTGTTGTCATTCTGAAACCTCTACAAAACTTCAGGTGGGCTAAATGTGTACTTTAAATTCAGTACTTGATGAACTGATTAAGAAGGGCTTGGTACTTATGTAAGCAGGTTAACTTATGTTTTGGTCTAGCATTCTATTGTGAGTCAGTGTTAAAAACACTAGTTAATTTTTCTTTAACCTTCCTGGAATGAATCGTGAATTCAGACTTCTTTGTAACTCTGTGCTCTTTGATTTTTATTTATTTTTAATGTTTGCAACTTTCTTAAAATGGGTAGCCTTATCATCTTTGAGGATCCAGGAGTCATGAAGATGCCCCCTAATACTGTGAAAACTGCAAAAGGAACAAGTTTTTTTAGTTCTGTTTGGGTTTTTTTTCCCTTTTTATTTGCCTCCTGGCATGGTTGCTACCAGAATACATTTCTTAATGCAGGCTGAAAAAAGCTGCTTTGTGACCTTGCCTAACAATTCTTAATTTATTTTTAACAAGGAGAGTTGGAAGAAGCATTTGGAAATGCTCCTATTCAGAGAGCAGAGTTTAGGCATCCCTTTCCATTTCATCAACAATACTGAGATAATCGAAAAAATGCCACCGTAGCTAAATATGTATTCTGCTTCACCTCTGCATTGATGTGAAGGGTTTTGAAGAATTAGCATTCAATGGCCTCAGCTTTTAAAATAAGAACCAAACATGGATTTCAAAGCACAGGGAATTTTATGTTCCCCAAAGCTGGTTTGCTTTTTCCTTGAGGGATCACCTGATCCGCTCTCCCTCTACACTTTGCAAGACACCATGTACCTGTCACAGCAGTGACTTCTCTGGTTCCTCTTTTTTGCTTAGGAAACTGCTGGTTGAGGACCAAGTTTTATGGAGCTGTCCAGTAATTTCATAATGAAACATTAGGAGCTTTCAGGGCTTTGGGTTTTTTCACATTGCATGAAGACAGAATTACTACAAACAAAACTTAACAGGTAAAGAGGCTACATTCCTTGCTGCAGCAGCCCACTTTTCTGCATCTAGGCTGAGAGCCTGTGAGGTGGGAGTTGATGTAATGCAGAAGGCAGACCAAGAGGCAGAATAATGAGTTTGCAGCCTTAGTTGCTCTGCAGGGATCCTGGAAATTTCATCCTGGGATCTAAAGGATCTAAACACACTGAAGTCTTGAAAACCCCCTCCTATGCAGCTCAGCCTCTAAATCTGGAGAAGAGGTGTTTGCCTAGCTCGTGTATCTAAGGTGCCAGGTTATGCTTCTGCATGCCCAGGAGTCACTGTGATGGACAGATGAGATTCTGTGCATGTGAAAAAGGTGGTCTGGGGATATGTTTATAGATGTGTGTATTTACACACAAATGCATGTGTCATGTTTCTTTTCCCTAAATACCTATATCTGGAGTAAAGAAGAGCAAAGAAAGGTGAATTCTTAGTCAGGCTCCTGACTGACCCAATGTGCCTAGGTACTAACCAGCCCATTTGTACGCATAGATGGTGATCCATACTTCTCAGATAAACATGACTGTGTTACCTTCACATGTGCTGCTGTCCCCAGTGCACATGCAGGTGAAGGCATGGCCAGGTGAAGGCAGCACAGAGGCTGCATGAATGCTCCAGTGTGGCAACAGATGCTAAAGCATCCCATGGAAAGGGGAGGCCGAGAACCCAGGCCTCCCCACAGAGGGTGGGCTGGAGTCCAAGAACTTAAGATCAGGCCTCAGACTGCAGTATTTCCGTGCATTAATGCATGTTTAATAATTTATTAACTTTATGTTTTATGCTGGCTTGGAGGAAAGGATGTTTGCTTGCAAAAGCATTTCTGTATTACAGAAAAACCTCTCAGAAATGGAAGGTACAATGTAAATTTTCTGAGGAACCCAAGAGCTTTAATTTCTTAGATTTCACTGTTGCAATTCTGTATTACTAAAACAAAAAACCCCAACAACCCCTAAATTGGATGCAAATGCTAATTGTGAAGTACTGAGATTTCAAGAGGCTGTCTCACCACAGCAGCAAACACTTCAGTTTCTGTCCTAGAGAGAGTCTGAAATTAGGGGGAAGGAACAATTTAGCAGCTGGAAAAGTTTGATCCTGCTGTATGTGGGCACACTGCTGGGTGGTGATGTAGAGCTCCCTTTTCCAGAAAAGCCCTGGAAGAAAGGGCACAGAGAGAGCAGCTGGCTACATCTCTATAGAGGGGGCCTTGTCAGCTCCTCACAGGTGAATTCCAGGCGTGTCACTGGGTACAGGCTGCAAAGGCCCATCTGCTCCTATTTGCACTCTAAGAGAAATGTTGGTGGAATTAAATAAGTTTTGCTGTGCTAGATGTAAGTTTGCCTCACATGTGGAAATGCTGTGTTTCAAAATGTTGCTTTTATGGTTTGGATTTTTTATTTTATTTTGCATTCTGCCTTGGATGCAGAAACAGCCCGAGGAGCAAACACTGTCACTGGCTAACTCAGAACAACAACAACAATAAAAAAATCCCCCATTACTTAAATGTAATCACTTAAGCACATGAAAGCTGTAAAGTGTCAAGAAGAAGAAGAAGATTGTAAACTACAGGCTCAAGTACAGCCCTAACCCAGTTTCTGTAGAGCTCCTTCTCTACCAGAGACTGAAACGGAGTGTTTGTTGGCGGTGAGTGTTCTATTTGAGCTATAAAATAATTACCTTGTCAGATTTTCAAAGCATTTAGTGTTTGAGTGTAAAACAAGAAGGTCAGACTCTCCTACTATAGATCCCTGCTGTAATTGCTCCATTACTGTTTTGAATATGTGGCATAATTGTTTCTTGGCAAAACATGCACATTAAACCATGTTCTGGTTTAATCCTTTACCTTTGCAGATTTTTGTTTTGTTTGCTGAACTACAGCTCAGTGAACACAAATATATGAAATTCTGGCTGTTTATAAAGGTGCATGCATTTGTAATTTTGTTTATTCCATATTGCTTGAACCCATTGGCAAAATAGAACATGTGGAAGAGACCCAGGAACAGTACCTCAAGTAATTCTTTTTTTCATTTATGAGTAGGGTTGGTTTTTTTTTTTTTGATGTTGCAGTCCAACTGGGAATGTTATTTGGTTTCATTTACATTACATTTTATTTTGCTAGTGTCAAGGAGATGACATATGAGGGAGTGAACAGCATTTCCCAAATGCTGTGAACCCAGAACACCAGAACTGAACATGGTGTGTACTGTCCAATCTCCTGCCATCCAGCCCTGAGTGCCTGCCTGATGAAAGCTTGTTATGGTGTGCTCTGAAGGCACTTGGGACAACTTTCTGCTCCAAGAAGTAGCTCAGGGTCTGAGGAGCTTAAGCAGTTTGAGGCATCTGTGCTGGAAGCAGGAATGCCAGTGGATGCCACCTCCTGTTTTCCCAATTTTTGCAGAAGCTGATGACAACAGCTTACCCAGGCTCCACTTTGCCAGAAGCTGCCTGCATGACACCAGACCAGCAGTTCCAGGGCCACATGGCATCAAGGACAACAGAAGTGTCTGTTTTCTAGACCAGTGACTAGTTTTCTGGAGCTTCTGTTCCAGAGGGTGCTTGTATGAGGTGGGGGAACTACCAACAAAACAGCAACAAGTTCTTCACTGACATTTTGTGGCAGCAAACAGCCTGTTGCCTTTTCCTGTGTGTCCTAACCCTGATGATTCTTCTTTTCCTAGTTTTGTGAAATCTCTCAAAGAATTACATGGAGTGACATCAGTTTCCTAGGTTGTTTCTCTCTTTGTATACTTCAAAGAGTTGTGATGGTGTGTGGAGATGCTGTGCCACGCACAAGAGGCGGAATTAATATATAGGTAACAAATCTCTGGCTTTGCTTCTTACGCGTCAAGTCTGTCAGTTCCTCAGCTATTTTAGACCTGTGCAATTTAGAGTCAAAGATGTTACTTCAGTATAACTGCTAGATAAACAAAGATCATTAGTATGGTCCTGCTGTCAGTCCTGAGTGTCCTTCCTTCTGCCCAGCCAGCTTTCTTGCAGATGACTTTCAGGCTATTTCTGGTCACTACAACATACAGACATTGCCTGTATGTGTTTGAACTTTGGGCTGCCACATACTGTGCTTCTGTCTGTGGTCCTGCTTAAAGCTCTCATTCCTCTGGGCTGGCTTTTCAGGTACTGAAAGCAGTCAGAGGGCTATTTCTGAGAGGCAATATGGGTATTCGTAGCTGTTAACATACCCCAGGTTGAATTTGCCCTCTGACCTTAGGCTGCAAAGCTGTGTAGTAAAAGGATAACTTTTTATGCAGTAGTGCCTTGCCTTGAAGATTTGGGTTTTGGTATTAGGCCAGATGGACAGATCCCACTGTTGTGCCTATGACCAGACCCAAATGGTTTAGGTTACTGCAAGTGAGGGAGAGGAATTTGTTTCTAGATTAAAGCTCTAGACCAAAATAAGTTATCAATTCGCTCCCAACTTGAAGTGCTTCCATCAGAGATCCTGTCACACCCTTGGCATTTGTTTATTAGCAGGAAAATGGTCCCAGAGACTGACTGTGCTGCTAGGGCTTGGCTCCTTCTAAAAAAGGACAGAGGTGTTTGAATTTGTGTTATCTTTTTGAAAAGCCAGTCGTTGTGTGGAGATGGAAGATTGCTTTCTGTCCTTCTCGCAAGATATGACAGATGACAAGATATAACACCCTGCGCACTCTTAGAACACTTTTACTGCTGTAACTGTATGGATGTAGTTAAAATGAGAAAACAAACCCAACTGCAGTGTTGTTACTATTGGTATAGGAGTACTTACATGTTCAACTCATTCTAAGTTAGCAGAAATTCAATTTCAGATGGAGGTTTTAACAGTATGACCCTGTTGATTAAAAAAACCAATCAAAACCAACCCAACAACAACTACAAAGTAAAGAGCATCAGACTTCCTGGAATAGTTATACTGGTAATACTTTACAGTGTAGCTAAGTAGAAGTTTGCATGTGATCCTTTCCCTCACCCATGTGTGGAATTATTCAATTAAAATTAATACATGCAGCTGAAGTTTCAAATGCTTGTAATAAAGTATTTGCAAAGTGGTTGCTGAAGTGTACGTAGAATTTATTTGGTAGATAGTTTCAATTAGTAAGTTCTGAGAAATGTCCATGCTCATGAAAAATTCTTTGAGCTGGAAATCAAGCCAAAATGCTAAAATGAATGATAAATGCTGCCAGTTCTTAATATTATAGCTGGGAAACCATCCTGTTCCATTCTAGTTCATAATATGGATGGGTATTTTCTGTGAGAGCTATAGTAACAAATTCAGTGCTGTTGTTAATGGATGGAAAATTTACCTTTGTCCTGCAAGACTATTCAGTTGTCAGAAATGGTGTAGGGTTTTTTTTTTCTTTTTTTTCCCCCCTAACGTTTTCATATAATTAAATGGGTCAGGTCTCTACAGGATGCTGGCTACATGGTGGCTATAAATATTGCAGTGAGCAGCCCTGAGCTTCCATCCATCCCTGGCCTCTGGTGGGAGGAAGCTGAACTGCTCGAGTATTTGTCAAAGACAGTCTGGTGTGTTGCTCTTGTAAATCGAGGGAAGCTCTACATTTAACTCTCACAAGTTTATTGAAAAAGCAAACCTTGTTCTACTGAAATGGAGATTTAATTTCAGATCAGCAGGCTTAGGGTGTGCTTTGGGACAGAAAGCCCTGTCCCAGAGAGAGCTGAATTTGGTGTGTGCTGTGTGAAAACCTGTGTGGTCACAGCACGGAGTTTATTATGCAGTGTGAAATTCAATTTGGTCATGGATTTATGACAGTAGCTCAAAAGTGTAACTCTGCTGAACACTGGCTATGTTCAGCAAGTATCTGGAGCTTGGGCCTCAAAAGGAAATTAAGCTTGCCCAGTCTTAGCACTTATACACCACGATTATAAGCAAATAAATTGAGTAGTGATAGCTCTGGTTTGCTCTTTTGAGGAGTGAACTGGGACGTAATGTTCTTTGTCATGTATCACCTACCTCCTCAAACAAAACTTCTGTGTAAATGTTACATTCTTAACTACATTGTCCACAGAAAGCAAATGGAAAGAGTGACCTCAGTGTTTACATCAAACCAGTCAGCAAGTGTGTCCCAGATCCTCATAACTGAACTAAATTATTTGCTTACCTGATGAGTAAGATGGGAATATGTCAGAGCTGCTTTCTCCTGTAGAACTCAGCTGTGAAAACCTGAAAACCAGCAAGTGGTAAATTTAAATGTTTTTAACTAGAGAAACTGATGCTGCTTCAGAAGGTTGTTGGATATCAAACTAGAAGCAAACAGGTGAATCTCATCTGTATGGGTAGTAAAAGAGGTGGAATATAGCCTTGCCCTTCCTGATTTACAGAGGTTTCTTCTTTCTGCCTTCTTATTCTTTATGAAATGCCAGTGAAATCCTGAAATCCTCTGTGTGGTTGAGGACTGTCTTTATCCCCTGCTGTGCAACACCAGGTGTAGCAGAAGCTTCTGTTAAAGGCTTTTTGCTGCAGACGAGGTCTGGTGAGTTAACTATAACCATGACTGGTGGATTCCTGTCAGTCTCGGGGGGGCCTCATGGCTCCCTGTATCAAATAATTTTAGAACCGTTTCAACTGAGTTTAGCTGTTTAGAAGTTACTCTGAACCAGCTGTAAAGTGGAACTGTCTGTTCAGAATCTGGGTGAAAAAGTGTTGAAAATCAGAACTGGAACACGTTTGCAGCTTTGAAAGAATTGGTTGTTAACATTGGTAAAATGGTTGTGGCTCTGGACCCCATCTGAAGTTTGGTCTCTGCAGCATTTCCAACTCTTCATTTTTACAGTGCCATTTAAACCCCCTGACTCCACAGACAGATGTTGTTTTCATCTCTTAACTGTAAAATGATTCCATTTCTCCTACAATTAAGATACAGTTCATAATAACCCTGAACAGAACAGCAAGTAGATTTTTATTTCTCTTTCTTCTGATGGGGATTAAAGCACTCAATTTATGTCTGTGAAATCCCTTTTCCCCCCCTTCTATTCCACCTGAACAAATTTTATTCATGTTAAATATAAGTTGATAGAGAAACCAGTATTCTAGGCTCAAAAGGCTGACATACTGAGTGATTAATTAAAACCCCACATTTTCCTTGTATGACTGATATAATAGGGGCACGGTAACATATAAGCACCTTCTGGGTTGACCACAATTTCTGCCAGCAATAAACTTCTGTCATTTATGAATTGGTAGTAACAAGCAATGAAAAGACTTACTTCACAGTTGCCTGAAGGGTCAATGAGGTGGGTCCTGGGAGGGAAGGGGAAGAGGTAGTGTTGCTGTTTGCTTTCCTTTCTCATCATTATTAGTAGCACTGGGGCAGGTTGGATCATCCTTTTTCTTGTGTCTGGTACAGAGCTCTTGACCCCACTCAGAGCAGCTAGTCTTTGTGAAGTGACCATCATGCTGTTCAGTAGTGGAGCTGAGAAGCTCTCTCCAGTCTCTGTCTCCAGTATTTTAAGTAAAGGTGGAATTTGCCTCTGACTTGGTCTTGTACAAGTGGAGATCTGTGACTTCCCCTTTGCAGAGTCATGAATCCTTACAAATATAAGGGAAACAGCGGCATCCCCAAAATGTCCTTTTTTTCCTAGTCTCTGCTGAAGATCTTTTTCTTAAAGCTTCCTTCCCCTGGTCTTCTCAAGCATCTGATGTTTAAAAAAAAAAAAGGAAGAAGTAACAGTGTGACTCTCCTGTCCTTTAATGTCGCAGTTTTGCTTCTAATTGTAACCCGTCAGCTTCTCTGCCATAAAGCACATATTTTTCTTCAGGAACTGGCTGCTACTCTGGCGACTGGAAGACTTGTTCAGTGTGGTGTGACAACAGAAACCTCCCTGTGAAGCTCTTTCTGTCAATTGGCTATTCCTTGGCAGCCTAGCATTAAACAGACATGGAGAAAAAAAGGAAAGAAAAAAGGCTTTGAATTGCAAGAGAGCTCAGATCTTCTCGAATTCTTGGTAAAGGATAGAATCGTTGCATTAGAGTAATTCACCTTTTCTGTGCCTTCTTCAGTAGCTCTTCTCAGTAAACAGCTAATTTTGCTCTGAGCTGCTTTTACAGCACTACTTCATTAGAGCCTGAGCTCCTGACTTTGCTTTTAGGGGCTACAAGAGCTGACCACTTGCACATATATTTATATCCTACACACTTTATGTGGACATAGATTTGAAAAGAATGCTCGAGTGCCTTGCTAAAATTCAGGGTGTCAATGTATAGCTGTATCTTGTGCCTTCTCCATCCATGGGATGCAAGTTCCAGTAATTTCTGTCTGGGGTACATGGCACCTTAATCTTGTTTTTAAAATAGCAGACTTCATCTCATGGCTTTTATCTCAGTGGTTTTGGAGCTGATGTGACACCAGGTTTCTGTGCGACAATAGCAGTCAGCCTGTTTGGTTACATGCTTAAAAGGAGAGATGGGTTGTAAAGCAGGAGTGAGGCAAAGTGGTCTTTGTTAGCAGTGCTAATTGCTGTCAGCGGTATTGATCCAGCTCAGTTAGAAGTATACCATGGTCATTTAACTTTGCAGACTCTAACTGAATCAAATTGTTTTTTGTAATATGAGCTTTCCTTAAGGCAGATGGACTGATATGAAGAGACTTCCACCATGTATTATTTAAATAGATTAAAATACTTAGCTGATTTTTGTTGCTAAAGGGATACCTGATTTCACGCAAAAATACACAATACACACATTATATGTGTAGCTATATCCATTAGTATATTTTTTACAATGATACTTAGCATGTAGTTTTATAGCACAGTCATACGGACAAATGAAATGAATCCTATCAATAAATAAAATAACTAAACTACTTACTAGAATATGCCATTTTACATGGGAGGCAGCTGAAACAAGACTGTTGCAGCTCTAATTGCTTGAGGTGCTTCTGATATTGGGAGATACTGGGGTTACTCAGCGTCTCTGAAGATGCTGAAACTCACACCTTATGAGTTTTAGTCCTAACTCTGTCCTACAGCAGGGTGCTACCATGTGAAGCCACTGCAGACAGGGAAATAGCAAAGGAAATGATTCTGGACTGAATGGTCTTGGCAAGAAGGTTATTTGAGGTGTGAAAACTTTTGCAGAATATTATCACCTAGAGAGATGCTTTGAAAATACAGCAGAGCTTCAAAAGAGTGACAGGATACCCTGAGGAGCCCCATTGCTCCAAGCAGGAGACAGGCACTTAGAACAAAATTTTTATTCACCTTTGCTAATAAAATGTAGAACTCGTAAAGCCACCTTTTGGTTACTATCCCTTCTCTCCTCCTTTATTCTTAGAGCATAGACTGCCATAGGCTAAATGAATTACAGTTAATTAACTGGGTCAAGTACTGACTGACTTTTTGTGTCTCTAAAGAATGTCTGGAGTCTGATTTCTTTGCCTTTCATGTGTATGTGATTTTTTGGTGTGTTTTTTGTTTTGTTTTGGGGGATTTGTGGGAGGGGAGGGGTGGTAGTGGAGATGTTTTTATTTTAACAGGATGGTAAAATTCTCCCAAATTGTGGGAAAAAATTCATTTTGTGTTCCACGTACCTGTTTTTTAAAAACTTAATTTCTTCAACTTCCGATTTGAACCATATTTACTCAATCATTCTAAGTGATGTGTCTGTTTATCTCTGTGGTTGATATGGAGCTGAATGTTTGAAGGGGGCTGTCTCCTTTTCCCAGTGGTCATTCGTTGCTGCTAAAAATGACAACACAGGTGCTCACAGTGACTTTTCTGACTGCTGAGCTCCAGGATTTTTCCTGGAGCCCAGGGCTTGACTGAGGTGCTCTTCTTGCAGGATACTCGACATTTATGTAAGAGGATGTGGTGGTGATTGCTCAGCCTTGTCTTCAGGCTGTCAGCCAAACAGTAATAATCACCTCCTCCAGGTAATGGCAGTCTATATTAAACCAGACAGTCCAATGTGAGTTCTGATGTATAAGTAACAACATTCTCCTTGGAATCTGGGGAGTACCCTGCTTTCAACAGTACATGTGGGAGAATCGATAATGGGGTTGACAGTTACTGGAAAGTAACAGATAAAACTCTCTAAAATGCACTGATCCATTTACATAAACTAGAGTAACTCTTTTAAAAGCCTCTCCAGTTCACTGATAAAACTATCAGCAAATCCACACTCTTGTCACTGATGATTTACATGACTGTTTTGTATTTGGAGGATGGAGCTCTTCAGTGGCAAATTTAAAGGTGATATAAATATGCTAAAATGTTACACCTGTGTGATTCATTCAATTGCAGATCAAATTCTAGATATCACAAACCCATGAAGCAGTGTTTTCTAAGTGTTTGGCAGCACTGGGTGTGTTAATGTAACAACAAAACTGAGGAGAAAAGGAAAACTAACCATTTCACATCAGAATTGATCTACTTAAACATGAACAACTGTGCTTCTCATACAGACTCTAGAGTGAAGGAGATGCTCCTGGGGCTCATATGGGCTCATATTTTAACGTGGCCACCTAAAATAGGTCAGATGAATCGTGGTTTGAAAGTGTCTTTTTCTCTTCTTTCTTTTTTATTTTAATTTTTCCCCTGCCATCAATTGTACAGGGAATTCATACGAATTCCACATAGGCAGACTGGACATATAAGCAAATACAGTTATACCCCGTCGTTCGCGACGAACGGGACAGGCAAGGGCCCTCATGAAACCCTAAACTCGCAAAGAAGTGCAGGTCATTATTCTGAGTTGGAAGGGACCCACAAGGATCATCGAGTCCAGCTCTTAACACTGTCTCCCTGGCGGGAATCGAACCCGGGTCTCCCACACGCCAGGTGGGGACACTTACCACTGTACTAAAGTGGATTTTTAATATGCATGTAGGCCACGCCCATTGTTCCACCCCCCGGCNGGCTTTGACTGGGCTTTGAGTAACAAGGAATAGTATGTCTCATGGCAGTGCTGTGCTGGGGCTCAGCAGAGCACACAGGAGACAGACAGGAGCAGGTCAGGGACCAGGGCACGGTGCCGCACGGCTCTAAATGCCATTGAGAGCTGGAGAAACTGCGTGTCCCCGCGCCGTGCGCCCTCCCGGCCCCGGTGTGGTGTCTGCAGGGGCTGGCCGGCGTGGGTAGGGGCCGGCTGGCGCAGCCCTGATCACCGGGGTTGGGGAGGGAGGGGGAGGAAGCGGCGTGGGGCTTGGGCTGTGGGAGCGCGCTCGCTGCAGCCCGGAGAAGCCCACAGGGTGGGGGAGATGGGGGTCTCGGGTCAGTTCTTTCCCTTTAACATCCGCCGGTCCCGGGAGCGCTGTCCATACGGTTCCAGAGGGCAGGGGAACAGAAGCCCCCTTCCAGCACACAGTGCTTGCCCCCCCTTGCTTGCCTCACTTTTGTGGGGCAGGTTCCCCGTTCAGGGACCATTGTGAGCCCTCTCCCTGCAGGGCGGGGTGAGTCCCGCCCCACAGGCACCGTGGCACAGCCCCTCGGCAGAGCAGAGGCACTGCTGATGCATTGCCCAGCTCAGGTCGCAGACGGCTGAATCATAATTGCAAAAAATTTGCTTCGCAAATGGGCGAGGTCATAATGGAGAGATCGCGATGTACCGGGGATTCACTGTAGTTCCATTTGCTTCCATGTAGCTCCTAAACTCCTCAAGTCCAGCTCTTGGGAAGACTGCTTAACCTTATGGTTGCTGTGTGCAGGAGAGACTAGCCAGAAGTCTTCTAACCTTTTGGATAAAATAAACACCCCAAACATATATTCTGCAAAGCCTTTGGATATCACTTCTGACTTTACATTGTTTGTAGAGGAAAAAAGGTTTTGCTGTGGTAAGGGAACCTTTCAGAACCTATGGGATACTACTTCTGGTGGCTTGGAAAGGACAAAATGTAATTTTTTAAGCTGCGTTCCTATATGACAACCAATATCCAGAATAACAGTAACAAGTCTGCTTGTTTTCATGTGTGTTACAATATTTCTGTTCACTTTTGTATCTCTCTACTTAGTCATGGCCCTTATTACTATGATCTACGTATTGCTGATTCCTTTAAGAGATGGTTGGCTATTTATATGAAACAGAGCTGAAAATATATGTAATTATCTAGGTCAGGCATTTCTGAATTACGTATTTTGTAGAATAATGTTGCACTGCAGGTTAATCAGTTGATTTCACAAGGATCATCTTCTCATGATGTTTTAATATGAAATATGCATTTTGGGAGCGTTAAAACTATGGCTTCACCTCAGATCCTTAGGCTGAGCCGTCAGAGTAATTATAGCAGACTAATGAGAAAGTGTGAAATCCTTGCCTGGGGACGTGGTGGACTGGATTTCATGTTGGGCACAGCTTTACTCCTCAGTGCTGTTTCACATTTCTCCACCAAGGTTTGAATTAATCCTTTCTTGTTCGTGCTTTGCTCTGTGTTATTTCGGTGCCTGGGGCTGCCTGTGTTTCTCGTTGGCTCTTCTCTTACATGGCCCTCGTCGCTATAGTGAGTGCTTTTGACTTCAGACTCGGCTCCCATCTGTGTATTTAAAAGTAAAACGATTTCTAATGCTAATTGGGGTGAGGGAAAATGAGAGAAAGAGAGTTTAAAAATTCATATTGAATATTTATAAGCATCCTCAGTGCATTTGGTAAAACTCGGATGAAAAGGTTTCTAAAAGGTTTCTAATTTCTGCTGTGAGGCACTTGGTTGTGCTTCAGCTATAATGGCAACTAGAGGACTGAGGGCTGTGGGCCCTGTGAAGGCTCCAAATACATTTACTTGTACCAGGTGTAGGTCATATTTTCTGTTGATGTAATTACTGAGCAGTAATGGGATGAAAGAGCTCACCTATGCTGATTTATGGCTCCTTTTAAAGTCAGTAGTGATGCTTGAGCAGTGCTTGGACTCTGGGAGAGAGATGTCTTGTGTTATGCTTTTTAAAAAAGAAAAAAAAAGTACTTTTTGTTACTTATTTGAGGGGATGAGTTGTTTTTTTCCTCTCAGAGCAGAAAAAGGGCTTCTTTAGTACCAGTATTTGTTTGAATCTTTGCATCCATGGCCACATATAAGACAAGTAGTCTTGAGGATGGTCTTTGACAGCCCAGCTGGATGAGAGCTTTCTATGAATCTCATTCACTGACAGATCCATTTATGCTGATTTTGGTGACAAAAGAAGGTGACCCAGGGGTAACTTGCTATAAATCACCCTTTGCTTGTATTTGCACATGATTTTGCTCAAAAGAAAGTTGTTATGGACGGTTGTCCCCCTTGGTAACTTGGAAGAGGAACCTTAACAAAAGGTTCAAGTAAGCTGGTTTTACAATATGACATTATTGGGGAGAAATCATTGGGAATGATGCACAAGAGCTCAGAGTGTGCTGTAGGGATGCTGCATTAGAAGAAACAGCATGGGAAGGCTGGGCAGAGAGCATTCCCATTCGAATAGGAGGGGGCAATGCAGGCTGTTCTTAAGCTTTTTGTGGGCACCATAAATTGCTTGTGAGAAGTATGTAGATAAGAGTCCTGAAGTGAGTCAGTAAAATTGGATGTTAAAGGTATAGAGCCAGTAAAATTTAATGTTAAATATAAGCCTGGGAAGTAAGGTTCTTCTTTATTTTCATATTATATTTGTCACCTCTTAAATCCAGTGATAGGCTGTGAATGCTGGACCTGTCACTGAGAGCCAGGTAAAGTACTGATGCCACGGGCAGCTTTATTCAACTTAGGAGGTTTTTTTGAGCATTTATTTCTTCTTCATTATACCTTTGCTACAGATGGGCTTTCTGGCTGGGTCCAGGTTATGCTGATTCTTTTATGGTTGTTTACAGCCATTCTTCCCAGGAGTGGGATCTAGGGCAGCACAAAGTAAATTTCTTTCTCCCTTTCCTTGCTGTGGAAAGAAGGAGGAGAGTGCATAAAGGCTGGGAGCAATGAATTTGGCTTCCTTATTTTTGTTTCAGTAATACATAATTACACCTGGACTTCCATGGAGCAGTACT
This sequence comes from Pitta sordida, assembly GCA_013390025.1. NCBI lineage: Eukaryota > Metazoa > Chordata > Aves > Passeriformes > Pittidae > Pitta > Pitta sordida. The sequence goes on along the minus strand of WEKX01003884.1, from coordinate 239,198 downwards.
CTGAGAACAGGTCAGATACCTCAGTCAGCAACTTTGGTGCTAAAACTGTGCACAGTATGAAACGTTTCCTGCTTCTTGCTATCGTTTTCATAGAATCATTGAGGCTGGAATTATCTTTGCGATTATCAAGTCCATTTTTCTTTGATAAACCTCTTCCATTGAAAGAGTTTTTCCTTTCTCCATTTAGCTGAACACTGAATTTTTAAAAGGTATTTTCTAGTCCGTGTCCCTTCAGGAAGGAGTTTAAACCTATTTCATCTTTACTTCAGAAAGTGTTACTAATAACCACAAAGAGGCTTCAAATCTGTAGAAAAAGAGGAGTCAGGTGGATATACAAGTTTTTTCTCTGCTTGCTCTGTTTGTTGTATTTGTGATTTGGGTTTTGCTTGTGTGCATTTTTCATCAGTAATTTTATACAAATATTGAAAGTAATGAAGTGCCTGTAATTCCTGAGATTCTGAGAGTCTTGCTTTGCACTGAACCATATTTATAAATCAAGATAATAGTAGACCCTTTTCTAATTCTAGGTAATCCTCTGCACTTGAATATTCAAGTGTTTTTCAGTAATTAGTTATCTTACTTAATTGCTAATTTTTCTCTAAGAGCTTTGCTTCTGTCTCGTAGAAAGGAACCTGTTTGTTCCATGGAACATGTGGAGCCTGCTGCTGCTCGGATAGGAATTTTACTCAAATACAATTCCAGCTTTACAGTGAGAATATTACAGAATGGCTTCTGCTGATGACATTCTGGAGTCTTTATGTACAGGAGCCCTTCTGTTTTCACTTGACTTCATTACATGCACTGTTCATTTTGCTATTTGCTCTTTTGCTGTAGTTCCAAAGCAGAGGAGGCCTCCTGGGGAAGCTAATAGTGGGAATGTAGGTCCTGCTGGGAGATACCTGTGTCCTGCAGTTTGGCTGCTGCCAGGGAGTTCCTGGCTTGGTAGCAGGAATTCAACAGAACTGGAGGCTTCAGTCCTTGCTTGTGATATTCACAGGTCTCGGTGTAAAATCCTCATCAATGCCTGTGGCATTATAGGCCCTTTGCTGGTGTTTGACTTCTCCAGCGTGTACATTCATTAATTTTAAGGATTTACTGCAGAGTTTAGATATTTCCTGCAAATTGCTTTGTTTCTGCTATTAATTATTCACAATCCACAGTGTTTGATCATGTCATCTTTCAGGTCTTGCCTCACTGAGCTGCCTTCCAGTTTGTCCCCCCACTTTCATTGATCCAGTGTGAAAATCATGTAAAATAATTGAGTTCCTCAAAGATTACTGGGCTACCTGTGGAAAGAGTGGACTGTTCTTAGTCAAACTGATTCATATCTTTGTCCAGAAATCTGCTCATTTTTGTACTAACTGCAAGTGAAAGTCAGACTTCAATACACCAGCTTCAAAAGTTTACTCTATAATATATTGCTGCATTCTAGAAACTTACCCTATACAGAAAATGATCAGCAAATACGTGTTGATATTTGCAAGTTGCTGAGACTGTTCCTTAATGGAAGAACATCAAAATCAATATTTGACTGGAATTGATTTGAATGGTTGATACTGAGAAAAGAAGGAGGAAAATAGCCTGGTTTCACTGAGACAATTAGAGGGGTAATTGGGCCACAGCTTGTGATGGATGGTAATGGTTTGCACACCAAGATGAATTTCAAACTGTAACTGATCAGGCTATTTAGGGTTTTTTTTTCCCGCGTATACTCTTGAGGCTTAGAGTAATGTATTCAATGTGGGGGGAAAGGTCTTTTCCTGGAGAGTCAGGTCTGTTGCCAGACTCTGGAAATATCTGATTACCCAGGTGGTAAAGATATCAGACACAAGCTTAAATGTAAATCTGCTTTTTAAAACAATTAACTAAACCCAGACAGATTTTGAACCTTTGGAGCTGTGACTCTGAGGATATATATGAAGTGTCAGAGACTTCTGTGGCCGCTGCTGTGAGCTTTCATAGCCTTCTTTCTCCTTCTGCCTCAGCTGTTGTGTTCTTCACGTGTCTGTGGAGCTGATGCAAAATATTCTGATTATTCACCCAGAAGAACTCCCTGGTCAGCTGTGCCGATCAGCTCCAAGGAACAACAGTGACTTGGTGAAACCTCCTTAAGCTTTTATAGGTAGTTAAAAAGGGATCTTTTTAGCATAACAAAATACTTTGGTTTCTTTTTCAAAGTTACTTTGCATTGATGTATTATTTATCTCACACAATGGAATTTTAAACGTGAAAATGAAATGCTTTGATTTCAGTATTAGTAGATGTTTCAATTAACATAAAAAAGGACTCTGTAGGAAATAAAAGCCCTTACTTGCATACTCATTTTTGGAATGTGAATGGATTTTAAACTTTCAGAATTGACTGTCTTCCATTTCCACAATGTTTCACATGTGTACTAAAATATGTTTGCAGTGATAGATTGTACCAGGAGATAATTTCATAGAAGGAATTTTATATTTGTACACTGTATATGCCTGTATACAGAATCTATTTTAAGGCAGCAGGTTCCTGGTAACCTTATTCAGGCCAGGTTTTCACAATGATTATTCTATCTAGACATCAGACATTTCAGTGAAGAACTTTGAGTTTCTGCTAAGATATTTACATTATCATGAAGTATAGATAAGAAAAAAGCGAGGACAAGGCTATCACAGCTGTTCTGGAATATCTCTTTTAGGTAGTTATTTTACATGCAGGGTAGTCAAACCTTTGAAGTCGAAACATTCACAGAATTAATATATAAGTTCCCAACCTTTTTTTTTTTTTCAACTTTTGCAAGAACAATCTTAGTTTAAAAATACACACTTCCTTGTTTAGATTTAAACATTTAACCAGAATGTCCCTTTTAAGTTGGAATGGGGAAAGAGCTGTAAAATCTGAGATGAAAGTGGAGCTTCCTGACTGATGGAAATAGGATGCAGTTCTCCTACCACCGTGTCTGTTAGCCTTCTGAAAGCTAAATGTCTACTACCTTTGCAGTCTCTGTCTGCCAATCCCGAGGAGAGAGATGAATTTAATAATGGCTGTACATCTTCCTTCCCTGCCTCTTCCTTTGGTGGGTCTGAGGAACCCTCAGGAAGTGTTTGCTTGATGCCTAAATATCTTGGACATTAAGGCTGCACGAGACTGTTCTTACCTGGACACTGAGCTGTTTGTTTTCATAATATGTTTTGTATGTTCCATTTCCAGGTGTTTAGAAGAAATTCCAAGTAGTATCGTATTTTTCTGGGAGTGGAAATCTCTTTCCTTCTTTGTTACATTGTCAGCTTGAGTGCTTTATAACAGCTCAGTGAAGTACTTGTGTAACGCTTTATTGCTGAAGGATTCTCTGTGTAGTTTCAAATCATTTGTGGTTCATTTTGTTCTTTTATTCTGACTTTTTCAGGACATAGGGAATACATCCTGTTGTGATTTGAGATGCCTGTCAGAAATATTGGCACTGTTGACCTTAAGCATCGGGTGGAAATAGTACAGAGTGTATAGACGTTGAGTTACACCTTGTAAACGTGTGGTGAACAAGTTTAATGCTGCTGGGCACACTTTTCTAAAGTAACTTAGGACTGACATTCTCAAGAATGATTTGAGATTTTTGGCAAAACTCTTCCCAAGTCTTGTAGGTTCCTGAGTCACTTCATAGCTAAAATTTTTTTTTGTCATCCTTATTAACAGCCAATAGCTCCATAATGTTTTTTTTTTTTTTTTTTTTTTCTTTTTCTCTTCCTCAGCTCCCTTTTTTAGAGTCTGGATACTTCTTTTATCACAATGGCATTGCTAAGGCCAGGAGAAGACGCAGTCTTCAACACAAGCTTCGTCTGGAAAAGGACTCCAGGGTAAGTATTTCATCGTTATGTGCAGCTATCATGCTTTCTTTGTGACACATACCATTTTTTATGAGATCAGGGTGATGGTCAAATCTGTGGTTATGCCTACATTTTCCCCCCATGCCCATTTCAAGCGTGGTAGCTGCTGTGTGCACACAGCTCCCAAATAACCTCAGGTTTTATTTTTATTTCACTGCTACAAATAATCCTACATTCTCTGAGATGTATCCTCTCTCCAGTAAAACTGTGATCCCACAGGCTGCAGAAAAACTCCATGCCCTCTGTCTCTGTACTGTGGGAAGAAGCCATCCATGGTACAACTCCTGGTCATCCCCATCCATGGATTGTCCAGCCCAGAATACCTCAAGGAATGAATGGTGCCACTTAATCTGCAATCACACTGGAATTTTTTCACAGGGAATGGTGTGCACACCAGTTGCTGGAAGAGGGTATGCTGTCAAACTTCAGTAGTTCTTTTAGAGGCTCTTGATTGCAGCCTGCAAATGGTGTGCTCAGTTTTCAGAAGTGTAAACCCCTCAGACAGAATAAGGCCCCTTTTGGGGAAGCCTGTGAGCTGGCAAATTCTTTTTTCCTTTATGCAGAGTTTTTACACCAGTTTAATACTGGGCTGGAGTTGGGCCAGGTAGCACAAAAAGTGTATTTACTGCTCTAAGGAGGTTGATAAGCCTGAGGAATGATATCATGACAGCAAATGGATTATTTTTTAATCCTTCAGTAGGATTTATACTTTCTGCTCTGTGAGCAAAACAGAAGAGGGAACAATTTTATTCCAGACAGAATTTGATTGCCAGCTCTTATGTGGTGTAGTAGCAACTATGACAATGAAAAACTTGAGTAGAAAGAAAAGGAAAATAGGATAAATAAGATCATAATTGTTGTTATGACACCAGAGCAAGCAAGGGCTGATGAATTTCCAGCTTTATTTTCCTGCTTCTACAGAAATTTCAAGTAGTTCTGGGCCCAGATCCAGCTGGGATTCCCATGGCTGGTCTCTCCTTAGGCTGAGGGCCATGTGAGTGACCCAGACATGTTCCAGGTGCTGCCTGCCCCACCACTTTGTCCAGAGATGCTGGCAGGTTCTCTGGGGCTGCTGGTGGTCCCCTATTGCTCTAAGGTACCTCTTCCTGGCCTCCTTCTACAAAACTGGTACCAGGTACAGGTGAGGGAGTTGTGAGGAAGAGACCTGTTCAAACTGTCTTGAACAGAAATTCTCAGTCTGCCGTTGTTTTGTTTACTAATCAGGGATCAGAAAGCAAACTGCTAAGGAAATCTTTAGTTAGTGGATGCTAAAGCATATATCCTGAGTGAAGTGTTTTCATTTCCCTGAACCACCCAATCTTGTAAAGTCATTTCAGAAAAAGCACACTACTGAGTGAGAACATTGCAAACTAGTGGGTGAGTACAGTCATTGTGCAGGTGACTCTGTATTGGAAATAAATAGTTCTGTAAGCCTCTGAAAATTTTACAAACACCTGTGATGTTTGCATGAAACCACCAATTCTGTCTGCAGCTTAGTATTATGTAACTGAGCACTCCTTTTCTAATTCCAGACTGGCTTTTGCAATGATTACCTCTCGACTAAGTGTCTGCGCTGCTATTGAGAACAGTTTAATTGAATCTACCTTCTCATTCAGAGATGTTCTCTCTTGTAGTCATCTGATACTTGCAGTCTCTAGACTCATAGTTGGCTTCTGTCATGTGCAGTAAAATCTCATTTTTGCTGTTAATCTCCACCTCACCCTAGTGCTGCATACCAGTGGCTCAGCTCTCTGTGGATTTCTCCTTTGATCTCGCAGAATAAAGCCCTATGTTTAAATATCTGAGAATATCTCCCATGTGAGGAAAAGAATGATCCTTGATGTATTCTGGCTTTGTGGTTTGCACTGAGGGATGGAAGAGGGATGAAGCAACGTTTCATTTCCACATGTAAAATGACTTTTTTTCATCTAGCCATCCTGCTTACCCGGTCTTTTTGGATAGTTCTTGAGCTGTTATGATACCATATGTGTCAGTTGCTTTATGTAGTACAGTTTGAGAGCAATTAAAATCATTACTCTTATCTCCCTTCTACTTTTATATGTGGAGTTTGGAGAAGTCATTAAAATTCCTGTCATATTTGAGTATAAGTGTAAACATGAGTTGTGTTGACAGTACTTAATTTCAAACTCCAAAAATAATTTCTAAATTTAATGGCAGCTTTCTAGACCATTTACAATCAATTTTACTTAGCAACAAATGTCAGCACTGTCATGGTTAATATGTTAATGCATGAAGCCAAGAATAAAATGTTCATGTTGTCAGGCTAGTCAGGAAGAAAACTTCCACCCCAGATCCTTAGAAATACCTCAGGAATTGTTATATTAAATGCTGTAGTTTCTTGGCCTTACCCAAATGTTGTGAGGAAGTGGGCTGCACTTATTCTGTGTACTTTTCTCTTTTGAAGGGATTACAATTCCTAGCTAATTTTAATTATTAGTTGAAAAACAGCACAGATGTTCACTCAATTAATTAATGTTCTTTAATCATGTAAGTCCCTTGAGGAACCATGTCAGTTTTTTGAGAGTCTGGGGAGATAGATGACAGAGTACTATGCAAACAGGTTACTGCATCATTTCCATGCTCTGCATGTTTTTAAAATGCTTGAAAATGCTTTGTTTTGTAAAATTTACTCTATATTTTAACCATAATAATTTGGAGATACACTAAACACGTACAGCAGTTGTATGATAGACATCATTGCTGTCAAGGGGGTGGGAACAGAATATAATGCAGTCAGATGCCTTCCTAGAGATCCAGTAAGAACTAATGTTTGTTCTGAAGTGCAGCCTCAAATAGAATGATTTTGACATTATTCAATACTTTTGTGTAGCTGAAACCTGAAGCAGTCCTGGCAACAGCTGAAGATACATGGAATGGTGTCATAGAGTGTGTTGTGCTTTTGAATTGTTCAAAAAAAAAGTGCAGATGCAGGAAGCACCATGGCTTTTTCTGCCACTACTGTCCTGCCAGGAATCCTCACTGTCAGGGTGGCAAATGTCACAGTGAATTGAACTGCTTCAAATGGGGGTGGTTTAATTATTGAAATTCCATTTTCTGAGCTACAGAGAACCTCTCAAGAGAAGTTTGCTTAGGAATGACTCTTTTGCAGCAGTTGCAAATTTCTGTGGTTTTCTGGTGCACTTCTATTTTGTTATTTTAGCTGATGTACCTTTGGTGTCAAATACATTGAGAGGAAGATTCTCTTTAAAATTTTTACATACTCAAGCTGGAATTCTTAATGATCTAAGGCACAACAACAAGGTCTCCAGCATTCTCCATGGGAAATGGCATTTTTTTCCTGCTGTTATCTGTTAATTGCTTCAGCAGAAATGTCTCACACCAAAAGGTCACCCAATCGGCTTGGTTGGCCTTGGGAGACTTCCCTTCAGGGCCCTGCCGTGCTTTGCCCTGGAGCTGCAGACAGGAAGACAGTCCTTACCATGACCCGTGGGCAAAGACAGCTGGTAGGAGGTGACAGCAGTGGCAGGGGCCCTGGATGGCATGAAGCCATGAGGAGCCAGAGTAGGATGGGACCAGATATCCTTGTGAAGGTGGAGAGAATGAGTGGGACAGGCTAGAACCCAAAGTCAGAGAGAAGGTTGAGCGATTTGGGCATGGAGGAGCCCATGGGCTGTGTGGGATACAGAGGAGCACATAGGCTGAAGAGACTGGAAACAGGGTGTTCACATCAGCATCAAAACGTGCTGCCTCCCAAGTGCAGGTTGCAACCGAACCTTAGAGAGAGGTGATCTTTAGAGAGCTTATCCTGTGAGCAACAGGAAATACAGCTTCTGTAAGAGCAAACTTAGTTTTTGATAGTGAGGGACAGTTGTATGTTTCCTCAGTGTGATTGTCCTGGAAAAGTAAATCAGAAATAAAGAGATACTTNGCGATTACTCTCTCTGTGAAAAACCGCTTCCTAATGTTAAGATTGAACCTCCCTTGGCGTAGTTTATCCTGTGAGCAACAGGAAATACAGCTTCTGTAAGAGCAAACTTAGTTTTTGATAGTGAGGGACAGTTGTATGTTTCCTCAGTGTGATTGTCCTGGAAAAGTAAATCAGAAATAAAGAGATACTTCATGTTACCTTGTTTCTCGGTGCAGAAGAGTCAGGATGGGAAGCAGAGACCTTTCCTGCTCGACCATAGCTAAAAGAAAAGAAATCCATGGGGTCTGCTTCATTTTGATTTTCAAAACTGACTTTACATTCTGGCCTCCTGTTTTGTTAATACAGCAGTGGCCTCAGCAGTATTATTAATCAGCAGAAAGGCATGGACAGTATGTTACCTTTCAGAGGAATACTTCTGTATCTTTGCTGTTGGTGGGTATTTTCTGTTAGTAAATAGTCTTCCACTGAAGGAGCAAGAGTTGAAACATAGTTTGTTCTCTCGAAGATTATTTTGCTTTCTTTCAAGTTTTAGATAAAACCATTTTCATCCTACACAGTCTCTCTTGTCAGACAGCTGCCAAGATTAATCCCACTCAAGAAAGAGGCTTTAATGTACAGGGAAGAGCTGAGTCCCATTACTGAGATCTATATGTGAGGTGTTGGGGGAATAAATATATATGTGTGGAGGGGGGAAGGTGGAATGAGAATCCTCCACTGAGAGTGAGTGAGTGAGTTGGGCACTTTGGCTTCTTTGGAAATAAACATCTCAGTGATGGCTGTTGTTATGCTGCAGAAAGGGATAGAAAGGGACACTTGGCTGATACCTGTGCTGATACAGGAGTCTGGGGAGTGGGATGCAGAGCTTCTTCCAGGGCTACTTTCTAGGTGCCCACGGTTAATAGTGCTCCCAAACTGCTTGTGTCAAGGGACAAGGAAGAAAAAGGGGATGCAAATGCAAAGGACCTAAGCTTTTAATGGAATAAATTTAAATCTTCTGTATCCTTCCTTGCCTGAGATAATTCACGTGTTCCCTTAATATGACTGGCCTGTTTGTCATGTGCACATTGCAACCTGTGAAGGCAGAACTGTCCTCTGATTCCAGGCAGGGAGTTGCCAAGTGCTGCCAGAGTTGGATATTTCATCCATGGTTGGCATAGTGGGTTGGGAGGAAATAGCACAGCTACTTAATAAGCAGCAGCCCTTAGCAATGGCAAAACAATGTAAATCAAGTTTTAGTGCCTTTTTCAGCAGCATTAATGACAGGCTTGAAATGGGTTAAAGATGGATCCTTTTGCCTCACTCCCTGAGATGCCAGCACAGAGATTCCCCTATGCAGAAATTAAAATCTTCCTGATAAGATCAGGAAACCCTGTTTTTTCTCAGGTCTCCCCAGTTCTCCAGCCAATATGGAGTGCCCTGACCTGGTGATGCAGGGCAGGAGTCATTGGAGCTTTCCTTGTGGCTTTGATCAGACATCTGTAATTTCTTTGGAGGTGTAACTTGCTTCTCCAGCCTTCTGCTACTGGAGGCAGACAATATTCTGTTTCTGGAACATAGCAATAGGAGCAGCTTTCAATTATTTTTATTAAAGAGGCAGCATTTGGCATCTTGACTCCTGTGCCATGACTCACATCTTGATTTTTCAGCTTCCTGACCAGTGCTAGTGACTTTCATTCCTTGGTAACTTTCTGATCAAAGCTTGGAAGGAATCCCAAGATGCTTCCACCCGTGCTCCTGAAAGCAAAGGGGTAGCAGGAAAAGAAAGGGCCAGCACTTGCCCAGTGCCCTGTTGTAATCCTGCTGTTGGCTCCTTTTGTGAGTAGAGGGATTAGTTTCCATGCAGTTCACCACAGCACTGACCCGAGATTCATATGAATCGTTCAACCACTGTGGAGATAAATGTAAGTGAATATAATGCTCAAGACTTGCTACCCACTCTTAAATCCTCAAGGAGGCTTCAGGTTCCCCATCCCCTTCTCTGCTGTGCAGGGAGTTAATGGGTGTGTGTATTAGGACAGGGGGGCAGTGGAGAATGGCAGGACAAAAAGACCTTCGTGTTTTCAGCTCTTTTATGTAAATGCATGCTGCAGATGGTAAAGGTGACAGACTTCCCAGTGAAGTGAAGTCAGTTTAGCATTTTGCTGTGGTATCTGCAGTTATGGGGCTGGCATGCTGGTAGGATTGATTATGCTCCGGAAAAGTTTGGGGCTGCCATCAATTTTATGCGACTACAGGGCAGCATTACATGAGCATTGGTGTTATCCTTTTGGTGGGAAATGGAACATTAAGTAATAAAAGCTCTACTTAAGTACCTGTAATAAATATTGAACAGCCAAGGAAAACTCATTAGATGAAATGTCATCTTTGGAATGCTGAAAAATCTACAACAACCCTTGAATTGTTTGTTGAAGCTGCCTTGCCAGCCTGTGCACCAAGCAAGGGTTGAAGTAATTTTTGCATCAGTGACTTCCACAAATGGATCCCTGGGTTATCATTCCTGCTGTAAGTTGACTTATGATTTATCCAGTGTGTTTGAGGAAGGTTTCCAAGAGTCTGTTCCAATTTGTAGAGGGAGGCCTCCTCTTGTACTATTCCCTTTTTCAGGTTGATACCATCTTGAACTATATTTATTTTACTTTCCCAGCTCAGGGCCCTTTTTAAAACTTTTCTGTTCCTAATTTATAATGAAGCCAGTTGGTAAGCATTGCAAAGAAAAAGATGGTTTTCTTGAGGAAATTCTAGTCAGCTGTGTGTCATCTGATAATTTATCTGGTGTATGTCTAATTGCTGAGAGAATTTAATGCTTAAATGGGCTGGGGTTTTTTTAAATAAAATTTAGACCCTTTGCAGATGTTTGTGGGTGGTTACTGAAATTTGAAGCTTCATGAGCATCATTATCTGAGGCGATGAAAGAAGCTGGAGAGATTACAGCACAGTGTTAGAAAAAATTCAGATGCACTTAGAGTCAGTTAGTGGGAAGATGGAATTCAACCTGTGTTTCAGATGTGGAAAGAGAAAGGGCCACACACCCAGTAGGGCAGAGGTAAGTAGTTTTAGGAAATACGCTGCCTATGTTGCATGAGCTGTCATTCCAAACAAGAAGTCAACAGGGCTGTGAAGAGGAAATTTAAGTGTCTGATAAATGAGCAAAAAAGGGTTCCCCACTACTTTGCCCTTCATGCACTGCTGACAGAAGTAAGGGGATACTGCTGTGCCCTTGGACTGCAGAGGATAAACTAGTCTTTAGGTCATGAAATTGTTTGTTTCTGTGATAATGTCAAAAGAAATACGTGTATCAGAAATCCAGTGAGGTATCACGTTTGCTTTGTGGCTCTGCTATACACATAGCATGCCTGTGTGGCTGCTGACTTACCTGTGATTGCCTTTTGACAACTGAATCTGAGGGAGTCCTATTTCTTGTTGTTCTAGGCCTTCTGTAGACTCTGTACCCGCCCAGCAAGTGTTGATGGAGTTTAACTGCCCATAGAAAGCCTGCCCCATGTTTTGTGTAGTTGACTAATGGTGACTCCAGCTATAAAGCACTTAGCTGCTCTTTAATTGAGGTATCACAATTATTATGTAAGTGTCAGTTTCTGTAATAAGAATAAAAAGAACTCTCTCTTTCTGATAGTAAAAAATAATGAGGGCTAGAGTTACTCAGATATGTAAGCTGCCACTTAGGTTGACATGGTAGTCCCCTTCAGTGCAGCTGAGTGTGTTAAGCATATGCTGAAGGATTTCACATTTTCTAAGTTTAAATCCCTCAAATGAAATGGGGCATTGCTGGCTCTTATTTGGACTGCATATGTATATTGAATTCTTGATGTACAATACAGTTCTAAAGTAAAATACCACAACACTATTGGATGTGGAATATTAATGTTTCAATCTCCTACTGGAGCAAATGGAAGTATATTCAACATGTAAAAGCTAAGCTTAATCGATCTATTATTTTCATTTGTTACTAGAAAGATGGAGAAAAAAAATGCAATCCATCAACATTAAAGAATGTTGGAAGTCTTTTATAGCTATATTATATCAAAAAGCACCATTAGCTGCACACAATAAATTAATAGACTATCAAAATGACATCAAACTCAAACATACATCGTCTTTTATGAAAATATGTACTATATAACTGAAACTGTATCGTGAACTGAAACTACTTCTGTTAGAAAAAATACTGAATGTACTGCATGGTAATAGAGTGATAAGCGAAAGCAGTGCTGTACAGATTCATGTGGAATTTAAAAAAGATTAAAATGGTGACACACTGCAGTCCTGGTGGCACTGAGGGCTTGGGAGTTCACATGGTCCGTGGTTTTAGGACAAGGCTAGGCAGTGATCATGGCTGAGCTAGATGTGGCCAAGTCCACCCTGGGGCCCTGGAATGGTTCAGGTGACTTCACGAAATTTCTTCTTGTCACCTATTGCATAATTTTTGTATTGCTGAACATGATACTTGGGGAAAGGTGTGGTAAGGCAGTAGAATGAGCTTTAGCCCTCAAAACCACTTGTAACCATGGGACTGTTCAGGTTTTTTGCAACATCTGACCAAATTCAGTCTATGCTCTGCTGCCTGTAAATTGCTGATTTGGCATTAGTTAAGTTTCTGCTTTATTGTCAATGTCTGTTCGCTTGACTACAGCATCTCCCCAGTCTCCCTCTGCCTTTTCCTGTCTCCTCCTTGTTTCCTGCCTCATGAATAAAGTCCTTGTTTTGTGGAGCAGGCCTTGCTATTGTTATTTGTCTGTGCAATTTCCAGCCTTGGCTTTTCAGAGGGGTTGGTTGAATATTATAATACAAGCAGTGTCAGTGGTGAGAGTTAAGGGTTTTTGCTTTGTAGAATGTAGAGAAGAATGGACTGTGTGGGTCAGTGGCTTTGGATTAACATGGAACCCAGCGTGATGCAGAAGTTTGCTGTGATATGGGGCAAGTTTGGTTTGGTTTTGGAAAAGGGATATAGTGCTTTGATGTGCTGAGCTAACAGTCACTGAAGGTCATGAGTATCTCAGCTTTCGTTGGATCCAGGAATCCACAGACATAGTGTTGGTGATGATCATGCCTCTTTTACCTTCAGAAGCTCAAGCCAGCTGCAACCTGTGTTAGTGAAAAGAAGGAAAGCTCTCTCTGGGCTATTCTTGTAACCAACATCTCCTGGCCCCTATGGTGGCCATTTCCCTTTCTCTTGCCAACACTTAGTTCAGGACAGCTGGGCTTGACTTGGAAGAGCCAGTCATGGCCTGGGAGCACTTGTTCTTGATGAGGGCAAAAGCTGTAGAGGTTCAAAAGCGACCAAGACACCAATATTAGAGCTGCGACAGAGTTCAGACTGCCATATGCAAGTCCACCTTCAGACTTATCTTCAAAGTGTGTGCATTCAGCTGTGCTTGTTTTTAATCCAGTATGAGTAAATCGTATGCTAGAAAAGCTTCCTCAGAAACAATGCAAGGCTTTTTGGAGTCTGTTTTCTTTTGGCAAATCTCTAAGCCTAACAGAAAATATGGAGGTTGGAAAACTGCCTTTGAGTTAAACCCTTTTCAAAGATTGCAAATACGTGTACGTTGTTTGCTATAGAACAGAGGCTTAGTTAAAAATTAGTTAAAATGTTGCATGTGATAGTATATAATGCCCATGTATTTTAGACTGTGAGATGGTAGGTCTAGAGTGAAACAAAATAAATTTATTTCTATTCTTTTTTCATCTTCAGAAAATCAGCAAAAAGACAGTTGACAAGGCTTCTTCTGTGTAGACTTAGATGACCAGAACCATTGCAGCCAAGATTGCATAGTTAAATCAAAACCAAGAAAAGACTGGAACATTTTTGGATGTAGGTTTTTTTGTGGTATCTGAGCCTGCTAGCAGGGCTTGTGTCACAGGGCTGTGACTTTAAATACCCTTTCAACTGGGAGACTTAAGGTAAAAGAATTGATGTAACGGCATATGCTGCTATATCACACAATAAATGTATTATGTCGTGCATCCACTCATGCCATTTGACATACTTTATTGTTTAAAATTTGATGAGTGTTTTCTTTGTGAATAGCCTTTTGGTCTATTGGCTTCTTGCAACCTTTTCCAAAACACTATTCCTACAAGCATTCTGTGTTTCCAGATCTTCAAAGTGTGCATGCAGTATTTTAAGTTTAATATTAAGGGGGGGTGGGGGGTGGTTGCCACCCACTCAGCAGCCCAGAAGCCAACAAGGAGTTTTAAATACATCTTGGAAATCATTGCTTGTACACATGCTGTGTTCTGTGAGTACAAAAAAAGGGTTTGCAAAGGTCACAAAAAGTTGATTGCAGTGTTTGGAGACACAATGGAAATGAATTAAAGGTTTAGATTTAAAGTATTTAAGTAGTTTGCTGCAGTAATTATTTGATGCTGCATTGGAACATGGCTTTTCAGACAAATGGGTGCCTCTAACAGCTGAGAATAGCCAATAGTAATCAAAATGCTAATATGGGTGTCATGGGTTGGTGAAGTTGAATTATGCTTCTTGGCCCTCTATAGTGAGGGAGGGAACAGGACTGGGTAGAATGAAGCACTGTGGAAAGACTAAGAAGTTACTAAACATCTCCAGGGTGCATATTTTTCCTAATTATTTCACAGACAGTAATCACAGAATATTTGGAGTTGGAAGGGACACACAAGGGTCATGAAGTCCAACTCTGAAGTGAATGGCCCACACAGGGATCAACCCTGGTATTGTCAGATCCATCCTCTAACCAACTGAGCTATTTATATAGTGTCAGTTCCATAAATGAACTCTGATCACTATTACAATTTTGCTTGTGAGAGCTGAATGGCCGCATTTCTGTGAAGATCCAGCTTTATTTCAATAGCCATCTACTGTCTGCTAAAAACAAACACACTCTTATTATGTGTACAGTTTTAATATTGCTTAAATGTAAATAGTCTCTCTTCATGCTTTTTAGCTTTCTTGATTTCAAGCATTATACTTTCGTACAGAAGGTTAACTGATAAGGGATCCATGAGCTTTGCAGATGTGAAGTCTTCACAGAAGAAGCAGAATTGCCTGATCTAATTATTCCTGTTATGCTGCTGGTCTCACAGCAGTATCACTAAGCTGATTACTGCTGGGCCCTAGGTTATGTAACACTGCAGTGCAGTGCTCATCCTTAGTACCTGGTTCTCTTCTTCCTTGCCAGCTCCTCACACTCCTATTTATTTTCCTTGGAGGAAGTCCAGATCTGTTGGATGTATCCTTATCAGGAACCTGAAAAATAAAATAATCCAATGGGGCAGGGAGATGCCCTGTGTTTTGTCTTGGAGGCTGAGAGATTGATTACAGTTGTTCCTGTCTAACTTGGCTTTGTTATCCACAAATATGATCAACTCAATGCTGAGCCCATCTTCTGTGTTAGGCTGCTGCTGTCCCTTGTGCTCAGCCAGCCTTGCCCTGCAGAGCTTCTGGATCACTTTTGTTCTCCCTGTGGTTCCACCAAAGTCAGGGTTCTTATGCCTAGAGACATTTGGTCCCAGCAAAACAAGGACTTTGGGGAGGTGTCAGCTCCAGATACTCTGCCCTTTGGAAAAACTGTGATTCTAGTCAGTGACTGCTTAGTGCCTTAAAAATGTGAGATGCCATTCATAAACCTCGTAAGTACCATTATAGCTGCTCTTTTTACCAACTGAAAACAGGCTGAACTCTTGTAAAACCTTCATACATTGTCTGGATCTGCTGCCATGGTGCAACAAGGATCTCTGGCAGAGTCTGGACAAAGATGCTGTTTCTCTTTGGCCAGGTTATGCTGACATAATTGTACGGTGCTTGCTCTATTTTTGTTTATCAACTGTGATGCTCCCCTGGGAGAACAATCACTGGACTATGTTGTACTTGTTTTGGAACATGAACTTTTCTTGGAATAATTCCTTTGATTGCTATTGGGCTGTGTATTTTCTGGAAAGAGGAAGGGAAACATTCATATTAAACTTTTTTTTCCTGTTTTTTCAGCTCTGACTTTATACATATAACTCTCAAGGGTCCTTTCTTAAGTTGTGCAGGGCACGTTACAAGAAAAGCTTATGAGAACTTTTCAAGGGCATGTTAGAAGAAAAGCTTATGAGAACTTTTCCACTGAACGACCAACTAAGATTTCTATTTTCCCAAAGAAAAAGTATTTTTAAGACTTCAACTCGTATTTCTGATAGCGAGTCACAAAGAAATATATTCAAGATTTTCATATTTGAAATACTTTATCAGGAAAAGATATTTTATAGGACCAAACAGAGGGTTTTTTAGCAAAAAGAAAGTTTAATTTTGTTTCAGTGTTTCTAGTTGTAACCTTACAGATTTTGTTTCATGGTCATTTTTGACTGTTTTCTTCAGTTTCATTACTTTTTTCTAAATAAACATCCTATTTCCAGATATCCATAGACCTGACTCCAGTTTCCACAACGTGTAAAGTACATTCTGAGCAAGGAAAAATAAGTAGTGTGAGACAACCTCTGAAACAAACATCTGATGGTCAGGCAGGACTCCAGCCTTCTCCTGCTCTCAGAATTGAGTGACTCCCTGCTCACTTCGGCGCTCTTTTTAATTGACTCTAAGTGGATAAGAACAAACTCAAAGGCAGCAGTGCCACAGTGAGGATTAGTGCTCTGACAAACAAATCCAGGGGAGCTCAACTAACCATGCCTTTTCTAAAAACATCTGAGGCTGAGGTTTTCAGTCCAGAGCAGACTTAACATCGTCTTGAACTCTGTTCTGAGGAGGTGATGGGAGCTGAGTCCTCCAAAGGAGGAAGTACTTTTCTCATAGTCTCTAATTCACTGAAAACCAAAAAAGCCCAGTAGTTAACTTGAGACATACAGAAGATGAGATATAAATAGTTTGGGTTTTCTTTTTGTTTGTTTGGTTGGTTGTTGTTTGGTTTTTTTCTTACTTCCATTAAGCTAGCTGGAGAAAAATCTGGAAAAGGAAAATATATATAAATGATTGGGTTTGAGTCATTATCTCTGAGGATGGAGCAACTTGCCATAGCAAGAAAAGGTTTTTTGTTTCATTTCAGAGTTGCCATATGCAGTCTCAGTGCAATTTGGAGTTTAATGATGAAATGTTTTCACTTTCATGTGTCAGTGTGATTTGGAAGAAAGTTTTGAATGTATGAAAGAAATGCAAATTCCAGATTGAGGTGGAAAGGGATGAAAAAGGACATTGCTTTTAGGAGTATGAGTCAATCCGATGTCTGCTGGTGACCTGCCATTCACTGTGCAATACTGAACATTTTTGCATAGAGGATGTATTTCTGTAAGGGCAGCTGTTTACATGAGAATGTTGTTTGTCAGAAAAATCTACTCATCGTGGTTTTCTTATTAGCACTGCACTTGAGAAGTGTTTGCAAGGTGAATTACCTACCTGACTTGCAAGCAATAAATAATTCAGTGTGAGCCAGAAAGTCACATAAATCTTCCCAACTACTTTCTGTATCCCTAAAAAATAGACAACAGTGAGAGATTGCTTTGGTGATTTAATACTTGCAGATCTCCCACTGAAATGGTCTACCTGTTCATCTGAAATAATTTGTGGTCTTTCACAGTATTTAATGAAATAATATTTAACTACAGGTTTCAAAGTATGGATTATGTGTATTTCACAAGTGCTGGAAGTAAACGTGGGGGGAAAAGGACTTTAAGTTTTTCAAAAGGTCATGCAGCAAAACAAAGCAAAAGTAGAAGTAGATCTGAGATGCCCAATCTACCGACTGGGAAAAAAACCACCGAACACAAGGTTGGATTGCAGCCATTTGTGGACTTTACAACACCTGGGCAATAAGAAAACTGAGATGAGAACAGTGGGGACAAAAATAAAACCCAAGAGATTAGCTCAGATCCTCTGAAGCCCAAAAGACTTAGAGAAAGGACAGTAACCTTAAACTGTAATTACTGTTGTCGTTTAGTGTTTCCACATGCATGATCTAGAGGCTCAGGGGAAATTACTGTGCTACAGGCTATCTAAGCATAAAACAATAACAGAGTTGTATGGAGTCATCTGTCCCTGAGTATAATCCAGTGCTAGTGGTCCTGCCTCTGCTCCTGTCCTTGCTTCCCCATGGCTCACTCCAGCTTTTCCCAGGTATTTCCTCATCCTGATTAGGCGGAGAAAACCTCTCTGGCGTTAACAGAGATTTGTGCTCAGGAGACTGTAACCTAAATAACATTTTTTAATTTACTGTTTCATTCTTTGCTGTCTGGTGAACAATTAACTTGTGGCATTAACTATGCACAAGTCATTTGAATGAATATGTTTAGGTTTGTATATCTAAAATGTATAGGTGCAGTGTTTCCCAGAAGGTAAAATCTGACACCCCCTTGCCTTTGTATTTTCGGATGAAAATCAGCTGAAAGTTGGGGAATTTTGTGTCTTTGTGCTGTCTTAGACCTACTTTAAACTATACTACTGACCCTAAAGTTGTGTAGATCAGCTGGAGAAGGTATAGTTTGTCAGACGGATTTATCAGTGGTGTCTTAGCAGTTAGAGTTGTGTAGGTGTTGCAGATTTTTATTATCATATTTGCTGATGGAAACTGGAGCTCTCCCAGGTCTCTGCAGGTAGGAAGCTGACATTTAGCTCCTTGCAGTTCTCCTGCCCCAACTGCCAGGAGCATTAAATAATCTTCTTAGCTCTGATCCCAAACTGCAGCACTGCCTCTGGGCCCAGGTTCGGTTGTCTTTGAGTGCATTACATTCAGATGGACATGGGAAATGGAATGATAAATAGTTTTAATCCCCTTTGTGAGGTGATTTGAAACCTGTTTTGATGTTTTGCCTGATTGAAACAGCAGCTGCCTGACTAGAGGAGCTAGTGATTTTGGTGACAGGTGTGATGAATAATTTGCTTGAGATTTATGTGGGGCTTTTTGTCAAGTCCTGAGTTAAACTGAGAGGGGACATAGGGGGAATAGGAGAGGACTTTTTTCAGTTCTGCCTTTATTTTTTCTTGTGAATGTTGACAGAAAAAAAGATCTTCTTTTCAGCCCGATTTTTCTTAAGGACCTCAGAGAGATTTTTCTGAGAAACACAGTAACTTTCAAGGGCTCTGTTTTCATAAAGATCTCAAGAAAACCAAAATAAACATCCTTCATCCTTCACCAAACCATGACCTGAGTAACATGCTCACATGAGGTATGAGGAGCTTATACTTTCATCCTGTATAGATGTTACCTGCTTTGTGAACTGGAATGAAGGGAAGAAAAATTGACCTGGACAGTTTTCATCACCTGTAGACAACTGTGGATGAAGAAGGTACCTAGCTTAAATGAAAAGGAAGAGAAGGACGTGACTGAAGGAACAATGTGTGCCTCAGGTGGGGCTCACACTGGGATTTTCACAGTATTTCTGTGCTGGTCACAGGTGTTTATGCCAAAAATTTCACAAGTTCCCAAATGCAAATGTTGGAGAGGAACCACATACAAGGTGCACCAGCAGTGCACCTGCACTAGGAGATCTTCAGGTCATGTTCATGTGTCATTGCTGCTTGAGGAGCCTGAACATCCCAAGTTTCAAAGCTCTGTATGCTGCTCCAGCAACACAGTATGCACCTCTCCTGGGCATCCCTGATTGCTCCTTCCCCCTTGATATCTCAGTATCTTTTCCTTGCTGGTGGATTATGTATTCTGATCCCCATATTTCTTCAGAAACAGATGTTCTCCCCTGAAGCAGAGTATAATAATTTGTCCTCACAAGTTCAGTTGGTTTGAACTTGTGTTCAACCTGAGGGAGGCTTTTAGCAGTGTTTTTGCTCACAGGGATGGTATTAAACAAAAAAGACAGATATTTCTCCAATTTGCAGCAGTAAAAATCTGAAGTAATTTCACTGAAATGAATGGATTGCATCTGTATTTACCTCTGGGCAAGAGGAAGTGGAACCTGGGTCTTTGCAATTCTGGAGAATTGAATCTCATCCAAGAAACTAATACCAGGTGTATACTGTTGTTCCACTGTGGTGGTTCACTTAATTTTTTCCCTCTGTGATGTTCCTGAGTTTAAGTATTCCTGCCTCTTCTCTCCTCACTGTTTGTTCCTCTGACACCATTCCCACTTTTTTGTTGCGGGTATAGCTGGTGTCTCATACATCATATATATCATATATAGGGAATATGATTGCATTTAAAACAGTTCTTTCTAAGCTAGGGCATTTCTTTGATTTCATTTGCAGTTCAGTCCAAAGTGGTGTGTGGTAGGATGAAACAAGAGGGAATGACTTAAATTGGGTTGACTCTTTCTGAAAGGAAAATGCGGAGAGGTGGAGAGGAAGGAAATTTTCAGTCCTTTTCAGGGACCCCAGGCTTTTCTTTCCTCATTTTTGTTCAGGTTTCCCTGTTTTGCAGAACACTATTGTTACCCTCAGTCTCATAAAATGACATCCTGAGCCAAGATTTTGGCATTTTCATCCCCTTAGGTCATTCGCCGTATGTTTGGCAGCGCTTCATTGTTTGTGATTTTTTTCTTCCGTGATGGTCACTGGCAGGTACAACTCTTAAAGGAAAGGCACAGAACAGAGGGGTCATCTCTGATGTCGTCGTGTTGGTGACAGCTTTCCAAGACCATGATTCTGTCATTTAGCAGTGGGTGTTTTACACTTCTTCAGACTGCAGTGACCCAAGACACAAGAGACTTTATACCCTCATGGCAGTCTAGGCATGTGTTCAAGCTGCTATGAAGTCAGTCCTTCTGCTGTAGTTGTTTATTTTCCCAAATCTCTCTTTTTTTACTCTGGGAATTTCTAGTAGCCTCAAGCCACTTCTTCTGTGCTTGCTGTAACACAGGTTTATTCTGGGGATTTTTTAAATATGAAGAGGCCCTAAATGTGTGTGCAGCAGGCACTGTTAACCAGAAATTCATCACTTCTTGTACCAAAGAAGTACAATTTCATGAGGGAAGCGTTTCCGTTAAATTTTTGCTCTGTGGAAACCATAATATGAATTATGTCTCAAAGTTTGGACACAAAGAGTGATCTCCATATAATTTGTGTGCATAATTTTTGATTGCTTGCTGTGGGAATCCTGAGCAAATTATTTCCTTCCATAATTTGCTAAACATTTGCCTCAATGGAAATAAACTAGGAAGAGAAAAAGTATATAATGAGGATAGCAGTTTACAGGAGTCTATGGAAATCTTCAGTGATAGACTAAACCCTAAATATGCTTTTGCTTTTCTCAGTCCCTTGGGGTACAGGCTCCTTTCCATGAGTGTGAATAGAGACGTCCCTATTAATATTAATGCAAGTTATGTATGTGCACTGGGAGCAAAATATACCCCAAAGTCTAATTATTTTATGCTAATAACTGAGCTGAAAAGATACTTTCTCATTCCTGGCCAAAAAAAGCAGCAATAGTTCAAAGAACTTGCAGCAGGATGATAATTTTATCACTTCATTTAAACCAGCCTGTGCTCTGACCCAGTGGCAACTAGGGAAAATTCTGGTACCAAAATCCCTGCCTGGTGCACATGCAGCTGCAATTAATAATGAGTTTTGTAGTCTTCAGGGGCTACTTTTCATTGTTCTATACAGTGGATATATTGAGTGGCTTGTGAAAAATCCGAACCACTCCGATGACTTGAAACTTCTTTGTTTCTAAGATTTTTGAAAATAATTTTAATTGTGCTGGTGTGCTTTGGAGAAGAGACTTGACCAGCAACCAACAGGACAGGTTTCTAGAGAAGATGTGCAGGGATGTAAAAAGCCTCTGTGCTAAAGGGGGTGTTGAGAAAACCCAGGAAGAATATTCAGACCACGCCTTCCCCTAGACCAGTCTGCTCAGAGCCCCATCCAGCCTGGCCTTGAACACTTCCAGGGGTGGGGGTGCTTTCACAGAATCACAGAATATTATGAGTTGGAAGGGACCCACAAGGATCATCTAGTCCAACTCACCACCTAACACCCGTACAGAGACCGAGAGCACATCCCAGAGCGTAACACCAACCTAGATGCCTCACAGCCTAGCAGGCCACTTTGAGCCGGAAGGGGCCCAGGGTCATCCAGCCCTACATCCCCCAGCTAGACCATGTCACTAAGCTCCTCGTCCAGTCTTCTCTTAAACACCTCCAGGGATGGCGACTCCACCACCTCCCTGGGCAGCCTTTGTACTGCTCTGTCTCTGTGTTGTCACAGAGCAGTTTCCACACTGCTCAAGCCTGGCACTAGGCTGTTCTGGAGTTTAGGGGCAGAAGGGTGGTTTTCGGCCACTTGATGGCAGCCAGATTCTGAGATGAGATGGGAAAAGTGCCCTGATGTGGGTATCTCTGCCTTGGCTGTGCTCTCTGCTGCGGTGCTGGGCACCAGCAAGCTCTGCAGCTGCACCCTGTGGCTCCAAGGCTGGAATTGGAAGACAACATTTGAAGATTAAAAGAGGTTTCTGATGTGTACAGCATATCTTGACAAGGATTAACTGCAGTCCTTTGAAAGTATAAAATTAAAAACTGATTTGGATAAGGGCCAGGACAATAGGACATCAACTGTTTCTTTCCTTTTTGCAGACCAATCTCATATTTCCCATTTTTTCCCCTACCTTTCCTCTTAATACAGAAATTATTCTGTAAAAACAGTTCTGTTTTGCTGCTTCCTGTGTAGCAGATGGCCTCTCCCTGGCAGCTCTACTCTGCTAACCCTGTGCTGTACAGCAGTGATACATAAACCTCTGCTGATTTTATTACGTACTATGTTTTGGGCTGGGGATCCATAACCCTCTGAATCTAGGAACTGAAGAAGTGTAATTGCAACCTGCACAGCCTGATCAATAGAAATCATCAGTTGCTTCCTATTGGGCTGAGAAAGACATGATAGGAGCAAGCTCCCATGTCTTTTCTGTCCAGTGTATATATGTAGAATAAAGGAGTAGCTGTGCCGCAAACAACTATTCTGCTGTGGGGTGCATGAGCAGATACATGAATGTAAGCAGCAGCATAATTGCAGTTTTCCCTCTGTCATAAGATTAGCTTCTGTTTTGTGTCTGGCTTCTGGTTATGAAATTTCCTGAGAGAAGACGTTGTACAGCTCATGTAATTCCCACCAGACAGCACTTTAGGAAGATCAGTGGCTAGCAGTCCTCTATCTCCTCTCCACTGCACAGCACCAGAGCTCTGAAGGTGTTAAAAATGAACAAGAAAGGCTCACTAATGTATCTCTACCACTCATGTGAACACTGAAGTTTAAGTATTACTGATTTGAAATATTAGAATGAGGTTAGACTTTTTGGCAGTTGTTGCTGTATCACTCTAATCTGGCAGCTTTGTAAAAGCAAGCTTTGTTTTTTATTAAAGCTAAGTAGGCCTTCTGCAGATGTCATTACCACCTGGCTGGGAGGTGTTGACAGCAGTGGGCAGTAATCCACGCTAGCAACCTGTCAGCATGGTGCAGTGGGATCCTGAGTCAGAGCAGAGGCTGCGGGAGCTGCTGGAGGAAGAGCACATGTCTGTTTGTGGTGTCCTCCTCTCTCTGAACAGAGGTGCTCCCTTCCACGCTAGCTGAAACAGATGCCTTTTTGGGAAGTGTTCTCAATTTCAAGCAGCACCATATGTTTGCAGAGCAGAAGAAACAGGGAAAGGAAAAATTGTATTGAGCAGTGACAGGACAGAAGAGGTTACAAAAGAGAAGTATTGTATTCTGTAGGGTTGCAGCCAGGAGAAAGGGACCAAAAGACACTTGTGGCCTTCCTGAAACCAGTTTTGAGAAAGCCTGGATTCCACATGGTGGAACTGACCTTTTCGTAGCTGTCACGCCGTAACTCCAGGTTTTGAGGACCCACAGCTAGTTTTAAATAACTATTTTAATTTAGACTTCCTTAAATTAATTGAGATCTGATTGCTTTTCAGCTTGGTTCACGCACTGCGTGTAGGGCAGCAGCTGTGCCGTTGGTCTGCCTGTTTTCCCTCAGAGCCATGATGCCATTTTTTAATATGGGAAACTGGTGAGATTCTGGCAACAGTTTTGTATGAAAATATTTCACTACCACTGGATCCAGTGTGACCTACCTGCTCTGAAGAGCAGAGGAAGCTGAAGTAAACTTTTATTCCAAGTTCCACAGCATGAGGGGAATCCGAAACAGCTCCTGCCGTGGTTACGATGACTGAATGCTGTCACTGGGCTTGGGGGCCAGGGCAACATGAAGCTCTGCAATGGTTGTGACACTGTGACATATTTACTGTAATATGGAAAAGGCATAATCCGTGCCAGTAAATCCATGAGAGAAAATGAGCATTATACTTTTCCAAGCAGGTGTTTCAAGGCGAGTGATGAGCTGTTAGATGAAATTTGAGTGGGAAGGATGCTGTGGAGAACGAAATGGAAGTGTGATTAGTTATAGCACAGGTCAGAAGTCAACTTTTAAGTGCAGAATTACCTTGAAGACCTGGAGGTCTATTTTCAGCACATGCTGAAGACTTAGTTTAAGGTCTCATCCTCTGCTGACTCACTTTCCCTCAGTGGTGGTGCATACCTGCACAGGTGTATTGCAAGACACTTCCAGTCTGTCCATACAGAGTACACTTAAACTTGAATGTCTGTAGAGCAAATTGGCACCTTTAGAAAGGAAATACATAAAGTTAGATGTGAAGCTGCTACAAATGGCACTTCATGACTCCAAATGTGTTTTGGCATTAGAACAAATATTCACACATTTACAAGAAGTCTCTTCCATGTCAGAGTGAGTCAAGGTATACTTCAACAAAAAGTGTAACTTTAGCTTCCCTTGCAAACCAAACTGAGCAGATTTTTCTCCAAGTGATATTTTCTCACAGTCCCCACTTATCTGGAGACTTGCTTTGTGAAATAAATTTACCTAAAATCAACAAAGTTAGAGGAATCTTTAGCCTGTGAGCACTCCTGTTCTCTTGGGATATATCAGATATTCATTTCTTGTGTGGAGGCAGCAACCATCCTAATGGAATCTTTAAAAAGGAGGTTATATAAAGGCAGACTCAGTAGTACATTTCTCCTTGTAGAAACAGTGAGCTGTTGTGGAGTAGGAATGAAGTCCTTTGTTGGACAACTGCCCAGGGATGTAAGCAACAGTCCAAAGTTACAAATGAAAAAATGACAACTGAGAGAATAATTAAATCAGAAGATCCAGCATAATTTCTTCTTTGTGCTGCAGAGATATAGCTTGGCAATATTAAAGATGTCCTGAGCCTGAATCCTGTTTAAACTAAAATCCTTTTATACCAGAGAAGGACTGCAACTATAACTTTAAACATTATTTGGTCATCACCTGAAAGGTTGGTGGTGGCCTTGGTAATCAGTGAAAACTCCTCCATGAAAGAGATTTACTGTTGAGGAAGAAGAAGAAAGCAAGGGTTTTTCTTCCAAGCATGATGTTTTAAGAAAGGCATGTCTGCTGTACTTGGCAAAGGGATATAAGAGAAGAGAAAACTGACTTGTAGAAACTAATTTCACAGCTGAGAAGGGGGGCTCTGCAGTTGATAACACAATACATGCACGAGGCCCAATTTTCTGTCACCAAGCATGCTGTTGTTTACAGCGGCACTGAGGGGTGATTATTCTGCTTGATTAGGAGAGGCTGATAATTTCTGTGACCCATGTAACTGATGAGACAGCAAAGTGTAAAATTTACCCACAAGCTGCTGATAATGTGCCCCTGTGGTTTGCAGTGTCTCTAGATCTACTGGAGAGACTAATGCATGTGGTTATAGTCCATCTCCTGGGAATTTTTCTCTTACAGAGATCGTTGATTTTGGAACCGAAGTAACTGTTCTGCTGTCTAGCAATAAGACATTGTTTGAAATATAAATTACTTTGTCTCTTCTGTCATTATCTAGAAAAAGAAGCAGTTTTTCATTCCTTTGGAAACATCTTAAGATTTCAGAAATGCTTCTGCTCTCATTTTGGCTCATCTAAGCAGTGAAAAAAAAAATTGAAAATGGAGTTCCTAGAATAACCAGCACCTGTAATAGTGTAGATCCTGCTACAGCCCTCTTGCCAAACTGAGGAGAGAGCAGAGGTGTGAAGCAGTTTGCTTGTTCTTGGGGCAGTCTACTGCATATTAAAATATCCAGGGCTTTTTCTCCGTCTTTTTCGTTAATAAATTCTATCCTACAGCAAAAAAAAAAAAAAATGTTGTCGAAGAGGGCATGATCCTTTGAAAATTTCTGGTTTACCAAATTGACATTTTCCACTGCCGGCCATCCATGCTCCGCATTCATTTTATATTGCAGCCTGAACAACTCACTTGCATTTCAAAGTAGGAGCTAAAGGAGCTATTGATTGCTTGGCTGAGCAGGTTGAATATGATCTGCAGCCTCCTCTTACACATTGATTCCTTGTCTCTTTACTCACTGCTTCCTGAATGTCACTGAACTGTGAGAGGCCTACTAAATGGACAAAAATATTGATTTCTTTCCCCTTCTTTTATTTTTGAAAGCTGCTTATTTACCAAGCACAGAACTAATATCAGGAAAACAAAAGGTCACAAAATATGGCAGGAGCAAGTCAGTTCTCATGTTTTTCTTTAAAAAAACCCCACAAACCAACGTATGAACTTGGTTGAAGCCGGAGTTCTTTAAATTATATTTCCATCAAGAAAGGTTAATTGTCTGAGTGGAACCTTTGAACGCTGTTCTGCTTCATATTTTACTGTTGCCTGGTTTATGATGAACTTCTGGGACAGTTTCTTAACTGGCTGTACCTCTGGTATTATGATTTTTGGTGATTTTTTTTTTCCAAGAACTTAATGAGCAGTCCCACCTATGCCAGGATTTCCTGTAGATTGCAATCAATAAGTCTTTTGTTGGAATTTATGGTGCAGTGTTTTGTCCCTGTTCTGTTCACCTGAGGGTGTGATACAAAGTCCTGAGAGACTGAGAAAAAGTTCAAAGAATGCAACTGGAGTTAAGTAAAAACGGGAAGAGCTGTCAAGAGGGATGACTAGGGATGGCACAAGTGTCCAAGGAATTTAGTATCTGCGGAGGGTCTGTGTAAGCTTAGAAATGTTTGGACAGGCAAATGGCCCTGGTTAGAGATTGTGAAAAACTAGAACTGGTCCAGAACATCCAAATGTAATGAGCAAAAAATGCAGCAGGTCCCTGGTATCCAGTGACACTGTTTCAACTAGTAACAAACCAAGAAAGTAACAGCAAGGTAGAGGTTTGGCTAAAACCAATGAAAAATAGGTGTATTTTACGGTGTATATGATTTTTTTCCCTAGAAATCAAAGCATTTCTCATGCTATCTATGCTTGTCATTATGAAAATGGCCATTTAAGCATGTATCTAACGAGATTTACAAGTATTTTATGGCAAGAGATGTGTTTTTTCTTTAATGAAGTCTTTCAGATTGAAAAGAAAAAAAATTCTCTCTGTGTCCTTTGCTTAGAAGTGGCAGGGAAGGTTGTATTGATAAATTTTGAAGTTTTTAAGGATTTGTGCTTTAAGAACTGCTATGTCCTTGCTGTAGTGGCTCTTACTGCACCTGCTGGAGTAGCAAGATAGCCTGGGACAAGAGTCCTGCACAGAACACTCCCCAGGGATTAATGGATACAGGGAGAAGAGGCACTTGAAGGCTCTTAGGAATAATCCTTCAGAAGCACCTATGTTTAGCAACGGGAACTGGTTGTTGCATATGGAGAGATTCATGAGAGCCTTTTAATGTCATTAGCTTGCCTGAGAGGAGCAGTTGTCAGATAGTAAGTATTGAATGGTCAGTGGCACTCACAAGCCCCCACATCCGTGCCCATTCTTTCTCGGCCATAAAACAGGCTCAGAAACTTTTAAATCAAGCAGATGGATCCANCTGCACACAGTACTCAAGATGTGGTCTGACCAGCATGACAAAAGGCATTAATTTTCTGCAGTGCCATGGCTGAATGGAGTTAAGCAGCCTCACCACCCCAGATTATTGGTTCATTTGTGGAAATGAGCCCTCCCTATTGCTATTTAAAAGTGATTCAGTTTTGCTAGGTTCATCTGACTTCAGTAACATTTCAAGTAGATCTGTACTTTTTTTTTGCTGGGGAGGAGCTTCAACATTAGTCCTTTTATTTTGCAGTGAAGAGTCACATACAGCTTGATGACTTTGTGGCTTTAATAAAATGTTAAATGTGAGATGAGTGCTTCTCTCTGACATTGTATTTGCCTAATATATACATACATCTCTTATGTTGTGTGGATGGAGTGGATAGTAAAATTAAATGTCTTTCTGTTTACTTAGAAACAAATCAGAGGTGGAAAAGACACGCTCATTTACTGAGTGAGATTTAGGAGCAGATTGATGTGATTTATGGATAATAAGCAAAATAACTACTGTATGCACATTCTGTCCCATTCTCATTACTTTTTAAGGAATTTGGTGTGCAGATCACTGGATCTCTTGAACTTTTCTGCCTCTGTCTTTTGTTGCCACCATGTTTCTTTGGATATCAGGAATTAGTGATACCAGCAGTCAAGACAGCTTTCCCCTAGGTGAAGGTGGTTTATTTGAAGGTGGCTTTGTGCATTTGGATACGTTGTTCCGAACCATCTTCAAGAGATGTTGATTTTCAGTTCAGTTTTTGGGCCCTAGTTCCAACGACCAGCGTGACTTCTTCAAAAATACAGGCTATCAGTTTCTAACTTATTTCACCTTCAGGAACAGAGCTATGTTGTTCCTGAGAATTTAGAGAAGAATCATGACTTTCATTCGTTGATCAACTCACTGCTGTGTGTTTGTTTTTTTCTGCAATCCCCTAATATGCCTGCTGGATGTCATCAGTTGGGACTGCCTTTCTCCTCTGGAATTTGGCCCAAATTCTCTTGTTCTGAAGTTCTTGATTTTTGAGGTTGGGGTCGTCTATACTACTCTACTTTTGTACACCCATTGGTCTAATTTAGTAAATCTATCATTTATGCTCAATATAACAGAGTCATTTAACTGCAGGAGCTCACCAGTACAATTAACCCTGTTCCATCAAAACAAGGAGCTGATTATCTTGGCATTCATGGGAGCAGAGAGCACAGTTAGAGTGCTGTGGTTTCTGGCCCTCCCAGAGCAGTACTGCAGTCAATTGATTATTTTGCTAATTTGTTCTGCATCAGTATCCTGCTGGTTTATTATCATCCAAGTGACTTTATGCACCATGCATAAGTACAAGTATATTAAAAATCAATACTTGAACCTTTTTTTCCTTGTAAAGATCTTATCATCCATGGGCTACCTTCTTTGATACATGACCTTCATTCCACTTACAACACAACTAATAACTATTTCATGATTTAGTCCTATGCTAATAAAGTAGATGCTTAGATTCTGATCTCTACTTAATCCTGCATTCTAATGAGAAATGAATAAATTAATTACGAATGAAATAAACAAAAGGCTGTTAATATAGATAAATAAGCCTAATTTTTAGATGGTAAAATTCATGCTTTTCTAGTAAAAAAATGTTGTTGCTTCACTAGGTTCTAATAAGTATCATGCTTGACAGGCTCAAATCATTCAGAGACTATTATCAGAAGCCTGAGTCTTATGAAACCTATTTTTCCTGTTTCAGTTAGAGAAACAAGTATTTAAAAGATGTCATGAGGTTGGATTGTGGACTGAGTTCCAGGTCTGAACTTCACACAAGTAGATGGGGTTATGGCTGTTAAAAGATGTGCACATTTTCCAATACTTTTCTACTGTTGGACGTGCAGAGATGTTGTTTCTTCTACATGTTCTTGAAACATTTCACCTGTGATGTGGTACTTAATGCATTTATGATACTGATGTTGTGGAGAGGCCTACTCTTCTTTAAGAAAACCATAAAACAGAAGCAGAATCAGATGCCTCCCTATCCTGATCTAGACTAGATATGGAAGTACAAGTTCCCAGCTCTGGAAAAAACACTGTTTCTCTAATGGTGAGAAGACTAGGATTTTACTTAATCAGCTGTCTGCAGCCCTAAATGGGTAGTTTTCCAGACAGATAATTGGATTTGCTTTGTCATTGTCCAAATTTGTTCTTTGGGGATCTTTTTTTCTGGAGCATGTGGATGTTACCTGTTCCTGGGATGATTGCTTTCTAAACAGATCTTTGTGAGGAAAAAGGCAAATTCTTACCTTGTGGTAGCCAAGATCTTCTACAAGGCAACTGAATGAGGCAGTTTGTAGCTGATACGAGAAGCTACCTAGACCTTATCCAAACCTTTCAACTCATTTTGTGACAACAGTGCCTAATATTTTCTGGATTTGATTGTATGAATTACTGTCATTTGCAGATGTGAGGTAAACCCTCCTTCTTTCTGCAGTGAAAAAGAGGGCCCGGAATTTCTGACACTGTTATATCTGTGGATGGTGACATCCTGGATGCCCTTTCTATGAGTGAAATGTTCATAAAACAACCTGCAGAGTGGTTTAAGTTCAGAGAAGGTTATGATTCTTTGAGCAGTATATTTCCTTGTCTCAGGAAATCTTAATACATAACAAAAAACCCAAATGTTTTGCTGTGATTATGGAACAAATCAGACAAACGAGGTGAGTCCATCGTGACTAAATTTGCGGGTGACATGAAGCTCGGAGCCCGTGTTGATCTGTTCGAGGGTAGGAAGGCCCTGCAGAGGGACCTGGACAGACTGGAGAGATGGGCAGACTCCAATAAAATGAAATTTCAGAAGTCCCAATGTCGAGTTCTGCAATTTGATTATAACAACCCAGTGCAGAACTATAGGCTGGGGATGGAGTGTTTAGAGAGTGGTCAGGCGGGAAGAGGCTTGGGGGTATTAGTTGGCAGCAAGCTCAACATGAGCCAGCAGTGTGCCCAGGCAGCAAAAAGGGCCAATGGCATCCTGGCCTGCGTCAGGAATCGTGTGGCCAGTAGGTCAAGAGAGGTTATCCTTCCCCTGTACTCAGTGATGGTTAGACCACACCTTGAGTATTGTATTCAATTCTGGGCCCCTCAGGTCAAGAAAGATGTTGAGGTGCTGGAGCAAGTTCAGAGAAAGGCAAATAGGACGGTAAAGGGGCTGGAAGATAAGCCCTATGAGGAGAGGCTGAAGGAGCTGGGTCTGTTTAGCCTAGAAAAGAGAAGGCTCAGGGGTGACCTTATTGCTGTCTATAACTATCTGAAAGGAGGTTGTAGCCAGGTCTCTGGGGACAGGATGAGAGGTCACAGTCTTAAGCTTCAGCAGGGGAAGTTCAGACTTGATACTAGAAAAGATTTTTCACTGAAAGAGTGATCCAGATTTGGAATGGGTTGCCCACAGAGGTGGCTGAGTCGCCAACCCTGGAGGTGTTCAAGGGGAGGCTGGATGAGGTGCTGAGTGATATGATCTAGATGTAGATGCTAGATTTTGTTGGACTATAGGCTGGATAGGTGATCTTTGAGGTCCTTTCCAGCCTTATCTATACAGTGAATATTGTGAATCCTGAAGGGGGAAACCAGCCTGTGCTATTTCTGCAGATTGCTCCCCCTCTTCCTCCAGGTTGTCATGAACACAAGCTGGGGCTTCGCAGCATTGCTTTTTAATTAGTAGAAATCCTTTTGTACTAAATCCTAATGCGGTGCCTTAATGCAGCAGGTCCTGCAGAGCCAGCGAGCTTTGCGTGGGAGCACAAACGCATGAAATCTTTGTCCCTGGCATCCCTCTGAGTGAGGGCTGGCTTCTGTTCCTAATTACATTCTGTGGTGACAGCTCGGGGTTCGCAGTGGGAAGGGAGGGAGGCACAATGACAGCTGATTGCTTTGTTGTCTCCATGACATCACTGAGCCTTGTCTCAGAGGTATCAAACACTGTGCTTATACATTCCTTTACTCTGTACAGATACTTGGTGCCACTGAGTACACCTGCAATGGGTCCTGCTTAGTCACTGTCCTCTTTCCAGCTTATTTTGTATTAGGTTTTTTTCTTTACTTTCAATCTGCTCCACTTTTAATGAACCTGCACAAGGAATGAGAATACACATAAAAGTGAAAGCACCCAACACTCCAGTATTTGGTTCCTTTCATTAAGGAGTGAAAATTCATACAAGTAGATTGTTAGAAATGTTCGACACTGCCTTTTCAGAGCACACTGTGACCCTTCCTATTCACTATGAATTGATACTAGGTTTTTGGGGTTATAATGAAGCAATACAGCTGTGAGGAAAATAGCTTTTGGCCTCTGTCAGTTACATTCCAATTTCATCTCTGCCTTAGACATCTCATTGAGCAGCAGCTTTTGTGGCTCCTACTTTAATTAACAGAGACAGAAAGACACCAAGAATGACTCAACTGACCTAAGATCTGATTTAGCCTTTGGATGAATTTCTCCTCTGTTGATTTTGATTGACACTGCATATATGAGTTGTTGTGGCACAGCAGTGTAGCTTCTATATAGGCATTTTTAATTGGAAATGCCAAAGCCACAAATATAGAAATGGTTCTCTGAGTTATTGCATTTATTCAATAACCATGCATTGTTTTCAAGAACATGCCTGAGAAGTGTTAGGGCTCTCACTGCCTTCTTACTGCACCTCAATATGTACTCATTTATGGTTTTATGCATTCCTCTTTGATCAAAAAGGTTAGATTATATATATATATATATATATATTTAATTAAATACTGGGACTCTTCATGCTGTCTTGCTTCCAGGTGTTAGGCTAAAGAGTACAAAATGAGTATTCCAAACTTGACAGCACTTCTGCAAGGTCTGGGAATATGTTAGCACATGTTACAACTCCAATTACCACCATTCAGTGGTCTCCTCTAGGAATACTCTTTTACATGGGTACAAATAAGGTGATTATGGTCTGACATTTGAAATTCCAGTCTCCAAAGATATTTGTGCATGAAACCTATTTTTACAGTGCTATCTTAAATGTTTTTATGCATTTGCTGTGTATAAATAAAACAATTCTAAACTCTGGTTACTTGCGTTTCATGTTTTCATATCTTACACTTTAGTTTGATCAGTTTAGTGGCTTATTTTCTATGTAGTTTTTCTTGCCAGTGTATTTATTTATCACTTATTTAGTACAAGAGTAATCCTTGAAAATAGATCACTTTACAAGACATTTTTGAGAGCCTTGGGAGTATGATGAAAGTGCACAACACCAAATTTTTTTTCTCCCAGCAAACCTCTTTGGCAGGAAAGGCCATCCAATACTCTGATAATGCCCTGGAGAAAAATCAAGAGTGTTGAGCTAAAAATGTAAAAATTAACCGTTCCAGGTAAAGAAAGCCGTGCAACAGGAGGGTTTCAGCAGAAGGAAGAGAGGATATAGAGACATCAATGACATTGACATCAACATGAATGATCCTTTATTCACAAAGCAATGGTACCTGGTAAGTTTTGAAAGACAGTCACAGTGTTCATAACTAATTAATTGTCAGTCAAGCCATTCTGAGCTGTTGCAGTGTTTTACAAGAATTCTTTCCCAATCTTTTCCATGAGAACTGGGGAATGGATCCCAGTCTCTGTTACGTTGTTTTTAATTGGACCCCTTTTATACAGGGAAGACACAGCAGGTTTAAAGAGAGACATTTCATTTCAGTCAAAGGAAAAATCTTTAGAAGGCTTGAGAGAGAATTGTATTGATGTCTTGTGGATATTCCTGGTGTGCTGATGTGACCACTAAAACTGCATATGAGTCATGTCTTTGAGTTGTTGCTAGGTAAAATATTGCTGGAATTAGAGCAAATTCTAGCTGTATAATTAATTCTATAAAATTAATTATAGAATTGCAGCAAAAAAGTTCTAGTGTCTTGGCTAGCAAAAGGTGAGGTTTTTCTTCTCTGGGAATCTGAATATTAATTGATTTTTTCCTGTCAAAATCAGAACAGCTGAAAAATGAGGTTTTGCTTAAGGTAAAGTAAAACATTTTAATATTTTGCTAAATTAGTTCATTATTTCTCATATTTTATAGGGATAAGTGTTTATATTAAAAGAAAAAATATATTTTTACGTGAAAGTAGAGTAACTTCTATGTTTCTCTTAAAATTATATTTTTCTATTTAAAAGGTTGATAAGTACATAATTTTGGTCAGTTTTAATGTTCCAATCTGTTTATAATTAAATACGTACTTAGNCAGGTCATTAATATACATGCAGGCCACACCCGTTGCTCCACCCCCAGCACTCCTGAGCACTACAGACACTTTTTTGCTCCTTCCCATGGTCTCTCTCAGTACAGGGGAGTAAAGGGAACTGTTTCTGAGCAGCCCAAACCCAGTGCCACTGCTTCCCCCGCACAGCACCACCCCCAGTGCTCATGCCCACGGTGGCCTGGCCACTGCCNAAAAAAGTTCTAGTGTCTTGGCTAGCAAAAGGTGAGGTTTTTCCTCTCTGGGAATCTGAATATTAATTGATTTTTTCCTGTGAAAATCAGAACAGCTGAAAAATGAGGTTTTGCTTAAGGTAAAGTAAAACATTTTAATATTTTGCTAAATTAGTTCATTATTTCTCATATTTTATAGGGATAAGTGTTTATATTAAAAGAAAAAATATATTTTTACGTGAAAGTAGAGTAACTTCTATGTTTCTCTTAAAATTATATTTTTCTATTTAAAAGGTTGATAAGTACATAATTTTGGTCAGTTTTAATGTTCCAATCTGTTTATAATTAAATACGTACTTAGTAAATGCAGTACTGCCCTGTTAACTTAAGAAGGGTTCTTTTTACACAAGACTAGTTCTTGTTTTATGAATCCATTCAATCATGCTATGGTTTTTTCCTAAGGGAAGAGTTTTCAGATGAATGGGGGCACATTAGCATGGATTGGATTTCATCCTTGATGAGTTGATAAATTAAAGTGTGGTTTAATTCACCTTTTTCCAAGCACTTAATCAAAATGTTGCAGTGATAAAAATTTAGGTAGCTGTAGAGTAGATCCTTGTTTACAAGAAAAAAGGATTTCCTGCTCATAAAAAATCCTCCGTAAAATCAATTGGTCTGACATTTTTCTGGGTTGACCCACTGGCCTGACGTGCTTACGCAGAAAAGCCCTTTTCTGGGGTCCAAAAGATTCAGTATTTAACTAAATCTCATAAACCCCAAAGACTGAATTTGCCCAGTGTTGGGGTTTTTTCATTTTTTACAGCTGTATTATTGCGGTAGATATGATTAAGTACAGATGTCCCGCGCAGCCCACCTTCCGTGTTGATTGACAGCCCCCCCAACCCCCCAGCGCTGTTTTGGCACTGCCTCGCTGTGTACAGTTATACCCCCGGATTTGCGAGGAACGGGTCATGCCAGGAGTCTTGCAGAACGTCAAACTCGCAAAGACGTGCAGGTCATTAATATACGTGCAGGCCACACCCGTTGCTCCACCCCCAGCACTCCTGAGCACTACAGACACTTTTTTGCTCCTTCCCATGGTCTCTCTCAGTACAGGGGAGTAAAGGGAACTGTTTCTGAGCAGCCCAAACCCAGTGCCNCCTCCTTCATCGCTGAAAAATCATGCCGCTAAGATGTGAAGCCGCAATAAGGGGGGTGTGAAGTGGAAGAGGCCCAACTGTATTTTCCATACCAAAGATACGTGCAAAGAATAAAGGGAAATTCAGTGGCTGTGGAAATATGTCAGTCAAGTAAAAAAAGCTATTTTTCTTTTTCACTGATGTATTAGATTAACACTGGTCAAGCAGATGGGACTCCTGGACTTGACCTTAATGTAGCTGAAGCATGGGAGCTGGGATACACAGGGAAGGGAGTAACCATAGGAATTATGGATGATGGTAAGTGAAGACTGAGTGCTAATTTAATATTTTAAGTAGCTTTTTTTCACATAGTCAAAGTCAAAAAAAGATTGAAAATAGTGGTGAGACTACCAGATTTCATAAAGACTTTGAGATTTTCAGGGAAAATATGATACAAAGACTTCTCTAAGGATACTGAAGCATGGGTATGCAAGTATTAAAAGAAGTTTGTAATTATCTTCCAAGGCAAACTGTAATAGTCATTAAGCCAAAGGAAAAACTGTAGGCACTGAAGGGGATGTAATTGCTGTGCAAAAAATACTTAAGAAAACGTTTTCTGGGTTACATTATTCTCAGAGTCATACTTGACAGCTGTAATAATTAAACACTTTCACGTTAAATGTCAATAAAAATCTGCATATTAAATATATTTCTAATTTGGGTCTAAGTTGAGGAAAGATGAACATAAAAGGTACAGCTGAAGTTACAGTTCCTTGCTGAAATAAAGGAGTTCTGTGCAGTCTCTCAACAGGTTTATTTGCAATGAATTTTGAATATTTTCCTTTCATGAGGACTGAATAATATTAAAAATAAATAAATGAATAAATAAAATGTCTGAATCCATATGTGTTTTCTATGGCCAACTGAGATCTATCCACACTCATTTCTATTCCTCATCTGCTTAGCACTAGCACCAGTTTTTTGTGGAAGTAAGAAAGTAAACTTGGACATCTGATTAGGAATCCTATCATATTAAGAAGATATTCCTTAATGTGAGTGTGGTGAGACACTGGAACAGGTTGTCCAGGGAGGTTGTGGATGCCCCATCCCTGGAATAGTTCAAGGCCAGGTAGGATAAAGCCTCAAGCAACCTGGTCTGTGTATTGAGGAAAGATCAGTCTCATATGAGAGATGATCTCTCATGTCACAATTTCACTGATCCCACAGGGGCAGGACTTGGCTTCCAGGTTAGCTAGGCATAACTGGTGGAAATGATGGCAAGCTATTTGAGCTTTAGGTCAAATAAAGCTGATGGCCTATCAGATACAGCTTTTAGAGAAGGGAGTAATTTACCTTGTCATTTGTTTCCAGTAACTCTGGAAAACAGCACCTGCATGGCATGATTCTTCATTGAGGCTTTTGTGGCCCATTTACCATTTGGATCGGTAAAGTACAAGGGTTTCTTCATACAAATCTAGTGCTACAGACCTTACAAAACAGGAGGTAATGTGTTAATCAAAATAACCATGATGATATGGCATTCTCCTTGCAAATAAAATAGAGTATGTAATGGTATAATGGTGGTTGGAGAGACATGATAGAGCAATGGTGGAAATGTAACATGAGATTGGTGACCGTTTCTTTGCTTTGAGATGACAAAACTTGTAAAAAGATGAATTGTGATTTAAACTAATCTTAATAAGTAAACACGATCTAGTCTAGAAAACAGGTAAATAAAGTTATCATTCAGCTTACCTCTTCAAGTGGCATCTGGATTTTGTCATAAGTGATTGGGAATTCCCAGCTGGGACTGCATCAATTTAAAAGTCCACGTTTAAAAGTTGGAGTCTCACTTCAATCAGCTGCACTGTGTTCACCATGATAATTTTCCTATGGGTGAAAAGGAATCTTCTGTGATGGTTAGAAAATCTTTTTTGAAAGTCTTAACCTTTGGTTTCTGTTCTGTCATTGTCTTACTGCAGGAATTGATTATCTGCATCCAGATCTTGCATCAAATTACGTAAGTAGATGCTGACCTTTTCTGTAAAACGTGGATTTTCTTATTATTATAGTCCCCTCTGCTGCAGAATTTTAAATAGCGAATACAGTACAGTTGAACCCCTGGTCTTACAGATGATATATTTTCCATTGAAAGAGGCAGACAGAAAATGGGACTGACTATGCACGGAATGGAAAAGTGACAAGGCTCTTTGTGGAGGAATGACAGTCTGCATCACATGAAATCAGCTGCAGCTTGCAATATTGGATTTAGGACAGAAACGAGTAACCTGTGAATTGGCTCTAAATCCTGCTATTAAGATGCAAAATGCGCCTGTCACTTGGGGGGTCATGGAGCTGTGGGCTCTGGCAAGGCTTTTGAAACCTCCAGGAAGAGTTTAATTCCTTTATAACAGGTGTTGTGATCCATTGCTTCAAAGCATCTGCACAGTAAATTGTGTATTCGCAGCACACAATGTGCCTGACTGTTCCTCAAAGCTCAGGCTTCAGACCTTTGGACTAGAAATGTTTATCTTTTTTAACTCTTCCCAGATTCTTTCCAACCCCCTGGTAACAGTGGCACTGCTGTCTCCATGTGCCTACAAGGGCTCCCAGCACCTCTGGGCTGCTCTTGCACTGTGCTTGTGCCGATCCCTTGGGCATTTGGGAACAAGAGGCTCCTTTCCAGGGTGGTTGGAGCGTCTCTGCTTTAGGCCTTGCTCTTCTCCTGCTGAGGGAAGCCCCAGGCTGCTTCAATGGGGTTTAAATTGCAATTGCAATTAAATAAGCTGGAGATTTTAGTAAAAATATGAACCATTCGAATTGAACCGTGCCCAAATGAGGAAGTTATTTTTACGTACTTGCAATTTGGAAAATAAAAATGAAACCTAGGATGACATAGGATGAAAACTTATTTGGTGTTGCAATTGGCAAAGCGTATTTGGTAGATAAGAAATGGATATGGATGATGTTTGCTTTGGACAAGTAATTTGGGAAACAGCTAACCAAAGAGTGCAGATTAGCCAGTTTCATTCCTTATAAACTGGCTTAATAGCTTGATAGCGGCTATTAAACCCTGTGCCATGACTGCAAAATTCTCTCCCACGAGAAATAGCTCAGTAGGATGTTCCCATAAATTGATAGAAATAAAGAAGTTTGCAAAAGGCAATCTTTTTCTTTGCAGGAATTGTGCTCTGTGTATGTTCTAGTATGTCCTGTGGGCACAGCACATGCTCTACACTCACTTTTCAGCAGCAGGCATGAACAAAGTGTGTGGGAATATTCTGTTACTAAAAATCATGTGTCATAAACAAGCAGAGTCTGTACACCATATCTGATATAGTAGTTCTCTTGTTAACAGTGAACTTAGGATCATGCCCAGAAACTAAAAATAGATTTCACTGTAATACAGTGTTTTCTCTTTTAATGCCAAAAAAATTTCTCTTTGATGAACAAATATTTGTCAGGCTTAGCAGGAAGGTATTGTTTTTAGAGTGGCAATAGTGAGCGTACTGGAAATTAATGGAAAATGACAGAGAATGACAGTGCATAGTTATGATACTAGAAATCATGAAACAATGGAGCTGGAGAGAAATCTGAGAGTTGCAAAAAAAAATACTGTGAGGAAAATTGGAGGAAAAAAAGCTGTCTGGGCATGGGGACAGCAAACCTTTAATGGTGATCATGGAAGACTTGTGAGGAGACTGACCTTGAGATGAGAATCTGAAAAGGTTTGTGTAGGAATGACTGTCCAAGCAAGAGAGGTTCTGAAGTGGAGCAGTAATCATGGTGTGGAGATTATCTGTCCAATGCAGAATTAGGCAACAAGTGTTTGCTAAGATAGTTGTTAAAGTAGCAGCAGAAACTCCATCTGAAAGTTCAGTCTTAAAAGAAATAACACCCCAATGCTTTTAGTACAGAAGTACAAAAATATGAGCTGTCACATGAAATCTGTGCTTCTAGGCCATCACAGCACTGTGTCTGAGAGGTGGCTGAAGGGCAAGGTTGACATCTCCTCCTGCAGTCGTCCCCTCCCTTGCTCAAGCACAGCACGTCAGCTGAGGGGCTTGATTCACCTGTGCTTTGCCTCTCACCATGAGGCTGCACAGGCCTCTTCCAATCCCAGGAGATCCCGCCCTGGCAACATCTGCTGTCTCTCAGAGGCCACAAGCCCTGTTTTTTCCCAGTAGGTAGTAATTTGAGCATGGGCTAAAGACAAGGACTTAAATACAGCTGAAGGAAAGATCAGTTTAGATGTAAAAATGCAATGAAACGAGTCTCTTAAGGAATGAGTTGTCAGCCCACGTCAGGCTGGCGTAGCAATTGTGTAACCACCATTGTGCCACTCCTGTACCTCCTGTTTGTTGTTTCACAACATTTGCACTTTGGGGCAGCTTTCTCTGAAATGATACTGTTTATTTTTAGGAAATTAAAAGCTTGCAGCTTATGTTTCTCAAGTGTGTAAGTGCCTGCGTACCCTGGCAATGTCTCTACATCTTGCTTGGAAAATTGGGAGCAATTAGAAAGTGTCTCAAATGTGTTGGGTTTTGGCAGTTGAGCATTTTCAAGTATAAAAGCTTGGCATTGGTTACTCAGTTTAATTTGGCTTTTATGATTTTGACTTTCTGGTTTTCTTCCTTGGATAGTTTAATGGGGGTTAGCACTTATACGAAATGGAGGGTCAGGGTAGAGAAGAATCTTTCTAAAGAAAAAAACCATTTGTATTTTCTCCTAAAACTGCTGAACTTTGATCTGTCACATGGAGTGCACTTTCATATATATTTTTCTTTGCAGTTTTTGAGCTTTACTGCTAGAATCATCCATTTCTAGTTTAAATGCACTTTATATACATGGAAAGGAGTGTAACTGCTCACAGTCAGAATGGACTGCTCTCCCAGCACCTCCTCCCAGCTTCCTGCAGTATATCTGCTTGCTTTTCTGGGATCAGGGGGCTATGGCAAAGCTGGAATTTTCCATTCTGCACTGTGAATGCAGATACACTCATTGTCAAACAATCTGTATTTTCTTCCAAGCCTTGGAAACCCTGCAGAGGTTCAACCTTCAGGAAATTATTTTTTTCCCCACAAAGAGAGCCCTTCATTATGAACTGATAATTAAAAAGCTGGAGTCTAGTATACTCCACGGTTTTCTTTCAACTCAGAATGTACATATAAAGCCAGCAATCTTCAGGATTGACTTGTCTCAGATACAGCATCTGAGTGAGAAAGAAAAGTGAAGTTATAATGGCTGCATATGTCTAATAAAAGAGGAAAACAGCAGCCATGGGGGAGGGACATTACAAATTTCAGTACATTGTTTTAAAGAAAAACCAGGGAGAGCAAATGGACATTTTTTAGGGTTTTTTTTTTGTATGCCATAAACGTAAGCTGGGCTCCCTCTCGTTTGAGTTTGTATTGTGGTATTTTATACTTAGCCACTGTCTGCTGGTGAAGGTCAGTGTAGCAGCATTATCCCACTTACAGCAGCAGGGAGCTGATCATCTCCTGTAAGTGGGTTTGTCCCTGATTAGCAGTAGTGAGGAAAATCAGGATCCTACCAAGACACTCAGGCCAGGAGCAGAAAATTCCTACCCAAAGCTGAAAGCCTGTTTCAAAAAACCTAGGGAGGGAGAGAGAATGTTATGGTTTAGGGGTTTTTTCTGCTGCTCTGGTAGCGAGGGGGTTAACAGCTCAGCTCTTGCCTGAGCTGTCCGTGCTGCCATGGCCTTCAAAGTTAGAGATAAAGGCAGGCGTCTCTGCAGAATAACATACTTGGGAGAGAAGAAAAAAAAGTTCAGTAGTAAGATGTAGTGTGCCAGCTCAGAACCTGCGTCGGGAGGCTGAGGGTTTTGAAGGCCCCCAGGCCCAACGAGAGAAGGGGTAGAGATGTTCTTCCAGGCATCCCGCTGCTGTTTGTGAATTGGACTGACCATGGTGAAAACCTATGGACCAAAGGAGAGAACCAGGACCGCAGAATCCGTCTAAGCATTAAGACTGAAGATGGAGAGGTNTTTTTTTTTGTTTTCTCCTTCAGGAGAAGTTGGGGTGGGCCTCTGGCATCCAGCCAGGGTCAAACCACGACAGAGAACAAGACAAACTCTTGATGTAGGAAATCCAGAGGTGACTGTGTGAGTGGGTTACTTTTTCACAAAGTATTGATACATGTAAAATGAGAATCAATGAGCAATTCTTAGTAGTAAATAGTGATTTAAGATATGCAGGTAAGAGAAAAGATTTTGAAATCTGTGGAGTTACACAGATGTAACATGCACAGGCAAGCATGCAGTCATCTGAGCAGTGTTTCAAGACTGGCCTTCCCTAAACTTCCTGTCTTGTCTTCTCTGTAGCATGTGCCTTCATGGTGCAACCTTACCTTCCAAGGTCTTTGCCAGCTGTCCCTGACGCTGTATGCAGGAAAGGGTCTGTGTGAGGAATGAGGAAAGACTTTTTGGATTTACCCCAGGGGAAATTGAAGTTGTCTGTCACCTGCCACTCCTTATTCAAATGTGAACAGCACATGGTCTTACCTGTCTTCTCTTTCCACTTTGTCCACATCTCCAAACACAAAGCAGCCTCTCTCTCACAACTTTTGGTAACTTGTCAGCAGCTAATATGATAACAGTTCCTTCTGGCTTGCTGAGAGGCAAGCAGGAGCATATTTTTGGAATAATTATCTTATCACATAAGCAGTGAAGCAGGGAAATGTTCTACTTCTGTTATGAGCTGCATTTGCCATTGTTTGCTAGAGGAACAAAAACATCACTGAATAATCTTTACAGCCACAAAAGAAATAAGGAATAGCACAGGCAATAAATTATACACTGTAATATGTGCAGCAAAGCATAGCAACAGCATAAAGGTTCTTTTTTCTTTTAGAAAGTCTGTTTTTTCCTTCATTAGCATGAATATGCTTTGGCCTCCCTGCATTAAACCAAAAGGACCAGCAAGCTGTTCTGGTGGCCACGAGCCTGTTCTCAGTGATATGCCAGTACAAACCATCAGTATCTCCAGTAAAATCACTGGGGCCTAACTGTAGGGTTTTGTAAGTTAACAAAGCTCCATTGACATCTATTGTACCCTGCTGCGTTGACCTTGATGATCACTCCAAAATCCCAGCTGATGCAATTGCCTGAGTCAAAAGAGTTTGTATATAACTGGTGTAGAGAAAAATGTTCCCCTTCCACATCTAAAATTTGTTAGAAACACCCTGAAGACCTTGAAAAGCTCCCAGTGTCACTGCACTGTCGTTAATATCAACCCAGGGGATCCACAGAGATCATAAAGCCAAACCGTAGCAAAGGCGGGTTCACACTTGCCGGGCATCAAGGAACGATTCCAATTATCTTTATGAGATCCAATTCCTATGGCAGGATTTTCAAAAGACCCTGAGACAGTTACACTGCCGTTTCCTACTGTATTCCAAAGGGTTGTTGAGCACATGCACTAATTTCATGACACTTAATTTCAATAAACCTTTACTGCTACTAATACATCGAAGGTATGGGCAAACTCTGTGTGCAGACCATCATTGCTAGTGTCTGTTTTTAATTTTTATGTTGAAAAAAAATTTATTATCAAGAAATAAAGAGCCGAATAAACTTGTTTCAGATGTTGCAGCACATCGCTAATTGGATTTTGGGTTAGTTGGTTTAATTTGAGTTTTTTGGTTGTCAGGGTTTTGCAAATAAGTTTTCTAAAATAAACAGTTTATAACAACTAAAAATTATCAACCAAAACCTGGGCTAAATTCACAATATGCCCTTATGCTAGCACTGAAAATGCAGTGAGAACACTGATGGATGGATGCTGTTGAAGCAGATTGGGACAGAAATTTCATCAAGAATTTGCTGAGACAGAATGAAGCCTATCTTTTGCCAGGAAGGAAAGATGGATCAAGTGTTTGAAAGCCAGGCAGACTGATGCCTTAGCAACTGAAACTGATGGCCTTCAGTTGGGCTGTTTATGCTGCTCAGGTGACTTCTGGAAGCCTGAAGACTAGTTTTGGCATTTAGATGATGATCATTTGAGACATGCAAGATAATGAAGTTTCACTGGCATAAATTAGAAGTTACGGGAAAGAGAATAAACTTCTCTCTTTCAGAGTTGGCTTTTTGGTTTTTTCCCCTCTTATTCTGTGCAGTACCAGCTTCTGGGCTAATTTTTAAGTTCTGTGCAATCTGTTTTGGGCTTTTTTTCCCAGAACAGGCTGAAAAAGAGATGATGCGTTTTCTGATCATATCAGCCAGGCAAATACTCTTCTCTGTGTACTTGGAAGGGTGTCCTGAGTTTGTCACATACAGAAAACACTTCATATCTTGGAAAACATATTGGGGTCCTACGAAC
Source organism: Pitta sordida (assembly GCA_013390025.1). Taxonomy (NCBI): domain Eukaryota; kingdom Metazoa; phylum Chordata; class Aves; order Passeriformes; family Pittidae; genus Pitta; species Pitta sordida. The sequence continues at coordinate 195,763 of WEKX01003884.1, read as the reverse complement.
AGTCCTTCCTTGCTCTCAGGAGTTACTCTTTAAAGGCACATGTCAGTGGTGCTTGTGTAGTGAAGTCTAAATAAGATGACTCTGCAGTTCCTCTGCTCTGTGCCTTACAACTACTTGACATGAACATTGCCAAGAGGAAGGAGAAGCCTATGTAAAGGAGATGCAAGGGTGTTCTTAATGAAAGATAAAATAAAAATATATTGTAGTTGTAGATGTCTTCTAGCTTTCAACTCAATTAAAAAGATGGAACAGCAAAAAGCATTTGAAGACTGTTACTCCTCATATGACCAGAGGACACAGAAAGAGGCCTTTTCTGCGATGCAGGCTATGACTTGTGAAGGAGAAGGGAATGCCTTAAGGAGAGATAATTTGTGTCATGGAGCTGTGTTTGCAGCTGAAAATTTGATTTCTCTTCACTGAAAGTTAAGTGAATGGCTTTGCTAAAGCCCATTTGGAGAGATCTGGACATTGAATGCTTGGCAAGTTCTGGGGCTTGGTGCTTGGCACCATCCATGCAGCTGGAGTTGGCACAGCTCCACTGATATTGGCCTATCCAGGGAGATGCCCTGATTTATACTGGCTATAAAATAGGCTCAAAATACAATTCCCTTTGGATTCAGAAGATACCAACATATTGTAGTTGCGTTTGCCCAAGATTAATTTTCAGAGCAATGAATGCTGGCAAAAATTTTCCAAGTTTGTTCTGTATCAGAACCACCTGAAAGGGATAATATTTAAGCTAAATGCATGTCTGGTGTGCAAGCAAGGAGAGGTGCAAGCAAGGAGAGGTGGTGCCAAAGACACTCCCTCTGCAAACTGAGGACCACTCATTGTCCACGGCCTTTATTTTCCTCTATAATCAATGTGCTTAATTATTATCAGCTGCACACTGAGAAAGTGCAAGGTGGCAAATTGCTTTAATCATTAAGCACTGGTATTAATTTTCACTTAAGCCATTATCTGTGGAAAATAAATTGGGATTGTTCAAATGAGAAATGCACAGGGATGGAAGGGAGCAGATAAGAATGTTTCTGCATCAGTTCTGGCTGGTGCTTTTGTAATTGGTTTGTGCCTCTCCAGGGTTTCTCCAAGTAAGTATTTGGGAAATATTTTCTTCTCTTGTTTGAGTGAGAAATGTAGAGGAAAGATGTCAGTCCTCACTGTTTGCCATGGAGCGAGCTGGCATTGCTTTGTTTTGGTTTGGTTTATTTACCTGGCTTTGTGCAGGCTAATTAGCATTTGAAACAGGCCAGAAAATTTCCATTAGAACAATAATTTTGCTAGAAAAGATGAGTGGTTTATAAAATTAGTGTCCATGGGAATATGGAAATGAAATGTTTTTATTTTGGATCGGTTTGACTTAATTTTAAAGGTTTGACTTCTAGAACAGCAGCAACAAAATCCCACTCTGGTGCATGTTCCACTTGGGAAAACAGGGTCAGACACATGGTTCCCTAGAGGCAGTGCACACCATAGAATTTTAAAAGCAAGTTCAACAAATTGAAGGGAAAAGCTTTCATTTCTCCAAAGTGAAAATAACACATTTTGGGTTAAAAATGCCAAAAAGCATTTTTGAAGACTTTTTTTCTGTTTGAAAGCTTTTATTTTCCGTCTTTCAAAGAACAGTTATTTTAACTTTTCCTGTTGTGTGGAAATCCATGAATGTCATTATAATTAAACTTAATTAAAATTCATGCTGTATTTACATTTTGGGTATCCAAAGGTATCGCCAGGGAAGTCTGAATTAGACGCTACATGTAGGGAACATTAGTCTCTCAAAAAGCTTTGTCAACATTTGATGAATGTTAGAGATTTTCAGGCCCAGTGAAGATTTTGGCAAGGAGAGTCGCAAGCCCACTGCTAACTAGTGAGCCTGCAGCTGGTTTTGAAAGAAGAGTTTTGGCCAAGCACTCTGGGTAAGTCAAACTTGGAGAGGGAAGGAGAGCTGGGGATGCACGACGAGTCTGTGAAAAATTATGGCCTAAATTCTTCTGCAAAAAAGAATGGCCTAAATAGATGCAGATAAACACCAACACTTTAAACACCACTCCTTCACTGAACTTGTAAATTGATTTGCTTTATTTGAAATAAATATAATCTCTGTCTTGACACTTCATCTTGGCATGGTGTTTTGCTTTGTATTGTTTGATTTTAGTTGTATTTATGTTTTCCATATTAATATTTTACTTCTTGGTAACTATGTAGATGGTTAAGATACTTTTAAACAGCTGCCCTATTTCAGATTGCTTTGATTTAAATATAATTTTCTTTATTTCTGTTGCATTCCCAACAGAAGCAGTAAGCATACTCCTAACAGGGAACAGAATAGCAGAGCAGAATATCTAATAAAATGTTTGCTACATTGATGTCATTGGTAGTTTTATATTAAATTCAGAACAATCAGAAATTTGGCAGGTTGTAACAGATTGTAATGATTATTCTACTGTGTATTCTTTTTTTTTTTTTTTTGTTAAATCATCACAGTAAGAGCCAGTGGCTTCAACAGGGCAAACAGTGATACCAAGAGCTGTGGAGTAATGACTGACATGTTGTGCTGTAAAACAGGGAGCTTGTATTTGATGGAATTTCGGCCTCTTCCAGTGCTGTGTAGCTGCTGTTTGATGAAATTTAAATGGATGTGGTAGGGCCTGACTCGGTCACGTGTTCCTTGTGCTGTCCTTACATGTGAGCATTGATGTAGATTAGGGATTGTTGGAAATGTTTTGCAGGCGGGTTGTGTTCTGAATTTTAATAAATGAGGTGAATCTCTCTTTGAATATGTAAAAAAGGAGAGCACAAAGACTGTGCTGTGTTCAAGGACTTCATCATTTCAATACTGGCACGTGTTTTTTAGAATTGCTTCTTATGAGAAACTAAATCACTTTAATTCAGTGGCACTTAACTCAGTTGCAGAATTAGTCAACTGTGTTACCATGTCTGACTGATGTAATTATGAATCTTTCTGTCAGTCACCTAATGATGTCTAGGACATTTCTTGAATTTACACATCCCATAAATTACTGTGAAAACATTAGGTGTGATCAAATTTACTAATCTTTGAGATCATAATCTATTTAAAAGCACATACACTTGCAGAATGTAGTATATGTGTGAATTTCCATGAGAGCATTCTGAAGATTCCCACCTTGTCTAGCTGCAATTTTGGATTTAGCTGTCCTTTGGTTTGGCTGATTCTACATGGAATAAGCAATGCAAACTTTCTAATTAATGCAAAGGCATATAAATTGGTGCATTAAAATCCCTGAGAGCCCAGCATGCTTTGACAGACATTATTCACATTATTAATGCTCCCCTGGGATGCTTGCAAACTATGCTAATGAGGTCGGTGTGCATCTGGAATAAAACAGAATAGATCTTCAAGACCTTTAAACTCTAAGAATTGTGAATCACCCTGTGTTTGCTTTTTGTGGCGGAAGAAATGTAGGTAATAGCTTGCATTAAGTTTTTTTATTCTCTTCTGTGAAATTTTAACCTCCTTTTGATTCACCTACAACATCACTTTTATATGTCCACTCATTTTCTTCCACATTCATGCAAGACTAGCTCTCCCTGTCTTCCCCTCTCCATAACCACCAGGGACCAAAGGCACCTAAGCCACTTTGATTTCCCTCCTTGCAAAGCCACAGTTTGCCTGTTCTGTAAGAATAGATTGGTGCAACCTCTAAAAGCAGTCGTGCCTGACAACCTGCCAGTTTTGTTTTATGAGTGCCATTACAGCCACGTGTCCCGTATTCCTGCCCTTTGCGGTGGCCATTGCTGATAATTAATCAGTTTTTGATGACTCTGTGATGCCTTCGTGGTCTCCCTTATTCCCCATGTGCCACTTAAGAGACCTCTGTGCTGGGTGTGATCTGAATCTTGCTGTGTTTAGTGGGAGAGCCCATGACAAGTTTTTTGTTGTTAGATTGGGCTCATTGACAGGAGCAAGATGGTTTAGCTCCCCTTCTCTTCCCACTCATCCCTCCAAGAGGCTCTAAGTGCTGGCTGCCATCAAGACGCTGCAAACACCGCCCTTACTGCAGCTCAGCACCCAACACATATTTGATGTACTGATAAACTTGGCAGCTATTTCTTACAGGGACACAACTAAGAATAATGGACCTGAACCTTATTTCTCTGCTGCCAGTTTTATACCACTATTACTCTCTCAGCTTCAGTAGGTCACACCAATACATAATCAAAGTACCCGAAGGGGGAAAAGAATCCATGGATTTGAAAGGGAATGTGGGCCAGGTTTTTAATAAAATGGAACACTAAAGCTAGATGAAATGTGTGCTCGAAGTATTTTTCAGTAAAAGTCATTGCACAATTTTTATTTCATATTATGATAAAACAATCTAATGCCTCATATATCTCTAGCAATTCATGTGACAGTTTTTTTCTCTTCCCCCCCTTGAATTAAAGAAATCAAGGAGTTCTTTCCATAATCTGAAGTTTTAAAGCTTTAAACCTGCTACTTGCCCTGAAAATATTTTAAGAGCAGCTAGTTGCTTTTAATTTATGTTTGTTTTGCTAATTTTGTTGTCTTAGACATACAACTCCTTGTGAACATACCTCCTTGGTATATTGTAGGTATAGATTAAAGATTCTTGTGCATTCCCTCTGAAAATTAAGGAATGTTTGGTTGAGCAGAAATATGTTTCAGTGTTCTGTAGGTTAACTTGCCTTCAGAGCTCTGTGTAATTAACTGGTGATATGCTTCAGGTTTTTTCCACATCAACCTGAAAATTGGAGAGCAGGCTAAGAATGCCAAGAGGTGAATCATGCAGCAGTGTCTCCATTATAAACACAGGTTCATTTGGCTGCTTGCTTTTCCATAAACTCTCATGCCTGCCTCAATTCCTTACTGGTTTTCCTACATCAGATGAAGATTCAGGGGAAGGAAGGGTTGGGTATTTCAATAAACTAGGGGGTGACTTTTAAATATAAAAATTTTAAAAATATAAATTAATTAGAAAAAAATAATCTCCATATCTTAAAAATTCTGCCCAACCTGAATTTTGTTTGAGTCTTTGTGATTCCACTTTTTTTTGGTCTTGCTTGACTATATACCTCTGAGCCAAGCATTAGCAAACAGCCGCAGGGTTTAGCTGGATGCATTTGGACTTTCATCTTGTTCACTGGGAAAAGACCCAACAATCTCAGTACTTAAGAATGGAATTGCTAATTTCTTCTGTTCTTTGGAGCTGGAAAATGTTTGTGCTTAGATCTGCCTGTGTTGTGTACAGCACTGCTGTGCTGCCTGTCTGCTCTATCCCCATGTGAAATAAAAAGTGTGGTTAGCTGCAACCTTTCTTTTTGAAGATGCTGCCATGCTGAAAAGCACCAGCCAGCAGTGTAACTCATGTTGGTTTTCTGATTTTTGTCTGCAGGGGAAGTAGGAAGGAAATTAGTGGGGAAAAAGTAAAACAAGCAATTGTGTGAAGTGATATGTGGAGAGCACATCTTACTTGACAAAAAAATCTGTTTAGAAAAAGAGCACAATGTGAAATGATCTCAATGAAACTATTTTTCTTCATAACTAACTTTAAATATTTCCTTAATGAAGATAAATATAAACGTTAATGTGAGACACTATGTTTTTTTCAGCTGTGTTTTTTGTTTGTTTTTAAACCTAAGCAGTGCAAAACTTTCAGCTTTGCAAAATAAGTTGTGAGATCAGAGGTGGGAAAGCCAACATGTCTTCTTATAAATTCAGAGACTGGATTATTAGAATTTTTACTGCTTGTTATCTCAACTATTTTTTTTGTTCTAGGTTAAGCAGTAGCCACCTATAGTTAGCAGTTGGTTTATCCTCTTTTGTCTGTAATTCCACTTGTTTTGACCTAATCTCAGATGCTCAGTGAGCGTTTAGGAAATTGAAGAGCTTTTTCAGTGATAACTATAAAGTGAATTCACCGTTGCAGTGAATACCTGAAACTGGAATACCAGAAAGGCTTATGGACATCTCAGGTGTTATTGTGACCCAGCACACTGCATCCATTTCAGGTGATGCTCTGATGTATTATTCGGTGACTGTTCTGAAAAGGAGAATGGCAGACAAAGTGTGCTGCTGTCTTATTCATTATTCAAGACCTGGCTGGTGTAGTCTGGCTCAGGATTTTTACTTTTATGATGTACCTGTAAGAACTGGGCAAGAGACTTCTGTATCTGGAAGAGAGATGGTGGAATTTTTGAACCCATCCCATTAGTTTGTGGATATATTCTCAGTGTTGACAAGGTCTTGAATACAGCTCCAAATTTGCTGGATAGTAATATAGGACATGTCCTTTAGTTCTTGTAGAAGCAGAGGTATTTAAGAAGTTGCAGGGTTTTTTCCATTTCCATTAACCCCCCCCCCCCGCCCACAAACCTAACCAGAATAAAACAAGGTGCTTCCCATGGCAGAGAGGAGAGGGCTTGCAGTACAACAGCTGACTGGGCAGCAGTGCCTGTTTTTTACTAATGGCCTTTAAGACTTATAGCACCTCTCCTAGGCCCCTTTTTCACCTCCTGATGAGCATATTCCATTTGCTTAAGCTTGTGTGTACAAGGCTGAATTTCACTTTGCCACCACATGACATTCAGTGTTATTCTAGTACAGTTTCTCCGAGATGTTTTATGTTGTAACTTGAGCCCAGGGGTTTGCTTGCCCTTTGGATCAGTAAAAGAAATCAAACAAGCAAAAACTGTCTTTTTGCCTCAAGTCTCTGAGTATTTGCAGTTGCCTAAGAGGGTAAACCAGATGCCATCTGTTTTAAAAATGTTTCTCTTCTTTTAAAAGATACAAATCTCTGGGCTAAATTCACCAGTGCTTTAACGTCATGAATAAAATCCGACTGTGACCAGTGGGATGTGTGTCTTTAATTGTTTCCTGGACTGGCATGTGGGCATAGATGTATTTCTTGGGTTACAGAGAAAAAGAGAATATGTGAATTATGCTCCAAAGGCTTGTAAAGCCATATAAAAATTTATGGGCTTGCTGCATTATTCAGGGTACATAATTTTATTACCGAGCTGAGCAGCACATGGGACAACTGATTTACTGTTATAGTCATATTTTACATAATGAATGTTTTCCACAGAAGATTTTACTGCATGGGTTTTAAAAGGTACAGGGTGATTCTTTAGGAAATTCTAATCTAAGCTTATTTTTAAGGAAAGCAGAATTTTATACACAGGAAAAGTTCATGCCATGGTATATAAGCCATTACTTAATAAGTGATTGAAAGTCTTCTGTTAGCATTTTATTTGGTGGAGAGGCTAAAAAGCAAAATAGAGATATACTGTACCTTAAAAAGCAATACCATTCCTTTCAGTAATAGCATTTGTATTATATAAGATGTTGTTTGTAAGTAATTGTGTACAGATGGTGACTGATAAACATCAAGCTCAAATTACTTTGCATCAATGAGCTGCTGTTGATTGAACACGAGGGATAGGACTCACCTTGTTCTAACACTCCCTGCCTAATGACTAATCTAAATCTAGACCCCACTCTGAGATCAGTGTCCAAGATTAGTGCCTTGAGTTTTCCCTGGAGAAGAAAGCAGGCAACTACCTTAGATACTGAAAGCTTTGGGAAGGAACACCCAGTAGGCTGGTGGGGCATTAAAACAGGACACTAAATTGCCTGAGTGAAAAAGCAAAATGTTTTCATTTGAATGTGCTGTAGATGCTCATCTGCGCTGATTTTGATTGCAAACTCCAGAGTTTCTACCCTGATTAATTGTCCATGTTAGCAATAAATTATTTCTGGATCCCTGCTGGAGTCTTCAGCCTGTGTAAGAGAATGGCAGACCACAGGTTATATTATTCACTTCCCAAAACACAATATGAACTATTTTAGTTATCCACCCAAACAGTTTCCTCTTTGGTGCAGTGTTGGAACTGATTTAATTTCTCACTTATGCTTTAAAAATTACCAAAGGCTAAGGCCTTTGTCTGTGGGTTTGATCTTTAAATTAGGAACTTGAAGCAGTCCATTTGTACTTGTCTCTGCTGTTTCATTACCCATTTCACTGCTTCCGTAGTGTGGGTGGAATATTCCTTCATAAAGCTGAAACTCACTGTCTTTCCTCAAAGACCCTAATGAAGATAAATTGTGCAGTCAGCAGTTGTTTTCTTTCCAAGAATTCTTCTTAATTTTGCCCTTTGTGGATGGTTCCTGCTACATTAGATATCTTTTGCCTTTGAGTGCAGTGATCCAAGATGCAGCAAATGAGAACTACAGGATGTGGGAGAGTGCTGCGCAACTTTGTTTATAGCCTGCCTAAAGCCAGCTTTCTGTAAGATGGCATTGGGTTACATGGGATATGGAGAAGGGCTGCAGTCTGCTGTAGGGTGTATGAATCATTCAGGCTGGAATCCCTTTGTCTGTCACTACAATAGATGTGAAAAATCATTTTTGCACAAGGGAGTTCTAGAGACAAGAGTGGTCAATAGCAGGTATGAGGTGATTGCATGTCTGGTGGTGTCCTGAAAAGTCAGCCTCACCAGACCCGCTTTGAGCTTAGGATATATAATAGGACTGCGTTTTTTCCAGACAGGAAAATAAAACACAGCTGAGTTTAAATTCTCATTTGTACAATCTCTAGCATGAAAGCAGAATTTCTGAGTGCATATGAAGTCAGCAAATATTGAAATAATTACATTTTAGTACTGAGTTAGGTCATACCTGAAAGAAATAATCTGAAATCACTGAAACTACGCTTAGTTATTTGCTGTCTGAATGGCTTCCAGGCCTTGTCTAGTCCAAGGCAATAGTGCAAGAAAGTTTCTTTAATTTGTGATTGAAATGCATTTCTCTCCAACGGTTGCCAGGCTAGACTCTGTGACAGCGTAGGTTTTATCTGCTAATTAAATTACTGGGACAGAGTCACCATTTCTATTTTGACTTTAGCATAGGATGTGGTTCTCTTGTCCTGCTGGAGTTGATACTGCACTTGTAAATAAAGGCCAGGACTGGATCTTCTGTTGACAAGCTCATTTCTTTTAAATATTAGGAATGAGGCCTGGTTGCTTGCACAAATCCTTGTCACACCTCCCTTGAATGCTGCAGAATGCAGACTTCCCCTGTTGCATTAAGATGGGATGCCTGTGCCACCCAGGCACACTGGTGAGGCCCAAAGTCTTCCAGCTTAGGATCCTGCCTCCTGCAGCAGCCAGTGGTAGATGCTTGGGGAGCAGGATGAGCCCAGTCAAAGGCTGTGTAGTATCCTCCTGACTGTGGCTTCATCCAGGTTGACCTTTCACTAGTTTATCTAACCATTTGTTCGATGCTTTTAAGCTCTGTGTTGCTGGAGGACAGCAAATTTTGTAACTCATTACATGTTCTGTGGAAAAGGACTTCCTGTTTTCTGCTGCTTCTAAGTCTCCCCTCTGGTAATTTCTATGGCTTCCCATTAGTTCTTGTATTATGACAAGTAGTAAATAATATCTCCTTGTCCACCTTCTCTGTGGCACTCATGATTTATAGACAACTGTTAAATTCCCCTTTTTTCCCTAGCTGAAAAGTCGTGTTCTGTTTACTCTTAGCTCATGCAAACCTATGCCATTCAAAGTGCTGTCTAAGCAGTTGTGGTAATTAAAGGAGGTAAATTAATCAGACACCTGGGCACAGAGACTTAGAAGCACTGAGAATTTGTGGCTATAGCTGACATGATTGGAAGGCATCTTCAGGCTGAGAATCAGGACTTTATTGTGGAGATACGGAGGAATTAATAAGGATCTTAGAAAGGGATTCAGCTCCGGGCTCGAGGAGGGCATCAAGCTGAGTGAGAGCCATTCTGCAAATCTCTCCTCCATTGAAATGTTGCAAAATATTTATTGTCTCTACTGAATATAAGCAGCCAGGATTTCTGAAATGAGCACCCCAAAAAATGACTGTACAGTAACTGTAAAGATACTTAGTTTTCCTCATTATCAGGGACAATGCTGTCCCTGTTTCATTCTTTCTGGGAGTTAGGGATTTTGAATCCAAAACCCAAAGACTTTGGTGCTACCAATGGACTGTCTATTCCTGTACCCTAGGAACTGAGAATCAGCTGAAAGGGAATGTTTTTAGGAGCAAAACTATTCATCCACGAGTCTCAAATTATCTTCAATAGCATGCTCAGCCAAATCTTAAAAGGAATACAAGTACACATTAATTAAGAATTAACATAATTCTGTTCCTTGAGTATGGTGATTATTAAAATATAAACTCAGTGAACATACATTCGAGAGGAAGCTGCTAAATATTTTTAAAAACCTAATTTTCAGTCACCCTTTATTTATTTTTTCATTAAGAGAGAAGAAAGAAGATGGCACTTGACTTTCTGAAACTTTCCATTTGCTTCTCAGCTATAGAGTCAAAAAGTTGTTGAGTGTCCTTAACTGCTGATAGGGCAAATCAGGAATGATTTAGATTTATATGGAAAACAGAGACATGGAATGACATTTTGAAAAGCGCCCAAAAGCCACATTTGCGAAGCTGTTCAGACAACTAAAGGACTGAGAAAATATGCAAAAGGATTTTCAGGCATATGTGCTGACCATTAATGCAGTTTTCACTGTTAAATTTTGAGAAATTTACATTCTTAGGCATTCAAATGCTTTCAGAAATCTGAACGCTGTAGTACCACTCATAAGATTTTCAAAAAGAATTCTATTACAGAGGACCTGCATGTATGGTCACTTCCACCACTGTTTGGAAAATAAGATTTAACCTTTGCCTTGCCATACGTGATTGCTCTTGTAAGTGTTGATGAACAGTCCACCAGTATTGACCTGAGCTCTCCCACCACCTCACAATTAACCACGTTTGGAAATGCCAGTGAGGCTTTGCATTTCAGAGAGGATTTTTCCTCAGACTTGCTGGTGTGGGAAATGGCACAGCACAACAGGGACTGGTTTCTGTCCAGGTACATCTTGCAGAATGAAGAGGACAAAGTTTGCTAATGATCTCAGCTTCCTCTTCAGTTTATGCTTCACTTTAACCTGCATATCTGTTTTTCAGCTGACTTTCTGAATTTTTCTGTGTTTTGCAGAATGCCAAAGCCAGCTATGACTTCAGCAGTAACGATCCCTTTCCCTACCCCCGCTATACAGATGACTGGTTTAACAGGTAAGTGGATTTTGGACAGCCTGCCCTTCACTTTGGTTCACTGAAGTAATTCTGCTATTTGCTGGTATTTGTGGAATGTCTGTCTGTCAAATTCAGTGGTCACCAGAGCAGGTGCTGTAGTCTTACTACTGCTTGAAAATTAGTTATGGCTTCTTTTTTTTTTAGGTAGCCTTTAAATAGCACTTAACAACCATTTTATAGTTTAAAGATGAAGTTGCTGCTTCAGAAAATTATGTTTGGGGATTGTTTGATAGGTGATAGCTACCTACCTTTTTCTCAGCTGTCCTAGGACATTCCAGTAACCCAAATCTGTATAAACTGCTTTCCCATCAACTCTATATGAGCCACTATCACTGCTAGCCAATTTTAAAGGCAGTAAGATGGAGAGATTAAATATTTGGGGTGAGAAAAGTCTTTTCTTCCAGTTGTAGACTAAGAAAGTAAAAAGCAGCATCGTGTAGAATGGCCAGCTTAAAAATAATTAGATCTTATGTTGAGTTCTGAATTGTGCCTTCTCACCTTGATTTAAGGACAGTGTGCATGGGTAGCATTTTTCTCTCTGCTGGAGAAGTTTAAGTCCACATAACAGTGACTGGGAAGCTGTTCTGTTGGGTTTATAATTTGGAATCAACACTGCAGCTGTGCTTGTTGTGTTATTTCTCCTGAATACATTGTGATTGCCCAAGACCCATTCCTTCTTCGGTATTTTTGAACTTAGCCAGTTTCCAGCAGGAGAAGGACTGGTCCTCAAGGTGTGGTGTAAATAAGGACGGCCGTAAAGAAGAGGCTTCAGATTTTAGAAAGTGTGACTTGTTTTGTTTCCCTAAATTCATTTGTTTTCTTACATGGAATAGGAGCACGTGACAGTTTCTTACAAAACTTGTGTGTCCCAGGTTCTGCATCTATCCCATGGAAAAGCTCTTTCTGATGGGCTCTTAGCAAGACATTAGTGTAGTCAAGGGTGCAGAGTCCAAGGCACTTCCATAAGGTGTGTGATCTCAGTGTCCAGCACCCCTGGATCTGCCCTGAGGTCTCAGTCAGATTCTAACTTGACTTTGCAAGAATTGTTTTTCAATGAAATTTCCAAATGTCTTCGAGGCGGATGTTGCCAGTATTTATGCAACAGCAATGCTGAGGATTTGAAAACTTTTAAAAAATTTTTAGGGTTCAGTCTTAGTATTTATGAAAAAAATATTTCAGGCCTATTTGATGTGGTTTTCTTCTCTAACTTTGGATGACTGGATGGCCTCTGAGTTTTAGATGGAGTATTTTGTTTTTATTTCTTAAGAAATCACTTGTAGTTCTGTCAGTGTGACACAACAAAGAAGCAGCTGTGCTTTCACCTCAGAAACAGGCCTCCTGGAACAGATCAAACAGATTTAAGGGCTGTGATGTCCTTCTTTCACTAGTCCTGTGATGTCCTTCTTTGTAGTCCTGCCATTTTTCAGCCAAAGGAAGTTACCAGTAAGATTTCTCCTTCATTTAGGAAAGGACATCTGACACTTTTAAAGCAATGTGTATCCAATTAGTGAATGGAAAGTCAGACTAGGGCTCTAATTTGTGATGGTCTACTGCCTTTCTTACTTTATTTATGCAAAGGATCTTTATAGGAGACAGATATCACTTGGCTGGGGAGAGAAGGAAAATTAAATTTAGTTTTAGTGGATAATGGTAGCTTCTGTCATTTTCAATGTGGAACTGCATAAAACTAAGTGTGTTCTGCCAAGCCCCATTAACGCTGACTGTGGTGCTGTCAAGTATTTTATAGAGAGGCCCAGTTTGCAGTCCTCACCTGTTCTGCAAGGTGGCCCTGGAGGGATTTACCTCCTAAAATCTCTTCAAGCAGATCTCGAGCATCCTGGATGTGGCAGGGGTTACCGTTTCTGGTCCCAGGTGACTCTGGCTAACTTCAGGCACTCAAGTTAAGAATCAAAAGTGAGGCACGTGGTCACTTGTGACCTGATCTGTAATAACTGAGAAAAACACAATTCGGGTTTTTAGAAAACTACAACACTTTCTTATGTTACTTGAGGGAATGAGGAGTTAAAATCTGCAAGGCAAAAGGAGGAAATCAGTGGAGAAATTGCTTTGCAGATTTTCTTACTATTCCTTTACTATGTTCCAGGGAAAAAAATGTATCTAGAAAGTATAGAATTCTTTGGTAATGAAACTTTGCCATGGTGGGATGCTCCATCCTTGGAAGTGTTAAAGGCCAAGTTCAACCCTGATCCTGATCTAATGGGCAACACTGGAGATTGGAAGGGGCCTTAAAGTTCCATCTCGTTCCAATCCAAACCATTCTATGATTCCATGAACCATGAGATGTCTTTCATGAGACAGAATTTTCTGCCTTGTAAGGTAAATCATGGGAGCAACACATTCAGTAAAGCATCCCTTTCCCGCCTAGACAATGTAAGAAGGCTTTAAGATGCAAGATTCCTTGTTTTCTCCAGGTTAAGGTGCAAATCAGTGAACGACATCCACCTGTTCTGGAGTAGTTGTGACTGGTTTTCTCTGCTATATTCTTAATTGGGCTGATGTACTCCTGCATTAGCTATTGCCATGACTTCTGACCCCTGAATTATTGTTACTGGTAGGTTACAACTGTCTGCTCTGACAGTCTGTCTGTCCACTATGTGTAGCTGCAGAGATGCACATGCATAGGGAGTGATTACACAGAAAAGTTTTTCAGAGAAACCTGCAATAAAGGCTCCATTTTGCTCTGTTTGCAGTCAGTGATGCATCTCCCATTGAATTTTATGCAAGCAGGAGAATCAGACTTGAAATAGGATAGTGTAATGTCTCTTTTTCCATAAAGAATACACTTGTATGTGAGCAATTTAAGTGATTTGTGGAACAAGAAGCAGAGGACTGATAACCAAGGGACTTTTGTGAGCTGCCAGCTGCATGTGCACAGTGTCATTAGACTTAAAGGAAATACTCCATGCAAAAACCTCCCCTGTTTTTTCTTAATCACAGCTGCTCTGCTTGTAAGCACAGATTCCCCTTCCACTTGTGATGTTTTAAGGCTGCTGAAAGCACTTTGGCCTTTCCATCTAACAGCCACTGGCCTTTGAAACTGAACTGGGTGGGTTCTGGAAGGGGAGAGTGTGGTGCCTTAGATGGGGAATTGCAGTCTGGCAGTTCAGCTGCTGCTACAGGCAGAGATATGTAGATTGCTGAGCAGACAAAGGATTATTCCCATATTTACTGTACTCACTGCTTGGCTGTTTTCAGACCCACAGCTTGGGGACCAAGCCCAGAGAGAGTCCACTGGGTACAACATGGGACAGAGCTCTGTTTGGGTCTGAGGAGCAGTGGGAGCAGTGAAGGAACCTGAACTAAACCCTGTTCCCCAAAAAAGGCAGCCCCAGAGCACTCAGAGTGGTTTTTAGGAACTGCTTTGGGAACTGCCTGTGATTTTGGAGACCTTCTGCTCCAGAACCACATTCAGTACTTTGTCATGTACCACCTTGTGCAGTGTGGAGGTACCCACAGGACTCAGTGATAGCTTGGCCTTTCTGTACAGATTCCTGATTGTGGGCATGCAAAAGGCACAACTTGGGCTCCCAGTCTCAGAGCACTGAGGTTATGCATTTCTGCCCTGTTCTGAATAACCAATAATTATTTCCACTCCTGTAGCTTTTGTATTCTATATATTCTCTCACTCAGATAATCAATTAGCAGGGCAAAATTTATTATCTTGGAAACCCATATTCTTCAGAGGTAAAAATGTCCTACAAAAGCATCCCTCTGAGCTCTGGATATTTAACTGCTGCCCAATGCAAGCAGCTAAAGTGGTTGACATAGTCAGATGTTCCAAGCTGTTGAGACTGCAGCTCTGCATAGCTCTCCCTTGCTGACAGCTAAAGTTAGGATGGATGGCACCTATCCCTTCCTGTCTGCAGAAGCATTTCAAAGCAGATGAAAAAGGACTTCAATGAAAATTTGTGCCACTTCTGACATTTCCAAAAAATATGTGTATGGATGGTCACACACAATAGCATGGGCGGTGGGTTTTAGAAACAGAAGTAGTTTTCAAAGAGAAAACAGAGTGAAACTTTCATAACTTGTATAGCTACCTTATTTAAATGCAGAAGGCAAAATTGTTTTTCAACTGAATCTTCCTCTCCCACCCTAGGATTTTCATGAATGATCATGTGAAATATTTGTTATATAAACAAAGTTTATGGAAAACTTTCTCTACTTGCCAATATATGACTATGTGACTCACTCAAGATGCTCTGGTGGTTTTCCTTTGAAGTAACTTGTTCATAGGTGAAAATATTCTTAATTGTTTCCTATCCCCTTGCTTTAAGCATGGAAATAATAGGAAAGAGGTGAAGGCTGTAGAGAAAGGCTATGATTTGTGCCTGAGACATGGGTCACTTCACAGAAACCACAATGGTTTTATCAATGATACATGAACAGCAAATAGAGCTAAGTTGGAAAAGTCTGCTAGTTGCCATGAATAATTCAACCATGCATTTCCATTAACTCACACATGGTTACTTTTTTTCCCCCCCTCTAGTCAGCAGCACAGTATTAGAACTCTGAGCTGCTGGAACAGACTTTCTTGCAGTCTCCATCATATGGGGCAGTGTGATGGGGAGGCCAAGTGGGGAGGGGACCTTCTAGTAAAATCTTTCCACCAGGAAGGCCCTAATACAGTTTTTTTCTCTGTGAGAGAAAGATCTCACCCAACAGTGTTACTGATTTTTTTTTCACCCCATCTTCAGTTAAGCCAATTTTTTAATAAAGCCATTTATTCTGTTCATGGCTTGTAGATACCCCACGGGTGACTAGGTAATGAATGCCTAGCAACAGTATATGTTTTCCACACTTCCTTGAACAAGGGCATGAAGAAAAACCTGCTTGATTATTGAAAGAAATTTCTGCAGCAGCTGAATAAGAAATCTGTATCACTCTTCTCTCTGCCCCCTTTGTAAAAGAAACTCATATGAGATTCATTCTCTCATGATCAAAACACTGTGTGCATTCAAAACCAGTCATTTTCTTTCATGGAACTGCCTTTAAAAATATATTCTTCGAGTACAGCAGGAAAAAGTATGTGTTGCTTCTCACCCCTTTATTAATGTTACTCTCACCTTTGCCAGAGATGCTTAAAGGGAAAGAGAGAAAAAACATGATTAAAACAATTCTGCTGCCTCCCAAGATGGCCCATCTGATACTCAGTATAGCCTTTATAATACAGCACTGTCAATTGCATGAATCCTTAGCATGCTATAGGAGCAATGCCAGTTTTAATGCACAGAGTAGGTTGACAGTAGAAGTAAGATGGATTCATATTGATTCAGCATCTTAAATATTAAAAAACCCTGACAGCAGCAAAGGTTTCACTAGTTTCCCTGCTGTGCTACTTTTTTAAAACTAGGTTATCTTGTCCATATTTGTCTTCTCTGTGGTTTAAATTCTCTGATGAATTAAGAGAAAGGAAAATGCGGTCTGCCTTCCTTCAGAACTGTCTGAGAGTCACTGCCAGTAAAAGGGTCTCTGGTAAGAGCTGTAAAGCACTTCAGAGACACTGTCTGTTTTTGAAATGCCATGTGTCAGCCCAAACCTGGACCTCTGTGTCAGAGTAGAGACGTTTCCCACTTGAGCAGCAAGCCATAGCCCTGGGAGCTGACAGCTGGAGCACCTTGTCAGCTCCTCTGGGAATCAGGCACCAGATGAGAGGGATGCACATGGTCTTAGGTATGACAACTTTGGGTCCGCCCAGCCAGGCCACAGCTCTGCTGCTGAGGAGTGCAGTGACCGTTTTGGCTTCCTTCTGCTATCCCAGATTGGTATTGCACCCACCCCTTCCCACAGCATTTCTTTTGTGGGCAGGAATATGCTCCTTGCAAATGTTCAAACATTTCTGTAGGGCCAGCCACAAAAATAATTGATTGATCTTACTGATCTTGATCTTATGTTTGCATTGTGCTGTCAGGGGCCTGTTTCTACTGACTAATAGTTGGTAATGAGACAGAACCTCTGACAGAGTTAAAAAGAAAAGACCTGAATAACTTTACAACTAAATGCAGCGTAGGTAGACATGTTAACCTCCCAGAGAGCATCGCTCATCCTGCAGAGAACTTGGATATCTCCTTGCTTCAGGAAGGGGTACACATCCAAGTATGCAAATACAGCACTTAACAGTTTCCCATGGAATGGTGTTCCTATGCAGTGGGATCTGACAGAGGCAAAATATGCTTGTGATGATCCAGCTCAAATCATCATGTGCTTTAGCTGGGGTTCATATGGTCTCTCTGTCTTCCCTTTCACAGCCATGGGACAAGGTGTGCAGGAGAGGTGTCTGCAGCTGCCAACAACAACATCTGCGGCGTGGGAGTTGCATACAACTCCAAGGTGGCAGGTATGGTAGCAACTCAAGGTGCTTCTTCAGAGACAGGGAGTGTTGCCCAGGTCAGGACTGCAGGTTGGCACAGGGCCACATGTTTATTACTTTTCACAGTAGCTGGGGAGAGGAATTTCTCTGTGGCTTTGCCTTTTCAATCAAGGGCCTTATGCAGCCTCTTCAATAACATTGCAAAGGAACAGCTCTACTCCTTCGTGTGGCAGCTCCTGTTTGTATTCTGTTTTTCACTGCCACTTCCCCAAGTAGCTGCAGAATCATTTGCAGCAAATCTCACTTTGCAGGAGGTAAAGTATAAATTCCTGCTGCACTTGGAAGCTATTTGAAAAGGCAAATTTCATACTGCTCTTACTCTTTAGGTTCTCACAGAATGGGGCTTGCAGTGCTGTAAATCTCTGTGGTTGTTGGTTTCCTCAGTTTTAACAGTGATGCAGAGTGGTAAGAGCAGATACAGAGAATGGAAAGGATGGTACCTAGCACTCACACCTTGTGTGTGTTGAATATTCTTATTTCTAATGAACTCTTCTCTGCACTGGTAAACTGAATACAGTGCTTGGAGTGACTTAGGCTCTTGGACAGCATGTGTCACAGAATCACAGAACTAGTACAGTTGGAAAAGACCAAGAGATCATCGAGTCCAACCTATCACCTGTTAGTTTAGTTTAACCAGAAGAAACCCAGTTTTCCCTCACTAAGACTGTTCCATGATGAGAACTGAGGCACAGAAAGCAGAAATCAATGCTTATGAATTTCACAGTAGTTCTCCTGACCCACACCAGGACACCATTGTGGATGTTTCTCATTACTTCCTGGGGATGGTCCACAGTGTATGTACATGGACAAGTCTGTTCTGCTTGGCCAGTCCCTGTTTCTTTACAGTGTCAGTGATAAAAAGTTGAATCTGCACTGTAGAAAGGCACCCAATAATGTTTGCTAAGCTGTTACTGAAGACTTATCAATGACAGGTAATGTTAACATCTCCTAAAGGGATTGGACATGCCACAAAATTTACATTCTGATAACAGCTACTCAGAGGAATGTGAACTGTGGCATGGAGTTTTGGTTGGACCTCATCCGTATTGTTCATATAACTACTACTTCAAGCAGGTTGCTTTAAAATCAAGATGTGAGACTTTTTCTGATGACCAGCAGCCTACAAATAATCTTCTATACTTACCTGCTCCGTAGCAAAATCCCCACAAGTTTTTGGAAGTGCCAGCCAACCTTCCCTGCCTGAGAACAGTGTGCACCTGCAGCACCACCGTGTGGTCCTTGGGCATGTGGAAGACCACGAGAGCTGAGTCTGCTGCTGTCGTGGTTCAGAGTCCAAGTTTGCAGGTGGAACTGAAAGTTCGTAGCAAAGGATCTGGAGTATCACTTGTTTTATTTCTTGTACCTCCGATTTGCCCTGAAGATGGACAAAATTCCTCTTGCTCTTCCCTCCCCTCCCCACAGTCAGTAATTAATTCTGTGGTTTCAGTGCAGATTTGCATTTTACAAGTGCATGAAGGGATTTCTCAATCATTGAGTTTGACTTCATAATTAATAGCTTGAGTGAGGAATATCGAGCTTTGAGGTTTCTAGTTGAAGTTTATAACACTTTTTTCCAGCCTCATATTTGGCACATGAATTTTGTATTGAATATAGTAAACCCACTGGTTTCTAAATGAGGGTACTCACCTCCAGTTACACTTTTTGGCTTTGTGATATTGATTTCTGTCTCATCTGTGTCCTAAACTCTTGGGAAAAGCTGAACTTCAACTCAGGGCTGCCATGAAAGTTAAAATGAATGCCTGTTTAATCAAGTAAGTCTTGTCCAGAGGCTACTGACACCCTGGCTGGTGGTGAATCTGCCCTACATGTCGGTCATGAGGGATGTAAGGGCTTGCACTGTTGTCTGTCACGCTGGATTGCTTAAAGCCAACACTTCTAGGTTTTATCAAGTTGACATTTCCTAGGATTGAATCATTTAAACTCAAACTCAACTCCTACTACAGTATGGGTTAAAGGAAGCAGGTTTTTGCTTGCTTTTTTCCTCCATATTTTGTTATTCTGTATGCATGTTGACACAACAGTATTTTTCCAGGAAATTGCTGTGTAGTGTGTTTTCCTCCTCTGATTAAATTCTGGAGAGCCACCAAAATAAATAGAAAAATTACTTGAAAAACTAATGACCTGTCAACACAAAATGGAGTATTAATTAGATGAAGGGGGCCTTACTCTTTTTCCCTAGTTGTTACAAAATGCTATTTTAAATACCACTATTATTATTGAAAGGCCATGAATTTCTGAGATTGCTGAATACTAGTATTTTTAAAGTGTTCTCAAATCTTAGATGGAAAATACTGTGTCATTATAAAGCTAACAGTAAAGTGCTTTCTCTTTCTGGGCCATACTGGCTTGCTGTGGCTGAGTGTTTAATGCTGGCATCCTACTGGGTAAGCACACCCTGGTGAAATGGGAATGGCAAGTGTGGAATTACTGAGTGGATGAAACTGCCAGTGAATTAAAATACCTGTAACTGGGGGCCTTCAGCAAGTGCTGAGATTTCATCTCATGCTGGGTAATGCATAATTCATGTTTATGTTGATTAAATCTACAGGTATTCGAATGCTCGACCAGCCATTTATGACAGATATTATTGAGGCTTCCTCCATCAGTCATATGCCTCAAGTCATAGATATATATAGTGCCAGCTGGGGCCCAACTGATAATGGGAAGACTGTGGATGGACCCAGAGAGCTAACACTGCAAGCAATGGCAGATGGTGTGAACAAGGTAACAGTCCTATTAATAATCTGGGTACTGGAGCAGAATGGTGTGTCTGAAACCAGTGATGTGGAAACACAGTGCAGTTGTGTAAATTTTCCAAAGTTCAGCATATTTCAATGTTCATTTTCTGTACAATATTTGGGTAATATTTTGGAATTGCTTTTATTGCATAGTCTCAGCATACTGTGTTTATCTCTAGTCAGCTTACATATCCTTTTCATATGCCATCACAGTCAAAATGGAAAAGCCTGGTCCTGTAAATATTCCCAGTGTTGAAACATGCCAGCTGTGCTACTGATGCCACATTGTCTGTTTTGGTGTGTTACTAATTTAATTATTGTTTTGCATTTGGAGTGTATTTCGGGTCCCTTTTATAAGGTCATTATTATAGCTGTGATTAAATTACAACTGGTCAGATGTCCATGGAGCAGTATAATTTCCCAGTAGCAGGATCCTCCTTGTTTATTCCCACCTTTCCACCTTCTTCTAGGAGCAGTCTGCATCATCCTGAATTATCCTGTCATCTGTTTAACCTGTACACTATTAGAAAGTTGAGGAAGATGTGTACCACAACTCAAAAAGGATACAAATCAGCCCTAACCAAACAAACCAACCTTGTATGTCTTTGTCTCCACCCCTTCAGTGTCATGGAGCCAGGACAACAATGACTGTTCCTGGTGCTCTAGGGAATGAGCTGATTATATGTAGATGGGTTTCCATATTGGCAAGACCTGAAATTCCTCCAAACATCTGGAGTGGTTTTGTGTGGGAGGTCTGTAATTAATTTTTTCATCCAAATTATTTCTTCCTCTTGCTCATGCCAGTTTCTCCCACTCTTCATCACCACTTCACTGTGAGCAGCACATTCAGTTTACCATGTTTTGTAACATGATAATTAAATCTACTGCTGTGTTAGTGGAGCATCTAAAGCTTTCTCAAATTCTGAGCCTCAAATGTTTTACCTAAACCAGAGGCATTATAGGCCTCCTGCCCATAAAATTGGCATTGTACTGACATAATGCAGGAAGGCTTGTCACAAATTCCTCCTGAATCTGCTCGGTTTTGTGGTATGAATTTTACAAACCTCTGATGAGCTCAGGGTTCCTCTGAAGTCATCTTACAGAAGCTGTGTTTCTTCTTGTGACACTTTCGTTTATCTAGTGTTTCCATAAAGCTCCCCTTAAATACTTTGGTCTTGAGGAGAATCTTCCTTGGGTAGTGTTGGTTGGAGCGGGCATAAACTCTGAACATAGAAATATTTCCATATACTTTTTGTGTTGTCCTCCTCCTATGCAGAATGTGTCTGAAAGTAGCAGGAAAGGCACTAATAACCCTGGCAGAGGAGTTCAAACTGAACTTGAATAGAATTATTTAACCCTTCAAGAGAGCAAGATTTTAAGATGTTGTCATGACTTGGTTGTTTTAGGGGGGTTTTGCAGCTTGGTATGTAAAAGATCTTTCAATTAACTTGCTGTCTTATTGGCCTATGCTTTAGTTTGTGGAATTACACTGGAATGTCCTTCTCTTTGAATGTTAAGTACTGGAGAAGGGATTTTTCTTGTATTGTTTTATTGCCTGATAGTAGTCTCATACTTGCAGTGTTGGGCATATAGCTTTTTTAATGCCTAGCCTTCGTGAGTGTTTGTGATTCTCTTCAAGAAATAATTTGCAATATTAAGATCAGAAAAGGCCTTGAGGTCACTTGGGTTTGAAATCTTGGGAAGGAGAGGGAATGGTGACAGGGGACCTTATCAGGAGAGATAAAATTAAGAGGAGAGCCTGCATGAGTAAGCCAGTTCTGCCAGCCACTGCGAATTAGGACTGATACTCGAGTCTAGCTGAGAAAAATATTGTTGTCCAGGGACAATTGCGCTTAATCTTATAGTGGCAGTATCCCAGCTATCTCCTGGCAATACATGCACAAAAGAAGAGACAGCTCCACTCCAAATAACTCCCTTTGCATTGTGGTCATAGCTTTATCTGCCCTTATTTTGCTCATTACATTTCCCGCCATAGAGTGTTTTATTAGGGTGTAGTTTGTTCTGATCTCTGTTTGTGGAGAGCCAGATTTTCTAGAGGATATTTCAAGCTGTCAGTGGATGCTGAGTATTCTCCCTGATGCATTGAAAAACATACTACAGACTTCCCTGCATGTAAAGGAAGACTAACAAGCCTTTGATATACTACCCTTTTACCTTGTTTGGGTCTATAATATTTGTATCAGATTCTCTATTGACTGTACAAATGTAAATCTAATTTATGATCATTTTTCAGAGTAACCCCCCTTGCCTTATTCAAAAGTATCCTTTATAACCTAAGAAACAAATAAATGTACGAATTCTTTTTATCAGCCTAGAGCTGATTCTCACCAGAGTGATGGTTCAGGAATTAATGATGAAGCTGAAATATTGGCAGGGAGGAAGCAACATGCTGAGAATAAAAATGTGTTCTTAAACTAAAAGCAATATTTCCAAATGTCCTAAAAGGCAATGTAAAATCTCTTGCATGGAACAAGATTAATATCTTTGCTTCTAATGTAGTAAACTCAAAATCAGTAAGTGGGAATGACATAGAATTCTAAGAGGGAATATGCAGTTAACTGAGTTGACAGACACAGGTAACATTTACCGTGTTGCCACCACACCTGGGGGCTTGGCTCAAGGAGGAGAAACTCACTAACAGGAGTTTCATCATTCTCCCAACTCCATTCCACTGTCATGTCCTTTTGAAGTCCTCCTTCCAGAGATGCTGGGATGTGGGGGGAACTAGTCACCTGATGATAAGATGATATAAACAGTGTGGCTTCTTGTTTATATGTCTGTTTTTATGGTTTGAAGCTGTGCAGCCATAACCAGGTGGGCTAAGGCTGATACATCTTCTACATCTGATGTATCATCTTCTAGCTGCTCATTGCAAGGGAGGTTGAACTAGATGACCTTTAAAAGGTCTCTTCCAACCCCAGATATTCCCTGATTCCCTTTTCTTACCTTTTCTCTTTCATTGCCCATTCCTGGCATGTGTTAAGCTCATTCTTGCCTCCTGTCTTAATCATACCTTCACTTTGGTGTGCAGTTCACTTGGAAGTTAAATAGCATGAATAGAGGCAGCACTAAAGCAGTGTAATTAAAGGAGAGCAAAATCTGTCCATCACACCAGCAACTCCTTTATGGGCTCTTTTATTAACTGCATTTCTAAGGCTGAACACAAAAGGGATGGTGCATGTCTGAACTTGGTGTCAGCATAACACATGTAATCTGAAGGGCTCGGGAGAGGGACTCAAACTGCTTTTTCTTGTTAAGACACAATGCTTCTCATTTTTTAACACAATTTGGCTTCTCTGTGTTATCTGTGATGGTTTTAGTTCAGGGGCAGGAGTCAGCAGCCTGACTGGGTCGCTGGGTAGGGATAGTTGCACTGTAAAGATAAATGAGCAAACAGCTTAGTTAGCAGACACTTCAGAATAGGGATTGAAAGAATTTCGTGCACACAAACATCCACAAGAGTTTGGCAATTACCAACCCTGGTCTGACACAGATGAACACTCTTACCTAGTGCAAATTCCAGCTACTAGAAAAGATGTATTGGGGATGTAATTGTAAAGGACCTAATAAAACTTCTAGTTGATAAAGACCAGTTTGGAACTTGTATCCAGTACGTGCCATATGAGGGGGCCTTGCATTTGTTGTATGTATAGTATGACCGGACAAAGTAATGCTGCATGATTTACTTATCCCGTGTCTGAGCTGTGCATACCCACTTTGGGGGCTGGACAGCTTTGAGAGAGAGGTGGGGATTGTAGATGGAAATCCTGCAACATCTCTCTTAAATAGAGACTTTTTGATAAGGGGTTGATTTTTGATTGCCTGCATCCAGAATTGTATCAGCAGTCCTCTTAAACAGGAAAACGCAACTTAGGTAAATAACTAATTCCACCCATGTTTTATGGTACATCCTGTCTTTGATGCAGTGTCCAGTAAACATTCTTATTTGCCATTTCATGAGTCCAGCTCAATCCAGCCTCAGTTATTGGAATTTAAGGCAATAAAAGAAGTAATCAAGTAAGCTGGTCTCTATCGAATTTTTATGATGTAGGCTTTTATATTAGTAGGTTGTGAGGGATTGCTTATGAAAGGAATTAATTCCATGAGACTTCGCCAGCTCAGCCAGAATATATAAGACATGATCCATTCGTGCTTGTGCTGGTGAAAATGTTATTGCTTCCATAATATGGTTCTACCTAAGAAAATGCTGCCCAAGTACAAATTGCCAGGGGAGCACTATTAAGAATTTATAGTCTCATCATGGCTTTGTAATTGGGCTCACCAATGAAAGAAGAAAGGACAATGTTAAAAATTAAAGGAAATATTTCTCATTTGTCTCTCTCCAAGGGCAAAGACGCTGTGTTATTGTGCTTTAAAATATGCTGAAGATAGCAGGCTAATGAAGTATGTGCAGTTAGATACCTCTAACATCGTTTTATTTGCTCAACAGCCAAATGAGGACATGGAAATCAGTTTATGATCTGGCAACCATCTGGTTACTCCACTTTTTGAATAAGACCAACAAGCTTTTTTATAAACTTGGGAGCCCTTTAATATCATACTGCCATTGTACCTGAAATATACCTTATAATTCCATGCCTTGTCTTATTCGTGCAAGATAAAATCAAACCTTATTAAAACCCTACACGAGTATGTGGTACCTGCTTGGAAATTCCAAACCCTGTTCATCTGAAAGGGATATTTGCCATTTTTTTGAAAACAGCATGACCAACTTTTCCAGCCTGGTGACAGACTGCATGACTTTTGATTGAGTACATGACCCAGCCTGGGAGATCAGTCTGTGGCTCTCTGCTCTCCTGCCATAGCTCAGGGAATGGATGTTTGCCTCTTAGGGCAGGCTGGGGGCAAGTCTCAACCATCCCTGATGTCTGTTGTGGTCCTCAGGGAAGTCTTGGTCAGCTGATGACCTTGGCTGTTGTAGATTTGGGCTTTGTGTGGGCCTGTGACAGGGTTAAATATTGCCCTTCACAAAGGCTCAACTGACTGTCACATGAAGAGCAGAAAAGGGATATATCAATAGGTTGCGCCTAAACTCCAAATGTAAATATTTTCTTTATTGACATGTAAATTACTGTTTTCGGAGGAGACAAGACAGTAATGTAGCCTCAAAATGTAGATTTTGCTGTCTCACTCTGACTGCAAGAGTGGGGTTTTTTTTTCTAATCTTCTATGGCCACAACTCAGCAGACACGTGCTTTACCTTCCCAGTGAGGCTGATGCTGGGAACCTACCTTTGCACAGTGGTGCCAGAGCCACAGGTGAAGCTGTGAGGTCAGTGGTTTATCAGACCAGTTGGGAGCTCTGGGTGAGGAAACCAGCATCATCACTGGTGGAAAGTAAATTGGGTGTTTAGAATCTTTGTTTATCGGAGATAATCTAGCTCAGAAATACTGAGAAGAGGATGAGATGGAATTTTTGCAAGTATTATCGATACCAGAATTCGGCCTGTAGAATCGTTGTACTAGAGTAATGCATTATCACTTGTGGTATGCAGCCCAGCATCCAACAAAAAGGGAATGGCTAATTAAGAGGGTTTGCCACAGCATTTTCAACATTCCCTTCCGATTCCCTGCTAGACTGAACCCTAATTGAAACCTAATGCTGCCTCTCTTCACCAAAAGTGTAATTTTCCATTCATTTCTCTTGGCTAAGGGAAGTCCATCCAATCTCAACAGTAATTTAGATGTAGAAAATGGCTCAAGCATTATTTTTAGCCAAAGAAGGTATTAAACAATTACATAATTGTAGAATGGTGACTGTCAGTTCAGTGCACTTCTGTGACCAATTCTAAAATTGGTTACATAAAGCCTTTTGTTGGGGTTTATGAATTACAGGGCTTCAGGGGTTTTTTGCCTTTTTTTTTTTTTTTTTTTTTTTTTTTTTTTTTTTTTTTGAGGATCTCATATGCAGCAATCTTTTGGACTTGGGTAATTATTATTATTAGACCCAGATAGTTTCAGAAATCTGGTAGGAATAACCCGACAGTTATTCAAGACAGCAAAATATGAAAAGGACAAGAACAGGAGAAGCGTGACTGAAGCATGGCTCCCAGTGACACTTGTCCTCTGCATGGCAGCCAAGGGTTGAGCTGAGTTCTTGCTCCTGCCAAAACGCCCTTTCCTCCTCCACTGGATGCCAGAAAGTGAAACAGGCCAGTAGTGGTGGAACACAGCCTTCAGCAGCAGGGAATTTGAGGAGGATAACCCAGCCACTCTTTCTCCTGAGCTTATCTTCTGGCTGTGCTGGGCCAGCCAGGCACCCTGGGCTCTTCCAGAGGCACAGCTGAGCAGCTCCAGGCTTTCAGAAAGGGCGGGATGTGGGAGAAGTGCTAAGGCACTCAGCCCAACAGGACAGCTTCACCCTGAGAGTGTGTGGTGAAAACCTTTGGCAATCCAAATGTTTTCACCTTAGAATTTTGATGTCTTTGAGGTGAAATCGGGATTGCTTGGCTGCTCTTAGGCAGGTTTTGCTTAAGGTTTTAACAGTGCCCAAAAAATCAGTATAGGAAAGGAGCAAAAAGATCCAGGAAGTTACAGGATACCACATTGCTCTGGGCAAATCAGCCTGGCAGCTGGAGGAGCCAGGAGAGTGAGGGCTCATGTCAGGGATGCAGGAACATGCAGGCAGGCTCCATAAAACCCTGGAAGTGCAAAAAATGAGCAGCAGTTCAGGGTTGCCAGGGACTTGCTGAGTCCAGCTGGTGTACTGGCATACTTATATCAATCCAACTGATGGTGCATAGGAGGTGTGGGGCGACCAAGGCAGAGCAAGGTTTTTGTATAGTGTCTTGGAGGTCATGGGAGCCTAGTCTGATGCTCCCCTCCAGGTCATGACTGGAAAAACAGTCCCACAGCTTTTCCAGTCTGTTCTTACCTTGGTATGTGACCCAGCCTAAGAATGATTGTGATTTTCTGTTGCCTGCCTGGGATGAAAACTGCATTTTCTGAAATAATTAACAATTGTTACTGAAGGATGCAGTTTTTAATTACAAAACATGTAAGGATTTTCAGGTAATTCAGTCATGAAGTGAAAGGAATTATCTTTTCAGAGGAAAATGCACTCAAAATTAACAGGGGATGGAAACTGAGTCCTATTCATAAGTCAGTAGGATCCTTAAAGACGTGAAGAAACCGTATAATTTTTTTGTTTTTTCTGGGAAACCAGCCTATCTCTTACTGTAGCAGGCATTGCCTGCATCCAGAAATTACATAGAAGGTGCTAAAACACTTCTGTTTTCTTACATGGGAGAATTACAAAATGGCTATCATAAGTCACACAAGAAGGAAGATGCTTATAAAATATGTTCTTTGAATTTCTTACAGAAAGCAGTTTTCAGTTCCATAATTTTTCACTTTTTTTTCAAATGTGCTCCATCTGCATTTGCTTCTGCTGAAGTGGGACAGTCCATAAACATCACCAAACCATTTGGTCATGCTTATCCTGAAATACCTTTTCACTGCGCCTAAAAAAACCCCTCCTCACAGTCAGGTACTGCTTTTTTTTCTTATCCCGCTCCCATCTGCCCGCTGGTGTCCTGATTCTGTCCTTCCCTGGTAGTTGACTTTTCAGGGCAGGATCCTGTTCTATGTTTCATTGTTTGGAAACTGTCAGTCCTGATCTATCTCTGAAGGATGATGTCAAAGCCCAAGGGCATGAGAAGCATACTGTAAAGGCTGCTATGTTCCTTCTATCCATCTTTGGCCATGGCCAGGAGGCAGTGGGAGAACTGGAGGAGACATTGCAAAGCTTGTGCCATCTTACAACCCCAACTGTCTTACATGGGAGCTTGCCACCCTTGATGGGAAAGGTCAGGGAAGTTGAAGGAGATGTACTCATTTGTCAAACACCACCAGTTTTTATCTGGAAAGTGTGATCCAGCAGTCAAAACTTTGGGAAACACTGGCTTAGGCACTAGCCCAGCGAGCATGATGAATGAACACAATAACAAGGGGATAAAAGTAGTTCAAGATATGCCTGAGATTACATAAAGTGAAATAGACCGTAGTCCCTTGCCAACTCACTTTTGCAAGGTAGTTCAGTAAAGAAGCCTTTCTGGGATCACACACTTGTGGATGATGAGAAATGGAGTAAGAAAACTTCTCAGGGATATTTTTTGCTGGTAGTGCAACATCCCACGAAGGATACTGGAAATAGAAACCTGCTATTTTCTCAAAAAGAGCTTCTCAGGAACTGTCTATGAGTTACTAAGCATATAGCCTTGCCTAAGATTTAGTTCTGCTCTATGTGCAGAACTTGATGCTAAATGCACCAAGATCCATTTTCAGCTATGAAAATGGCTCAGAAGGGTGGGTGCCAGCTTGTGCTTCACTTTTTGGGGAAACCAGCAGGTTTCAACAGGATTCTGGAGGAAAGATACTTTTAAAAATGTATGTTGCTATCTTGGTGTTCTCTCCCTGACTCTCCTTCAGGCTCCCTCTGGTGTTTATAGGGTAATGTACTACATATTACCTTCTCCAGTCCTGTTTTGGTTCAAATGTACAGCAGCCTGAGAGCCACCACTGAATATTTTAGGCTCATAGAAGACTGAGATGCAAATAGGAGTTCACTTTAAATATGACACTGAGTTGACCCAGCTGGGATGTTTTCCTGGTTTATCATAGAATCATAGGGTGTTTTGGGTGGGACGGGGCCTTAAAGACCATTTAGTTCCAGCCCCTTGTCATGAGCAGAGGTTCACAGGTTATTCTGATTTGGAAGGGACCCCCAGGATCATCTAGTCCAACTCCCAAGCCTCCCACCAACTAGACCATGTCACTGAGCTCATTATCAAGTCTTCTCTTAAACACCTCCAGGGATGGTGACTCCACCACCTCCCTGGGCAGACAATTCCAATGAGCGATCACTCTCTCTGTGTAAAACCTCTTCCTAACATTCAGTCTAAACCTCCCCTGGTGTAGCTTAAGGCCATGTCCTCTTGTTCTGGTGTCGTCAGCCTGAGAGAAGAGATTCACACCCATCTGGCGGCAACCTCCCCTCAGGTAGTTGTAAACAGCAATGAGGTCACCTCTGAGCCTCCTCTTCTCCAGGCTGAACAGCCCCAGTTCCCTGAGCCGCTCCCCATAGGGCTTGTTCTCCAGTCCTTTCACCATCCTTGTCGCCCTTCTCTGGACCCTCTGAAGCAGCTCAACATCCTTCTTAAACTGGGGAGCCCAGAACTGCACACAGTACTCAAGATGGGGTCTGACCAGCACCAAGTACAGGGGGAGGATAACTTCCCTAGTCTGACTGACCACAATCAGATGCCATTCAGTAGATCAGGACTAGAGCAGTTTAAACTGCTATCATCCAAAGATCTGAAAATTCACTTCCCCCGAAACCATGTATTTCTGCCTGGGTAATGGCATGATTTGAATGTACAAACTGTCCCACTACTGTGGATCCGGCTCTGGGACAGATAAACAGCATCACTGCAGATAATCCACTTGGGCTGCCAGTTTATTCCAGTAGTGTTTGCTCCTCTTTCCAGTCTTGTCTAAGAAGGAGAAGCAATTGAAATTAGGCTAGTAAGAGGTGAACTATGGGTTTTGACAGTAAGCCCCACTTGTGGATGTGACTCCCAAGAAGCAATATCCTCAGGCCATTCTCAAGTTACAGTAATTATGTGCATAAAACATGCCCCAGAATTTCATCTCCTCTGTGAATTCCCCCTGCTCCACACCAACAATCTGTTACATCCATTTTCTGTCATTTTTCTTCCAAATCCCATCTGTGGGATGAAACACTCAGCAGCACAGAACAAACTTGATGAGTGGAATCTGTTTCTCTTTGCTGGACACTGCAGAGTGTAACTTCTTGTTGGCAACTTTGGTGAATTTTTCACATGAAAATGAAGTGTTTCCTTTTGCTTTAAAATGAAAGGAAAAGTTGGGTCCATACATGACACATGTTCTATTTCTGCCAACAGCAGCCACCTGGTTTCTGCACTGGGTGGCCACCTGCTTTTTTGGGACAGAGACTGACCAAAGCAGGCAGATGGTTGCAGAGTGACATGGTGGTGTAGGTGGGTGTGGTGGCAAGCTTGAGATGTAGCTTCTGAAGTCAGTCCAAAGCCCAGCTTTGGACCCTGTAGCAGTCAGAGCACAAGGTGAGATACGGAAAAAATCAAAAGGAAGAAAGGCATAACTGGTCTTGTTATGCTGATTTTTTGTCTTTTTTCTTAATGAATTGCTGGAATGATTTTGTACTCAAAGTGTATATTTTTTCAACAGTATCATCCTCCCTTAAAATGCAAATAACTGATCTCTGGTCTTTGTGGGAGTTCTTAGATAGATTTCAGTGAGCTTTTTCATAATCATTATCTTTATTATGAAAATCTATGTCCTGAGATGTTATATACCCCAGTGGCAGCAAACCTGCTGTGCAATTCAGTGGATTATAATGCAACTCAGTAACGTGCTTGAAATAATGAGATTGCTCTGTTCAGTGGGGTGCAATGAAAAATAGAAGCTACTGCTGGGAGCTCAGACTTGATCTAAAATTCTGACAGAAGAGGTTCCCTGTTAAAATACCATTGCAGGTTACTAAGTTTATAGATTCTTTAACTTCCATTTCATGCTGGGCAATGAGGAGGTCAGAAGACATTTTTTAATCTTCCGTTCAGTGCATATAAACAGTGTGTTAAATTCAGGCCTTGAACCCTTCTGATGCTCTTGTAAGTAAATGTTGAATTACAGTGGACTAAACACAGAGAGAAAGGGTGACTCTGCTGGAATCGGGGGGAGATCTGAGCTTTGGGTTCAGCAGCACTGATCTTCCCCCAAGAGTTGTGGTTCTCAGGTGTGAGTCTCTTCCAGGCAGCTGTTCTCTCTTTCTGAGTATGAGATTAGGAGCTGAGTTGATCCCCTCCCACCTCCTGCCTATCTGGAAGCTGTGGAAAGGATACGGATTTCTTTCCTTTAACTAATGGGAAGCCTTTATAGCTGCCCTTCAGGTTCACTCTTGCCCGTCAATCTCAATGTAATTGCTGGACCATTTTTGGGTAGGTTATTTATATGGTCTCATAACTTTATTTTCTCCTTATAAGTAGAAGCTGGTTTGTCGGAAAAACAGCTCTAAGCCAGTGATGTCTTTGAAAAAAAAATTGTATCAAGAGAAAAAGGTGCTGGTAGAGCTTTTTAGCCATTGTCTGAACCTAATTGGATCTTACAAACCCAGCCTGTGAGATGACCTATATCCCTTTTAAAAGAACACTTTCTTCATAGCACTTAGACCTTGACATAAATGCTAATGAATCCATAAAATGTCTTAGTGTCTGGCACAGGAGCCCTCAGGGCATGAAGGGAACCAGGAGATAAATAGAAGTGCTCTGTGTACAAAGGCTGAGGCTGCCAGTTACCTGGATTTAATAACCCATGCAAGTCCATGTATTTTCAGCTTGAGGCTGATGTATATTTTGTTTGGACCAGTTTTCTCCTTTATAGATGTTCAGCTTTACAATCAGCTGTGCTGTTTGAAGTAGCTGCTGTTTCCTATTTGCAGTTTAACTCGAGGGCTCATTTTCCCCTTCCACAGGGCCGGGGTGGCAAAGGCAGCATCTATGTCTGGGCCTCTGGAGATGGGGGCAGCTATGATGACTGTAACTGTGATGGTTATGCATCGAGCATGTGGACAATCTCCATCAATTCTGCCATAAATGACGGACGGACAGCTCTGTACGATGAAAGCTGCTCTTCAACCTTGGCCTCCACCTTTAGTAAT
Organism: Pitta sordida; assembly: GCA_013390025.1. NCBI lineage: Eukaryota > Metazoa > Chordata > Aves > Passeriformes > Pittidae > Pitta > Pitta sordida. Next base: position 163,725 of record WEKX01003884.1, on the reverse strand, counting down.
GGGAGGAAGAGAAATCCAGAAGCTGGTGTGGTGAGTCCTGATACTATTATGCTGCTGCTGTTGTCTCTGTGCACTCCCACGACCTGTTACAACTCTATGTGCTTTGGAGCAGCAGATGGTTCTTTGTTGAGATGGATATTTTCTCATCTGCAGTATGTGATGGTGCCAAAAGTGTCAGCTGAGGAGATGTGGGATTAGTACTGAGAAGAGCAATGACCTTCCATCTCTTTAGAGCTTCAAAGGAAAGTCGGTGCTTTCCTCTGTCAGAAACCAGATTTAGAAGTTCAATTCTGCTCTTCCCAGAGGACAGTGTGACAAAAGGTCTCTGTAAAAATCTAAATTAAAAGTGTTAACATCTGAGATCATATTTACTTGTACTGCTGTACAAGCAGCACAGAGCAGAAAGATGTTTAATCACACACAGAAGACATATAGGGGTTCAGATCATCCACAGTCTCCTGTTGAACAGTGTGGAGCATCATACTGAAGTCCCCTGCAGGGCTGAACCTACACTTGGAAAACAGACAGTTTTGTTCAAGTGTATTTGGCATTCTCTTCCATCATAGTTATCACTGCTCTTCAGCACCTTCAGACCAGCCAGGACAAATCCAATAAATTAGCCCAGTGGAATTCACCAATTCATATGGTCCTGTAGGAAATTCAAGTGTAGTAACTTAAGGTTAGTTTTTGCCTAAAGCCTTTATATGTTTTCCATGGCCCTGTTTCAAACCCCAAAGACACATTGTACAATCCCAAATACCCATATGGCAGTAGCAGACAGAAAACCATTGGTTTCTGTCTTGGTATCAGTTCTGTGCTGATATCAGCCAAGATGATCTGTTGTACTTTTGTAATTATTGCCATAAAATATGTTTCTCAGGTATTCTGATCTCTTCTAGTGACTAATCTTCATGAAAGGCAGCAGGAAATAAATGCCATCTATATGAATTCATATAGAATTCTAAGGAATAAGGGACATTGGTTTATCTATTTTCTAAGGGATAATACCTATTATCTAAGGGATAAGAAACATTCGTTTACTACCTCATGGCTTGCTCTTGCATTCCCACTCTCTGTAGCCATGTCTCACTGTGGTTTTAAATTGATTTGCTTTCCTAGAGAAGAAAACAGAACATGGGCGCAAACACACAATTAATCTGAAGAGCGAGGGCACAAACACCACTCTCTGTATTTTTCCAAGTCTGTAGCTGCAAGGAAAATGGAGTAGCTGGTTTCATTAATTACATCTAATATTGTTGCAGGCTACAACGGATTTGTATGGCAACTGCACCCTGCGTCACTCCGGCACGTCTGCAGCTGCCCCCGAAGCAGCCGGAGTGTTCGCCCTGGCCCTGGAGGCTAAGTATGTTGTTGAGACATTCCTTGTGAGCTCTAGGGAGGAGTGGCCCTGTGGTTTGTTTAATGGTGTTCATCATTTCACTTGGCTGGCTGTGGCATGGGGCTGGGATGAGCAGCTCACAGGCTGCCTGCTACAGTAGTGACGTGTGTGGTGACTTGCAGATGGAGCTACAGTCTTGCCAAAGCTGTGTGGCAGATGCATTTTGGCTCTCTCTGTGTCCTCCCCATCCGCTGCTTCCAGGGGTTTGTCTTCTCTGGCACTGCCTGGAGATTATTTCAATTCTCCATAGGTCCTGCGTGAAATACTCAGCCTAAAAAAACATTAGAATGAACCTGTAGTATAAGACAGGAGTTCATCTTGTGCCAGGTACTGTCTGCAATGACAGATGCCTGGAGAGAAGACCACAAACGGGGATTAAGAGTGTTCTTTCAACAAGAGCTTTGGCAATTTGATGGTTTGGAGAGAAAGCAGTCAGCCTATCCTGTTTAATAGCCACAGGCAGATTTATCTTCCTTTTCACAGACATTTCACAGAATAATTCACAGAATATTCTGAGTTGGAAGGGACCAATAAGGACCATCAAAATCCAGCTCTTAAGTTACTGGCCTGTACAGAGATTGAACTCACAACCTTGGTGTTATTAGCACCCTTGAATTTGTCTAACTCTTCCCCAACTTGTCTGTGTTTGTCACCTGTGTAACAATCAGTTCCACAACATTTTCTGGCAGTGGTGTTGGGGATTGTTTTGTTTTCTTAAGCCATTGCTGGTAATTTGCCTCTGTGCTACATTATCACTCTGTTACATGAGGGAATGGATATCCATTGTTGGTTTACCATCTCCCTGCTATTCACGACACTGGAACCTTTTCATGTATCTTAGAATCATTATCTTATTCTCTATTGATTAGGAAAAGTTTTCCTTACAATAATCTATACCATCCTCTTACTTTGTATTAATTTTCTTTCGTGGAGTGAGGCAACATTTGCTTAGTTTCATGGCTTCAGTTGCTGTAACCATGACATGAAGTGAGCACTATGTACGCAGTTTCGTTCAACGGTGCAGAATAATGAAGATTTGGCAGAGGAGGCCAAGTTTACATCATTAGCAGAGCAATGATTGTTGTGCTCAGAGCATGACTTTGGCCAAGTCTCATTTTTCAGGTTTTATACATGCAAAACACATGCTAAGTGTTTAACTTCGGGTGACTGTTCCTTCTATTATCAAACTCATTTAGTGAGACAGCCACTATGTAATAAATTAATATGGCCATAAAATATAAAGGTATAGTGAATTTTCTGACCACTGCATGTTTAAACTGGACTGGAACCTAAATATCTCAGTAATGAATATAATTCCTTTTCATTTGAGCTATCCATGAAGACTGGAATTACTCTGCCAAATTATCATGAATAGGAATTAGACTAATACCCTTGGCTTGCACTGATGTTTCTACCCTTTGCTGAGAAGACAGCAGAGGAAAAAAAGGAGCTGTTAGTGTCTCCTGTCTTCTTCCAGGTTGGCCCTATTAAACTGTATTGTGCAGAACTACCCTGGGTGAGCTGAACTAGCCTTCCTGGGAACGGTCCGACAATCTCCCATGCGGACTGTTCTTACCTGCAATATGTCTGTCAGCTCATACACAATATATGTCTAACCTATCTGTCAAACCAGACCAATCTGTGACATGGAAAGTACAGCTTTAAGATATGTAGCAAGCTCTTAAAAAATTTCAGTGAGAATGATGCAAGTGATATCTGCTTTTCAGCTCTCTTGTGTCACCCTGGGGAAATGACAGTAATTGGCTCTTCTGGTGAACATTCAGCATGCACACATGCTTATTACTTGGGGCACAGAAAGCTGAAAAGCAGATCCTTTTAGGTTGATGCTTTGAATCAGACATATTGTGATGTTGAAAGAATTCATCATAAACCAACTGGAATAGCTTTAGTTATGTAGAATTAGAATGTCAGTTCTAAAGCTTCCAGAATTATAAGTGCCCTTCCTGTCATCATAATCACTGCACATCTAGGAAGACAAGAGCTGATGATGAAAAATGACCATTGAATGTAGACAAATGTTACTTGACTGCATCCATCCATGATAGTGTATCCTGGGTGACAAACCTCTGCCATCCTTTATAATGCAAACCTGCCACCCACAGCACATATACTCATATTCACAGAGTCCTGACATTACTTACACCTGGATCATTAGAGATCATCAGCTTCATCAAAATGGGGCTTCCTAGGATGAGGCTTGGAAGCTCCATGGGAAAAGCAAGAGGAGCAGGCAATAAAAAGAGGCCAAGATTTAAGAGGAAGGTTATATGAAATTCTATCATCATAATTTTATACTTTTCTCAGGATCTGGTATAATATCTTTCTCATTTTATTAGCTTCAAATTGCATGGTGGCTCTATAATGTATAGTTACAAGCAGTTATTTTTAAAAAGTAAAACAGTCAGAAATGATTTTTGCAATTTTGGGGAACACATTTTGGAGAAGTACTATATAATTAAAACCTATTCTTGTTCCCACTGAAATGGACAGAAGCTTTGTTATTGATGTGTGTATGGAACACAATTTCTGTGTTATTCATAGAAGCAAGTTACACCAAAAGGCTTACTCAAATACAGTTTTTCTTCATTATCTGCTTGTAAATACTGCCTGATTTGTTTTCCATGTTGCTCTCCCACAGCTTGGATCTGACATGGAGAGACATGCAGCATCTGACAGTGCTCACCTCCAAGAGGAACCAGCTTCACGATGAGGTTCATCGGTGGCGTAGGAATGGCGTTGGGCTGGAGTTCAACCATTTGTTTGGCTACGGTGTTCTAGATGCAGGAGCAATGGTTAAGATGGCAAAAGACTGGAAAACTGTTCCCGAAAGATTCCACTGTGTTGGAGGGTCAATACAGGAACCTGAGTAAGTGAATAGTTTCTTTTGTGTCTTTCCTTCTTCAGCCATTTAGGAGACCACAAGCATGCAATTACTTTGACAAAGACACAGTTGAAAAAATGTGATGAAGTTTTTGGGTTTTTTCCCCTAAGAAAGCCTAATATTACCAGCAATAAGTTGATAAAACATTTTTTTATCAACAATAGTTGATAAAGCTCCATGATCTTTCAGTTCCTGGTTTTGCTGGAGGAGTACGTTCTACAGCACATCTGTATCCTCATGCTCATGCCAGTGGTGTTAATGGCAACATCCATTTCACCTGGGTGCTCCCAGGTATATTTGGGCTAAAGTTTCTGTGAATAAAGAGCCTGTTCACAAGTGACAATGTGGATGGCTGCCACTGCAAATTACAGAAACTTGCTGCCACATGAAATTTTGTCAGCCAGGTCATATCTCATTGTGACATTTTCCAGCAGACAATTTTATCCCCAGAAGACTGAAACAATAATAATACAGGTACTAGTGAATCAGTTTGAACACTACAGAATTTAATTGTGCCTGGTTTATGCTCTTCAAATCTCTAATTGCAGGCTAGGTAGTCAGATTATTTTCTGATTTACCTTCATGTGCTAAAGTGAATGAGTCAACAAGGGAATGAATTAATACTAATTGACTCCAACAGCTGTAGTTTAATTTAAGTAATTGAAATACTAACCTAATAATGGCCAATTTCTATCTATACCATTTGAAATTTGACTGTTTAGTGCCATTTTTGAAGGCGTCATTATTCTGTTGGATAAAGAAAACAAACTAGTATGCCCTGCTGGCACATAGCTCAGCCAGGCAAAGAGTGTTTGTCCCCAGCATTCCAGCTGGGTTTGTTTTTCTATAATCCAAAATTCTGCAGCTGAGATCTGAGTTTTAATTTCTCTGTCATATGCATGCTCACAGGTAAAAAACAAATCAGAGTGCTGAAGCTGATTTTGAGCTATCTCTGTTTCATTAATAATTAAATGCAGACAAATAATCTCACTTATCTTAGTGCAGATCCATTTATTGAAATGGGGATCATGCTAGAGAACATTTTTTCTGTAGGTTGTACGAGTGCCCCTCCTGCCACTTGCCCAACACATCTATATGTTAATTGCAGTGCTGTAATATTTATGTCCCCCAATGAAAATGTCACTGACAAGAGATAATAAGCCTCATGAAGTGCAACACCTACACTCTTTCAATTGCACTGTAAAAAAAAACCTAATTAAGTCCCAGCATCTCTAGAGAGTCCTTGGGAATGAAAACTACACTACACTTCTGCCATGGATAACAGGGTTAATATTTTTACTTTGGTCTTGCTGGAGTAACACTTTCTATGTATATTCTCTGTATGTTTATTTTATGGGATTTTTAAAAATAGGTATTTGTCTACATAAAATATATATTCAGTAAAGACTTACGAGGTGTGTCAATTAGGCAAAAGGCCAGGAAATAATTGACAGCCTACAATATACGGTGTGCTGAAAGCTGAAAGTATTTAAAGTAGAAACACTTGTTAGCAATAGGAACTTCTCCTAACAAGGGATCTGGCTAGTTTAGGGAAATACGAAGATGATTTAGGACATCACAGTCTGTTACCTGAGGAACAGGAGAACACACAGGAGTCTGCTTCTGGAGAGAGATTAGCTCCCCTGCTCATCTCTAACAGGGTACTACACCATTCAAAAGGGGATATATGATACATATATGTAGATATATAAATTGGGCACAATGTGAGGCTGTGGAAAATCCATCTGTCTTCTTCTGCTCCCTCATGTCAGGCTTTTTCCACCACCCCTGGGTCTTTTTGTTTCTTTGGAAAAATTCACCTGGACTACAGTAATTAGTCCAGTGAAGCAGAGAGTATTGGATCCTAATGAACAGGAAAGGAGGAAACAGAGCAAGCCTTTTCTCATGTGTTTTAGAGAGCTGAGGGAACTTTGCACTGCAGCACTGGAAAAGGTGGAGAGCAAAGCTGTCTGCACAGCAGATGGAGTGGGAACACACCCTTCTTGTTTCTTTGGGTTTTGGTGTTGAGGGGTAGAAAAGACACAGACTGTGGTGTCCTTCCTCATTTACTGGAGGACATAAAACACTTATCACAACTCTGGAAATGAAGCAGTGTTTGACAGAGCTTTGTCTGCTGTGTGAGAAGGCTGTGAGACAACATGAATGCAGATTGAGTTGAGATTGATGCTGCCAATACAGAGAAGTTGCAAGCATGTGGCAACTGAAATCGTGTGCTTTGGTATGCAAAATAAATACCTCAAGGGTATTATAATTAGATGCTCAAATATTTTAGCTACACAATATTTATGTTTATATCAGCTTCTGCTCCAGGCCATCCATAATACTCAAAACAACACAGGTTTTTGAGTTTACGGTAAGTGTTTAAATGCCTTGAGGACCTGGATCTGAATGAGTTTTTACTCTGCAAGTACGTCCTAGTAGGCAATACTCTATGAAAGGGGGATAGAGTCTGGCCTGAGCCAATTAGTGATGTGCTAAGGTGTAATACCTGGAGCTCATCTCAGGAAGAAAAGAGTTCCTGGAAGCTATGCTTGAATGAAATGCTTTCACGGGTCTCTAAAGAAAGCAGTATTTCATTAGCAGAGGGAAAAAGCTGGTGCTCGCTTCTTTTGAAAAGAAGGTGTTCATTACTGCATTGTGGTCAATGCCCTTCAGAAAGGCTCTCAATCTGACTGCAGGACTGAGGTCAGAGAGAAGCCACTGGATGGCAAGGGTAATGACAAGGTGACTGGAGTCTTTTGTGACTTAGTCCCTCTTTTAATGATTGCAATAATTCTTGTCTTTCAGTTATTTCTTTTAGGCAGAGGACAGTGTCACACTGCTCACAGAACACTGATGGCAAAGATAGAGAGCGCTTTTACAATTCCTGTGTATTTTGCCAGCCAGTTTCTGAGGCAATGGGTAATTGCTGGTTGCATCCTGACCCCAAGGGGTTTAGAAAGCACTTGGCAGCCTCGGCTCCCAGGCCAGACAGCACTTTGCCAGCTCAGTAAACACATGTGACTTCTCTCCTTGGTGTATGTGCTTTTGTATAGGAACCATTCAAGGATGGAGATCTTAGTGGAAAAATGTTTTTCAAGTGAGCTGACACTGTGCTGGTTTCCAAAGCAGAACAAGGATGTGTGCTTTCATGTGACTGCTCTGAAATTCTGTGCTTCTCTGGTGCCAAACAGTCATTTGCTGCTGTTTTTAAGGAGACTGGCATGACTGACTGCTCATGGTTCTTTTAATCACAGAATCACAGAATATTATGAGCTGGAAGGGACCCACAAGGATCATCTAGTCCAACTCACCATCTAATACCCGTAGGGAGACCGAGAGCACATCGCAGGGCATAACACCAGCCTAGATCCCTCACAGTCTAGCAGGCCACTCCGAGCCGGAAGGGGCCCAACGTCATCCAGCCCTACACCTCCCTGCTAGACCATGTCACTAAGCTCCTCGTCCAGTCTTCTCTTAAACACCTCCAGGGACGGTGACTCCACCACCTCCCCGGGCAGCCCATTCCAGTATGCGATTACTCTCTCTGTGAAGAACCGCTTCCTAATGTTAAGATTGAACCTCCCCTGGCGTAGCTTGAGGCCGTGCCCTCTCGTTCTGGTGTCGTCAGCCTGGAAGAAGAGGTCCACACCCATCTGGCTGCAACCTCCCCGCAGGTAGTTGTAAACAGCAATTTTACTGAATGCATACATTATTGTGCAATTACCCAATATAGGAGTCATAAGTAACAGCAACCATTAAATAAATCTTAATTGTTCTTGAAGGGCAGTATGTACTTCTTAATTGTACTCCTTTCTTTGTTTAGGTGTACATTTCATAACTATTTTCAAGTTAAGGTTTGGTATCATTTTCTAAGAAGAGAACATTCTCTTTACGGCTAAATTTGCAACTATTATCTCCTTTAGTACAGTGGTGAGTGTCCCCATCTCTCATGTGGGAGACCGGGGGTTCAATTCCTGCCAGGGAGGCAGTGGTGCCGTTTGAGTTGGACTTGATGATCCTTGTGGGTCCTTTCCAACTCAGAATAT
>WEKX01003884.1:106599-155346 GCA_013390025.1 Pitta sordida | reverse complement strand
CATCCGGTCCCATAGACTTGTGAGGGTCCAAGCCACTCAGCAAGTCTCTGACGACCTCCTCTTGGATTACAAGGGGGTTATCCTGCACCCCAACCCCCTCCATGCCACCGCTGGTCCAGTTGTCTTGCGGACAGTTTGTTTTGCTATTAAAAACAGAGGCAAAGTGTGCATTAAGTATCTCTGCTTTCTCCTCGTCTTTGGTTACTATATTGCCCTCTGCATCCAATAGGGAGTGGAGGGTGTTACTGCCTTTCTTTTTACTGTTAATGTACTTATGGAAACTTTTCTTATTGTCCTTGACAGAGACAGCTAGGTTGAGCTCTGTCTGGGCTTTTGCCTCTCTGGTTTTCCTCCTGCACCGCTTCACAGCTTCCTTGAACAGACTCTGACTCACCTCCCCCTTTTTCCAAAGGTTGTACATCCTAAATTTGCAACTATTATCTCCTTTAGTACAGTGGTGAGTGTCCCCATCTCTCATGTGGGAGACCAGGAGTTCAATTCCTGCCAGGGAGGCAGTGGTGCCGTTTGAGTTGGACTTGATGATCCTTGTGGGTCCTTTCCAACTCAGAATATATTCTGTCATCTTATCTTACTTTTTCATGTATTAATGAGGAAAAAAATGTGGGGCTTTAATTTGAGGCACCAGGAATTTGAGCACAAGCCATTCCATGCCGCGCATGGTGTTTTAATTTGCCCAATTATCTTCTGACCCACAGGAAGATCCCACCAAGTGGCAAGCTGGTCCTTACACTGACAACTGACGCTTGTGAGGGGAAGGAAAACTTCGTCCGATACCTTGAACACGTCCAGGCAGTTATAACTGTGAATGCCACGCGGCGAGGAGACCTCAACATCAACATGACCTCGCCGATGGGAACAAAGTCCATTTTGCTGAGCCGGCGCCCCAGGGACGACGACTCCAAGGTGGGTTTTGACAAATGGCCTTTCATGACCACACACACTTGGGGAGAAGACCCCCGAGGCACCTGGGCCCTGGAGATCGGGTTTGTGGGCAGCCAGCCCCAGCGGGGTGTGCTGAAGGAGTGGACACTGATGCTGCACGGGACTCAGAGCGCACCGTACATAGACCAAATAGTAAAGGATTATCAGTCCAAACTGGCCATGTCCAAGAAGGAAGAGCTGGAAGAAGAATTAGATGAAGCAGTGGAGAGAAGCCTGAAGAGTATACTGAGCAAGAACTAGTGCTGTTCTGCATGACGGTGTCTTTCCTTCCCCAGACCCCTCTACTCACCTTTCTGCTATCCAGACCTCTGTGTTAGACATATTACAATGATTGTCTCTGTAGCCAAATTAACATCCTTTCTTGATTTTAAAGTCTTATATCTTGTCAAGAATTATTTTACTTGCCACTGACGCAATCCTTTTTTTAACTCTAAACCACAAATGTACTGTCTCCCACCGAATACTATGTACAGTTTGTGACTGTAAATGATTTTTCTTTTGTGTCATTCAAATAGGTGATAACCTGCAAAGAAATTAATGGCTTTCCCCTTCATATTTTTGTGGTAAATGTTGTTTGTATAAAAAAAAAAAAAAAGAGTGAATTTTAACAATGGCAGTTGGTGATAATGAGCACATTTTTAAAAATTATTGTGAGAGAGGGAATCACAAAGAAGTTGTCTGGAGAGGGCTTTCTTTAAATGTCTAACAGCTCCTTCTGCAACACTGACTTCAGTGGGGCATTCCCCGCTGGGCTCAACCAAAGTAGCTCTAGACCCTACAAAAAAAATAATCCAAAAATGAGGAAAATACACCACTCCCATTTTCAGAAATCCAATTATTTTGAGAGTTTTTTTAATAATACACACATACTTGAGTGGCAGGATGGGTCAGCAGACATGCAATAAGGAAGACAAAGTGATGCCAAAGCTGCATGATAGGGAGAAGTACATACTATGGAAACTGGATCGGGACATTCTAGAAGCACAAGTTCCAGTTTTGGTGGAGGTTTTCTTGTTGGTTGTTTTGGGGGTTTTGTGGGGTTTTTGTTTGTTTGCTTTTTGGTTTGGGGTTGTTGGGTTTTTTTTGGTGGAGTTTTTGGTTGGTGGGTTGGGTTTTTGTTTGGGGTTCTTTTGTTTCATTGTGGGATTTCTGGCAATTCAAATGAATTTACTGTATTTCAACAGAACAAGCACATAGAGATGAGCTGTAGGATTTCTGGAAACTTGTGTGCAGAAGTGCATCTGATGGTCTCTCTGCTGAGATGTACTCCAGCAACACAAGATGAGGCCATGTCAGTATTCCCAACCTAAAACCTCTATTTTCTGGGCTTTGCAACCTGGCTGCCAGTAAAACGCTGTAGGAAAAATTTGATGTATGCAGTTTAAGTCCCAAAGCAATTTTTAATTAAAAATTTCATTTTAAAAAAAAGAGAGATATGTTGGGTTTATGTTGTACAAATATATTGAAGAAGAAAGGTATGTCTAAATAATTCATGTGTAATGCAAACTTGGCCTTCTTGGGAAATAAAATGTAGTGTGTTTGGGAAGATCTGTTGGCAATTATTGCTCTTTGCTATTTAATGAGTCAATCCCACCTTGACTTTTTTACACGAGTTAAAGTCAGTTTCTCTCACCCTCAGCGCATCTCTGGCTATTGCTGCAAAATGCGACGTCCACCATGGTGGAAATTACTCATGGTAGCAACCACATGTTCTCAGGTGTGAGATCCCAAATTTAACCTTTGAATAATAAAGGGTCTTCATTCTGCAAATATTGAGGCATGTACACTAAAGGCCATCAGTGTATCTATTCAACTGGTAGTTTTAAACAGATGCTTCAGCTCTGTGCAGGACCCCAGATCTAATTTTTAGCAGTGACTAGTTTCAGAATTCTATTATGTATTTTTAATAGAGTATTAATCTAAAATGTTTTAATGAGTGTTGTCCTGATTGATCAGGTGCATAGCACTAGCAACACATTCAGTAATTAAATATTTATCTAACGCATTAAAAACATAACCCAAAGGTTCTATGGTGGACATATTTCATGTGTTGGGGTTTTTTTTCTCATAAGGGGCTTGTTCTTTCCCTTACAAGTCCAAATGAAAAATAAACAACTAGACCTACTCAAAGTCTCTGTGAATGACATGCTAAAGCCAAGCCAAGGAGCCTTGCATTACTCACAGGTTCCTCATGGTGTGCAGAAGTCCCATTGGAAGACTTTACTATATAAATATATATCTTTATGCATATGTCTTTAAATGCATATGACACACCTGTGGTATCTCTCTCTCTGTATGTATATATATTACATACAATATGTATATTCAGACTATATTACATATATTTGCTTATAAATATACATAGAAGTACATATGGTATGTAATTTATAATACACATATGCACATCATAATTTTTTGTGTGTATGTGATCAAAGAAAGAGGTTACTGGAAGCTTTTCAAGGGCTTCTAAAATGTGGAAAAAATTTTGGAATAAGAAAAGTCCATGTGGAATTCTTAAATGAACATGTACATGACTTTCCATTGCATTCATGTAATTTTGCAGTTCTCTGTTCAATTATTAAATATCTTATAAAGCAGCAAAATAACTAGATGGCTGTTCATATTTTCATAATGCTGACATAATTTATTCAATGAAAGATCATGATAATGAGTGATATACAGAAATGGTGAGTTTTGATATAAGTATATATAAAACTAAGTGTATATACAATATAGAGATCTACTTCAAATTCTTCAGAATTTTTGCTTCAGGGGATCATTGAAAAATATGTCCAGTTAGACTGAGTTTTTATGGTATTGCTGATAGAAAATAAAGTTAATTTGTTAGTATTTATAATAAAGGGGGAAATGAAGCTCATGATGCAAAACAGGTGAACACTGTTTAACTAAAGTGATGATGTTTTATAATATGAGTAAAATAAAGAGCTGTTGTAAACTGGCAGGTCCTATCATCATTGCCTATCATGGTACATGGAAGGTAATACTGCTCTCTGTGGGATGACTTCTGACTCTGCTGCTTTTTTACACTGATAAAGAACTGTGGATCCTGGATACAGAAAAAATAAAGACCATCATTACTTAGGTGGTTCAAACCTGTTTTCTCCAAGAGCAGTTCTGCAGAGGCAGCAGCAATGCAGGTGCTGAACTTCTTTGGGAAGTTCAGTTTCTATTCCCAGGAACAGAGACAGTGACAGGTTGTTTTGTTTTGTTTTTTCCCTCTGCTGTTGAGAGCTCTTTGATCCACATCAAAACCCCAATTTCCCTCTTCCTCCCTACCTCTCACCCATAATTTTTTAGGGCACTTTTTAGCTCACATGTTCCCATGGCAGAAGGCGCATTGCATTTTATAATTTCTTACCCTGTCTGCAGCAGTAAAAGGTGGCATGGACCCTCCTGACCTAGTGCTGCCTTGCTGGCTCAGAGGTGAGAAGAGGTAGGTGAGAGTCAGGTGTCTGTAGTAACCTGAGTCTCATCCCAGTCTCTAGGAAATAAATGCTCGTGAGTATTTCACTGTTGAATATTTAAACACTTCACTGAGAATCTGCATTTACTGCAGAGGTTAGCCCACAAATCATGAGATTTACTATACCCTTCAGCACTGTCATTATGAACCAGAGACTACTGCTAGTTTTTCTATATAATTTTCATATAAATTTACAGAAAGATGCCTATCATCTGCAGCCTTACTGGGCAACTTCCACATCTGGTCCTTGACTTCTGGTGATGTTGTGTCCATGGTGCAGCTCAGCACCAGCTCAATTCATGTCTTGCAGCCCAGGCAATGCAGTATGTAACTCCTTCAGCAACTGGTGCCATCAAACCCACTTTAGGAGCAGTTCTTACATCACACAGCTGCTCAGCAAGGCCTATGGGCATCAGAAACCAGGTCTGTGTCATGAGCAAAGAGTGGTGACACCATAACACAAAACAGATGGAGGTGGTGGGGATATTCACACACTTGGTTCAGCCTCTCCTGCTGTGTTGCCTCCTTGCCCTTGACTGAGGATTATTTTGTATTCTGAGCATTATGGCCTCTGTATTGCAGTGAAATCCGATGAACTGGGAGAGGGGGGAGAATACCCAGTTCCGTCAAGGTATTGCCTGATTCTTCTTAGCCCCTGTTTAGACAGAATTATTATACAGAATATCGTTGTAGATGGTAGTGGGTGGGGATTTTTTTTTTTTAGTGTCTCTTGCAGTAGTCAAACCCTGCTTTGAGCAGCAGTTATTCTGAGCAGTTACTCCCAGCTCACCAGAGCACAGCATACATATGCATTGATAAATTCCTTCTCTGCAGTTATTTACACTGTTAATAAATTAAACTGAAAAGCAACACGCTCTAGTAAGCCACATCTGGCATGAAGTCCCACAGCAATCCAAGAAAACAGCATCACCAAAAAGTCCCAAATAAAATTTTGACTGTGAGGGTCACCTGGCCCTGTTTTAAAGAAGAAGATGCCCCTAGACAAAACAGTCACAGCAGATCAGATGCTACACCTGTGCTGGAACTCATGGATGAAAAAACTCAACACACTATGGAAGGAAAGTCTTGGCTGCTGTGAGAAGGAGTTCCTGTGACTCAGGTTCATCAGCTCAAATGGCTTTTAGCCCTTTCATTCACAGCTGATGGAAGTTAACAGCCAGAAGGAAAAGGAACAAAATTGCTGAAAGCTGAAAAATGGGATAAGAGAAAGAATGTGTAGAGACTTAGTAAAGCACTTCAGTAAGTACTGGACTTTAGTGGGATCATTTGTGTGCCTGGAGGCCCTGAGGCCTTGATGTGCACCAGCACCTTAAGTAGAGCTCAGTATTTGTGCACACACAAGGGAAGGATTTCCTTTCCCTATTTTATGTTTTGTTTTTTTCCTGAGTCGAAGGTTTCTGGAAGCTGCAAGAGTCTGTTGCAAGTGTTGCTTATTCCAGCAATCCTGTGGAACATCATGGGACAGGAACCTGTGGAAGTATTCAACTCTTACAGCCCAAGGAAATACTTCACAAGAAAATACCAAAACACCTAGTCTTTGGCTGCTGTTCACGCAAAAGCTCGTTGGCATTCACAAATACCTTAGTCATGTTGCTGAAGGACAAACAATGCTTTTAGTAGCTTTTATAAGGGTTGTCTCCCACTTCACTGGAATTTCAAGTTCTATTCTGAGAAGATCTGCAGTAAGAGCAGGATTTGTCTTTATATCAAAAAAGAAAGGTCTGCCAAGCCCATGGCCATTTAGAGACTGTAAGTGGGGGGAATTTGGAATAGGTTATTTAACAGGCATCCAGCCCTTCCCCTGGAAAACTCCTGCACACCAGTCAGGTGATGTTTACAGGTAGGAACTATCAGTCAATGGTAAAGGCAACACAAACCCACAGTGGGTATCTTCGGTAGAAGGCAAAACTTTTATTAAATGAACTAGATGTCACAAGTTAACATTTGCAGCTGTCTCAGAGATGGGGAATCATATGGCGGTTATAGGAGCAGTAGAGGAATACGCAAATTTGTCCCGGATACTGTGGAAAGCCAGGCAGCTCTGTCATAATAATTCCTTTCAATGTGTCCTAATCATGAAAATCAATTGCATAAGATGTGCCCTGGAGCACGCTAATGGTCGTTGCACCAAAGGTGAGCCTACGTCAGACAGAATTGCCATCAAGGTTTCAATCTGTTCCATACCAAACAGCAAAAATCTCACAACTGTATCATTCGGTCAGGAAAAAAAAAAACAACAGTCATTTAATAACTATGCCAGACAAATTGACTATCAAGGGGGGGGGTCACTTAAGAGCCTTTGTCACCAGGTTTCTTCTTGCTCGTCTTCTCTATCATTGTCTCAACAATCATTGCTGTCTCTTCATATGTCTGAATTCTGTCATCTGAAAACTTCTCGATAGACTCCACCACCTCCACCTTCTCATAGCTCATAGAGCCAGGCAAGGCTGCTTCTCTGAACAAAAGACCCTGCTTATCTTCTCGCTCATATTCTGCCTCTCGAAGGATTCCTGGCTCAGTTGGGCTTATCAGACCAGGGGAAGGAACTGTCTCAGGCTCAGAGATGTCCGGATACTTTGCTATTTGCTCAATTTTTCCTCTTGCTTTTCTGCCCCATTCAAGCACTTCTTCTTTCTCTTCCTCTCTCTGTTTATCTGGGATTTCAAACTCTTCTCTCCTTTCACAGATATCCACTTTTTCTGATGGTTCAGCAGGCTCTGGCAGCTCTGGTATGGGCTCCACCTCACCACCATTCATCACCTTGCCATTGCCAGTGGAAACTGTGATCCCTCCTGCAGCAGGGATAGAGGGGGCTAAGATGCATGGTTCTTCATAGCCTTCCTCCCCTGTCACCAGCACATAACGCCCTTTGGGATGGGCATCAGGTTTAGCCTCTGGCTTCTTGCAGACTCTTATTTTCTCCCTCACAATGTTACACAATTTATCAAAGGCTTTACTTATCTGGGCTCCATCAGGTACATCCTCTGGGCCCATTTCTTTTTCATCAAATTCTGATCCTTCCTGCCCAGGTTCACACCTGACTGACCCTCTATGCCTAAACTCCATCGGATCTTGGTCAAAATCTTCCAGAGTTCTTTCGTACATTCTTTCAGGTGAGTGACTGTCGGTTTTGTCTTTCGACATCAGCTCCTTTTTCCTGGCAATTTTCTTTGTCAGAGCTTTTTGTCTGGGTTTTACACTGGCAATATCTTGCATGGCCTGGGTGATATCTGGAGAAAAATCAAAGCAAACAACAAAAGAGTGCTTGAGGACAGTCATTGCAAATGCTGGGGCTGCCTCCTCACTGCTGCAGGTGGAGAGCCTTTGTGTCTCAGGGGGGGCTAAAAGTGAGCCGGGCACCTCCACTCATGGCAATTTAGGACATGGGCAGATGCTGAGAGGCATGTCAGGAGGGAGCAGCTAGTGGGCACAGAGCTGAGCAGCTGCCCAGCCATGGTCCTGTGCAGTAGAGCAACACTTTGACATTGCTCAGACACTGACGCTGAGCTCTAAGGACCTCCCTGCCCACAGGCTAGTTCTGAAGTCCCAGCCACAGACCCCATGACAGCTCAGCAGCAGCACATGATTTCCATGGCATGAGTAGCTTGAGTAGAGGAGGCAGGAGTTGACATTGGGAGTTAAGGGAACACACAGACAGACAAATATTAACATGCTTTCCCCAGGGCAGCTATTTTGTCTCATGTCACAGGTTCAGTAATGCACATGAAATGCCCTTCTCGCAATGCAGAGGGAAGGAGAGGTGTGGCTAGAGACATGTCACATCCTCAGCAGACATAAAACAACATTTTGCAGGAGAGTAGTTATTTACAGCTCCTGAGGATTAGGCCTCAGGCATTATGGACTCATTTCATATCAAACTGCTACCGTTCACAGAGCAATTAGAAGAATTACACCTGGAATCCAAAAAAAATCCCTCGTTTCATGGTTTGTCTCCATTCTTAAGGCAGTTTGTTATTAGTAGAACCCCAGTGAGCCTTGGATTAAGCCATCCCATACGTTAGTACCTACCACACCCTTCCCCCTTTGTTAAACACAGCCTTGCTCTTTTAATCCCTGGTCATTTCTTTGTCACTAGGTTTACAAGCATCCTAATTCTAGCAAGCCACCATACAATATGGAAGAAGCATAATCCATAGGAAAACAGGTTCCAGATAATGCCCTCTGCCTGCCTGTGGCACTCAGCATGCCTTGATGCACTTTGCGTACCACCAAACAAACAACGCAGAACAAGTCAACACAAAACCCACAGCTCTTTCCACAGTTTCAGGTACCTTTTGACTTCACTCTCTTGGTGGACCTAAGCAGTAGATTTCAGAAATTAGTAAAGGATTAGCTTGTGGTTTTGGCCTTTGACAGCTTGTCCCAAAGCCAGCTGAGGTAAGCTGAAACTGTGACATTTACTTAGCAAGCCTGGAGTCAGGCTGTCAGAGCTGGTAGTCATATGGAAAACAAATAAATCAACAGCTTAAAATACAATGACACTGCTCTTGACAGACACAAAAAGACATCACAGGTTTACCTCTTCCCCTTGAAGCTTGGGGCTGGGCAGGTCTGTAGATCTGTGTGAAGAGTGTGACTGGGGTTCCTGCTATAGCAGAGTTTAACCTGTGGAGAAGACATATTGATCAGATCTCTCCCCATCATTTCCAGTGAAAGCAAGTGAATTGTATGAATTGAAGAACAGAGGTTAAAGTAATGTACCTCTCTATAGTGGGGAGTCAAAAAGAATGATGGGAGCCTGTTTCTTGCCAGGGGAAAATCAACACAGCCACAGCACGTTCAGGGGAGTGAGGCTGGTTTGCACCAGCAGGAATCATTGGATGGTCCATTAGGTAAAGTACATCAGTAATTAAAACCCATAGCAACAGTTTTGTAATGATAGCATGGCACTCTGGAAAGATGGGGACATTTTAATCGGGCTAACAAGCCTACCGGGGTCAGGAAGAACTGTAAATTCATTTTCACAATGCTGGCTGGTAAAATACTGCATTTGGTAGCTCTTACAAAGTGACCTGCATATGCCTGACTTGGGAAGGTCAAGACAAAAACTGAGCAGGCTTCCTTGGAAAACATTTGAGGAGTCATTAGTACTAAGGGTTGAAAATTAAAATGGAGAGGCTGCCCTATTGCAAGCCAGTTACTGTATCTGTGGCCTTTCCAGCCTGCTCCTCCAGGATTTGAGATATATTGGCCTGTCAGAGGACATAAGACCCTATGTCAACATGCAAGAGATGCCCATTTTGATTTTTGGTGCTGAGAATCACCACGTTGAGATACCAGAACTCAAGTGTCCAAATTGAGACCCTGCAAACAGATGAAATACCCGTTCCCCATGTGTAGGACTGAGTATACGTGAATGTTCTTCCTCTGCATCTTGTGGACAACCTGGAGCACCAGTTTGGGCGGTCAGGGGTCTGTCCCTGCTGCGGTGCAAGCCCAGCTCCTTTTCTCTTGTGCAGCTGACGGATGACATTAGAGGGAGCCAGTGCTCCTCCGTAGGTTTAAACAACCCAAATCCCGGCCAATTTCTTGTATTCTTCCCTTTCCCCCCCTTTCTGATTTTCCCTGACAAGATTTCGAGTCTATTTGGATTTCTGTCCCTATATATCTACGAGTCAAAACTGTGGAAAGGCCATAGCTTTGGGTGGCTCAAATATCCTTAAACACATCTTTCAAAAGAGATAAAAACACTGGCCCCTTCAGGAGTGTCCAGAAATCTGGGTTTACCGGCTGTCCTCGTTCTCGATGATCCTTTTGTACCGCTCCAGCTCGTTCTCCAGGGACTGCTGGTAGATCACCAGCTGGCGGCAGTCGGTCGTGTACTTCTCCAAGATCCTCTCAGCCTCCTCTATCCCCTTCCGAAGGTTCTCAATCTGCTCATTGTAAAGCTGAATTTCATCGTCATAGCTCTCCTGGGTGTTTTTAATTGCTTGCTCCAGCATGGTTGTCTGGTGAATAAAATTGGTGGGGTTTGAAACATTCATCATCCCCATACCTTTAAGAGTAATTAAAGGCAAGTCGTGTTCTATAACAATATGATGCTACACTGTTGAAACACAGCAGCCATTTCACTACAGGAGTGCTTAGCTGGGAAGATGCGGTCAGGAAAACACTGGCATTCCTTCTCTTGTCTGCAGACCAAGCAAATAAGACCAAGGGTCTTATTTTAAATAAAAAGCTCTCCTTTCGAATTAAATTTCTCGGGTTTTTTACTTTAGCGATAAAACCAATCAACCAGGAGGTGGCGATAGGCCCCTTCCAAAAACAAGGAGCACGGGTTACAGGTGGGATCTTTCAAGCTATATTTCTGCTCTCACTTTCTTCTACTATTTCCCTCTATTTATTATAGCTCTTTTATCACTTTCCCCTCCCCTTTTCAAGGAGTTTTTAAAGAGATGAACTCACAGAAAGCTAATGGGGCAATAAGTGACTAATGGATTCTTTAATAATTGATTTATTTCTATATGTTTCAGGCAAAGGTTTTCAAAAATCCTTTTACGAGCCTAAATTTAGGACCTAGGTCCCTTGGCATTATTGCAGTGCATGAATGGACAAGACTCTTCACTGTTCAGTGCTCACACAGTGGGGTCCACAACCTCTCAACAACACAGCTCTCAGCTCCAGGAAGAGGAAAGCAAAGGAACTTGAAGGCACCTCAGTCAGCAGATCCAGCCCTCAACCATCACAAACAACCCTGTCACTGTCCTCCACTCAAGATATTTTACTCGTTTAATCTTAAGGCATGGTAATCTTAAAACATAAACTCTTTCTAAATGGGATGAGAAGACTTGATTTTGAAAGCTGCATGATTAATTCCCCAAAGGGTGTCTTTCTCTGCCAGCAGAAGGCTGATTTTCTCCTCTTTGTTTTCTATATTGATTCATTATGTCACCCCTATAATGATTCTGGCCCATTCCAGAGGACACGTGTCCTTTCTAGCAGAGCATCAGACATGAGGAAGAGATCAAGGAAAAGACCTGGGAGTAGCACAGTCTCCACTGACCGGGGAAGAAGTTATGCTAAGGTAGTTAAGAGTTCCTGCTATGCCTGTCCAAAGGAGTCCAAAATCCCACAAAATGGTTTTATACCAGTATTTCACTCCTCCCACCCAGATGGACAACTAGTCAAAGTATTAGCCAGATATTTTCTGCAGGCCAGAAATTGGGAAAAAGCAGATGATTTTGATCAAAGCATAGGAGAGGTGCTGCCTTAGCACTCAGAGTGACAGAGATGAATGCAAGATGCCAAATGTAGCTCAACAGCTACCTCAGTTTTGATTACCAAAGCTGTCCAGTCCTCCTCATTAGCTATGCGATAGAAAGGACTGAGCAGATGCCTGAAGGTGCCCCACGGATCCAATTTCCAGTCAGAACTCAGCCAGTAAGAAAGCAACAAAAGCCCCGTGGTACTTTTCCATCCACACCTCCTGCTGACTCTGCCCTCCAGGAATCCAGCTACACTGGGGAAACCTTCCCTCACCAGCCACTCTGATAAGCAAAGACAGCTTTCTACCATACCTACAGCCCTCCCCGGCCACCTAAACCTGACAGTCTGGACCACTGAGAGGATGTAAATGAAAAAACTGATGAAAATCTAAAAGGAAAACACACCTCCAAGCCAACCACTTTCACAAGATACTTTTAAAGGCCACTCAGGCTTTACTATGTGACTATAAAAAGAGCAGTTCATGAGCATCATGATTGTGTTTATAACTAGTGATAGCAGTACCTCTGTCTGCAGCTTGTATTTCTGTGCCTGTAGCTGGCAGAGGATGCTCTTGTATTCCTCCAGCTGGCTCTGCAGAACAGGGATCCTCCTCTCCGCTATCAGTTTTTCCTGGTTGGAAGAAAACAACGTGTGTACAGGAAAGTATGTTTCACTCTTTTAAAAAGAGCCAAAAGAAATTCCACTACTGGAAATAAACTGTAAAGACAAACAGAAAATTACAAAAGACAGATAAAAAGATGGGTATTGAACCTTGAGTCAGCTTCTGTGGCATGGCTTTAAGAATAAAGATGTCAGATGGCAGGGCTGTAACACTGAAATTAGAGCCTGTAGATAAAGCTGTTTACATCTTCTTCCAACTAATAAATGTTCTTGGCACAGCCACTCATACTGGTGAGAATTACCAAGCTTTCATCTATTTATTTGATTTACAAATTTTCACTACATCTTGCCCCTTCAAGGTAAAGATTTACTTTCTCTGCAATCGCTCATGTACCCTGCCAGCTCCTCCTCAGAGAAGAAGCACAAATACTTCAACCACCTTTGAGCTAGTCATTTTTGGGTCTAATATATATACTGTAGTACACTTGGACAATGTACAGTCTTTCCCGATTGATTCAAGTTTTCAAAGCTACAGCAGATTTTTTTTCTCTCGTATTCAGTACTCACACATAGCTGTGATAGTTTTCACCTAGGCTTGGTGTGGGAGTTAAAGGATTTGGGATGCTTTAGGATTAAACTCCATCTCTTTCTTACTTGAGCAATATTCACCAACAGCAATACTTGCCTCACAGATGCCAGTAGTTATAGGGGACACACGAGGGGTTGTCTGGATGATCTGCTGCAAAACATTGACGTATGTCTGGATTTCCATAAGGTTCTGTGGTGAAATAAAAAACATTTTCATCAGAAAATGTCATAGTAAGATGCTCCCTTGAATGTGTTCCCCTCATGGGGCTAAATTTCTAGATCTTTACTTCTTTCAGCATATAAAAGTCCAGTTTACATTCAGGCTTGATTTTAGAATGTGATTTTAGACCTGCTTTTGAGTATGTGAGTGCTAATCATTTCATCATGCTGGGGGTACATTACAGGCATTTGGCTGAGTGACTGTACAGTTCATAGTCTTAATTAAAGATTCCATGATTTCACAGGAGACTTTCAAAATACGAACCACTAAGACCTTTGCATATGGCCTGAAAAAGCAGCAAAGATGGGACAGTAGCCTGACCCCAAGCCTCAGAGATCTCCCAGGAAAAGGGGGGTGCATATGCTAAAGTCAGCTGCATTGGAATCATACAGGCACAGGCTTATGTCTGCAGATTAACTGGGATGGCCTGGCCAAAAAAACTGGGTGATGAAGGCAACAACTTTCTTGGCATGAAATATAAGACAGCATGACCAGCACTTTGGGTTGCACCTTGATAACAGGTCAACAAATTCAAGGCTTGGTTATAGCTATGGCTATTAGATTCCTGTCTGCTTGTAATGCTGTCAAGCATCCATGTGTTGTGCCCAGTGAAAATACATAGTGCTATATCTACCCACCAAAACACAAGCTTTAATTTGCCACCATTTGATCACAGAAAAGGACAAGGCTTCACACCTGTCTCTAGAAGGAAGAGCAAAGGAAGACTGCAAATTCAGATACCTTCTTGTATCTGTCCTTTGTGGCATTAATGTCATCCTGCAGGAACTGGGATTCAATCTGCAGCTCCAGATTGCACAGCAGTGCTTCATCAGCTTCCTGCAATGCAGAGACACGGTGGTATGGTCAGTATAAATGGATGGAGTGCCAAAGCCACAACAGCCACCTGCAAGCCGTGGTGCAAATCATCGTCCACCAGGAGTGACCTACACAGAATATTAAAGCCTACTGAGAGATACAGAAGTATCGTTGAACCAACAAAGAAGAGACATCTTATTCACCATGTTCTGCACAAATATAATTTATGATACAGTTTGGCACTGGCACTGTCAACATATACTTACCAGATGCTGTTATGAATGCTGGAAGTCAACGAGTGGAGGTGATAAAAATTCCAGTCTTTGATGCTAAAAGCTTTCAATTGTGCATGAGTCTTAGAAAAAAAACCAAACATCAGCAGGCTGACACATTGATTTTCCTAGTGTTTATGGCAGGACCTGAAGTATTCTGATGCCTTTTAAATATCCCCAGTAAAGCAACCCTTATAAAAACCCAGGATGGTCCAAAGTATTTCCACTTTGTTTGGTGCATTCTCAAATGCCACAAATGTTTTTCAGTTTGGAGCCATTTCTGGAAATAAAGATGACAGATGACCAGATATAGAAAAAAAAATCACCTTGCTGCAGAAGTTACTAATACATTGGGATCTGCAAGAACAAAAGTTCATACTGTTATCTCTCCCGTTAATTCAAAGGACAAACTGTATGACCAGCAGTCATGATCTCAAGGTGCACAGATATGAGTGGCACTGGTACTTAAATCCAGTAGAATCTCCATTTCTGTTCAAAGGCCTAATTTCTATTTTTCCTGTATTATGTTATTTAATACCAATCCCTTGAATATATAAAATAATTCCCATGGAACTCAACAATATGTTTTACAAATCTTTAAGTGTAAATAGCAAACTTTATTTCTCTACTTCATGCATGATTTTTTGGTTAGGTTTATCATCAACTAAGACTGTAAAATAAAACTTTTGAGAAAGTGTCTTGTCAGCTGAATCTTTCTTGGAACTTTACAAAAGAGTTTGCAACTTGCTTCAAGGAAGTCTTGATTTTCTACATTTAACTCAAAGTGTAACAAAAAAAAAAAAACAGAAAAGAAAAAGAGAAAAAGAAGGATCTAAAGGTATCCATTCCAAAGGACCAACATGGCATTACCACCTGTAAAAATAACACTGAGTAGATCACGGGTTGCAAATAAACCACTGAGATCTGTGGGTGCAGCATATGACTGGTGACAGGGGATTTTTCTTTTTTGCACGTGCACAGCACATGCCATTCCAAAAATGTGTAGATGTCAGCTGTCCCATTATGCTGTTGAGCCTCCCAGCCACAGAACTCTCCAGCAGGCTCTGCTTTGTGAGCCAGCAGCTGATTCAGACACATCCAGACCAGCACATTCGGAGCCAGCCATCAGGAATGCCCGATGCTTTTCTGCACTCCTCTGCCTTCCTATTGAAGGGAAGATCAGTGTGACAATGGCCATGTTGGGAGTTTGGAGGGGCGCCAAAAAAAGCCCCCAGGCCCCTAGATGGTACCGATAAGCAAATATTTCTGCATGTGATAAACAAAAGCAGAGTTCAGCTTTCCAAATGTTCCCTGAAATGGGAAAAATACTTTGGCTCTTATTCCCTGCTTTCAGAGGGACAAGCTTCACTGATGAAGCTGTGTATCAGAATGTTTTCTTCTGAACTGTGCAGTATCTATTCACTCAGTTTCTGAAAAACCGTTCTGCTTTACGTGCTGATTCCAGAACATTGATCCATGTCCTCAAGCAACATCTTCATTTTCCGTGGAAGAGCAATAACTTAGAGCCCTCCAGAACCAGTGTTTGCTGGTTTTCTACACTGATTCTCCACCTTTTGGATAAAGCAAGAGTTTATACCTGCACATGCAGGTTTCAGGTTACATCTTGGGCCCTGAACAGAGAACCAGCTGTATTCCATCCACTACTTGTGCCTCAAAGAGCTGCACAATAGGGGCATCCCAGGATAATAATGTCCTAGGATAAAAACGCCCCTGTGGCTCCAGATTTTGTGAGCTGTGCCTGGGGTTGTTGAATCAATTCACTTTTCTTTAGACATAAATTGGCTGAGAGGAAAAGTGAAGACAGATCTATCAGCTGCAGCAACTGCTTACAAAGAATTTACCTCCACAAATATTTTTTAAGGGCTTGCAGGGGGTCCAAGAGGCCTGTTGGTACACTGGAAAATAGCACTAATGCAGGATGTCTGGAGCTCACTGGAGATAGTGTATTCTAACATTTCTTTCTGTTTGCTCTTAATATAAAACACGCATATAATTGATATGACAATGCTCAAGCAGAACATCTCCTACCATCTACAGAAAGGAAAGGGAAAAAATATCCCTATTTAAACCATGTGCAATTGTTTCCCAGTGCAGAAAATGAAGGATAAGCTGCACAGAATAGAACTGGTGAAAGACATAACACTACTTTCCTCATTCAGGTGAAATCTAGCAGCAAGAGAGGATGAATCAGACTTTCTCAGTTTCACAGACTTGATTTGGAAACTTCCAAAATAAATTAGCCAAAAAATAAGTGCTTCATCCTTCTGTGAACTTTTCTTTTTTCGCTGAGCCTCATTATTATTATATTTAATCATATGATGTTATTGTTATTATTGTTATTATTTTTCCATGGAATTGCATGTGCATTTGGTCTCTGTACGGGTGTTAGATGGTGAGTTGGACTAGATGATCCTATGGGTCCTTTCCAACTTGGAATAACCTGTGAACCTGTGAACCTGTGAATCTGTGAATTATTTCAAGAAAGTGCAACTCAATACAAAAGGGGGAAGTTGGGGCAGATTATGGCTTCTCTTATATTTGGAAACCTAATGGGAAGCTGAGGGTTCTGTTCTGGAAAGGGCTGACCATATCCTGCAGGGGTCTGAGGAGCTTTGAGACACATCAGACTGCAAAAACTGGACTTAAATCAGCATTTTTCATGCCACAATCTCAGTACTAAATAAACATATTTTAGCAGGGCAGCTCTATTTTAGAAGGGCAGGAAAAGGTTTTTTAGTAAAACCCATGTCTTCTCCAGTCACATTTCAGACTCATAGATATGTGTATTGCCTGCATGACATGACTAATAAATTGACTTTTCCTATCTGTATTTCTTCAGAGAGAAATTGCCTTCTGAGTGAAAGTGTGTTAAAAGAATTAAGAAGAGTTATTAAGGGCAACTAAACATGTTTCAGAACCTCAGCAAAGGCAAAATTGTGACACTTATGCCAGCTACAAGTCCTGAAATGGATGCAGGAGCCATTTGCTGATGTACTAAAAGGGGTGTTACACAGTAGATCCTCCCATTCCTTGGTCCTGCTGAAAAATTAGTGAAGTCCTGAGATGTGGATTGTGGATGGCATGTGCTACAGGATGAAAAACCAGCAGGAATCTGCCAAGTAGGGCATTATGTGAAGCCCCACACACCAAGGCTCTGACACTTGCACAGGGCTTAGGGAGGAGGATGAAAGGGAAGGAGAACTTCTCGTCAGCGCATAATGACAAGAAATGTCTTGCTCTGACATTTTATCTGCCCACTGCTTCTTCGAAGGGAAAAACTCAAGACCTTTCCTTTGCCATTTTCCCAGGCTTACCTTATTAAGGCGCTCAAGAGTTTCTTTTAGCCTCTGTTGATATTCACGTTCATTTCTATACCTGCAAATAGAGAAATGGAGATAAAGTTCAGTGGTTCATCCTTCCGTGAACTGCATTTTCATGCACAAGATATGCTTCACACCAAAAGAGAATATGAACCTTGGAAAGACTCTGAAGATTTATTTGTGCATTAGCATTAATTAAGTTTCAGTCCAGGATGCTGAGACTAATTTCAGAATTGACTAACTTCTTGTCTTGTAGTTATGTAAGACTATACAATGAAATGCCACACTTTTTACGCTATCACTTTTTAACACAAATTATAAGAATATTCTAAGAAATTCTAAGAATATTCTAAGAACATTCTGTTTACACTAAAAGCATATTTGACTGGCATTGAACTACAGTGACAGCCATTCATCAGTGGTTACTGCATCAGGATTGCTACACTGGTACATTAGTATTTCATTGCATTTTCCCTGGTTTTCTATTCTACTTGCTACTGTTCAACAAGCATTTTCATGACAGACACATTAAACATAAAGGTGCATTTTCACATACTGACTGTATATGAATAAAGTTGCGTTAGGCTGCTTTGATGCATCAAGCTTTGTGTCCTCTTTAATGGCAATTCCTATTTGAGCTTGGTCAAAATCACATGTGAACCTTAGTAAAGACTCCATTTATCCAACCATTTTTATGTGTTTATGAAATGCCCACAAGTACATAATGCGAACAATGGATGTATATTGTGTTTACCTTTGGTTTGAGGAAACAGGACATAGTCTAAAAATTTGGGCTCTGCATTTGTATGTTAGGTAAAATATCTTGTAGAAAATCCTTTCCTCTAATCTTAAAAAACAACCAACCCAAAGCATCTTAATACAGTAGTAGAAGGCAATGAGACTTTGCCACCATTACTGAACAAGAGGCCCATCTAACTACAACAGTTTCTAATGTCAAAGTAAAGGAACACAGTCTTTTCCTGTTTACCCCTTTACTTTCCCTAAAATTTTAGAGATAAAGAGATATAGAAAACTGTCATTTTCTTACTTTCTACAAGAAACCCTCACGGTGAGTGACAAGTGAGTTGTGGTGACTGTCCTTCCATTGCAGTATGAGCAATGGACATAAACAGAAGCATAGACTCTGGCTGAAATTCAAACTGAATAAGCTTTTGTTTGTCTTCTGAAATCATTGATTCACCCCAGATGTGCTGGTGGTATCTAAGGGACTTGCTCCAATCAACAATGACTAAAATATTCAGCTTTATTTTCCTTCACTCCCAAATAATCCAAATACCTGCTGTGCCACACATAAATCCACCCAGAAGCCTTGAGAGAGTCAGTATTGTGTGATTTTTTTTGATGGGGGATTGCTTTTAAGTGGTGTTCAAGCTACTAAAAGCAAAAGCGTTAAGGATCATTTTGAAATACTTCAGAAAACTCAGATGCCTCTGTGCCTGCTGAAACATATCTATCTGTGTCAGTGCAGTTGCTGACAAATTAAAACCCTGTTGTGCTTCAAAGCTAATTTCAGTGTTCAAGTAATTGGCTGAACCTGTTGAAAAGAGTTTCTCTTAGATGGTTGCTGGCCAGACTTTCCTGGAGCTTAAGAGGCATGAAGTTAATTTGCTTCATTAAAAAAACTCAAAACACAATAAAACACCAACCTTGTCATCTAGTTAAACAGCCTTAGGTCTGCAACAAACATTTTTGGACTGTATAGAAAATAAAAGGATGTTAATAATTTTGCATAGCGGGAAAGAAAAGAAGCAGAGGGGTACGTCAAGATGAAAAAAAGCAAGTGAGAGGATTAAATGTTTCTGTCATCTCTTTTTTCAGACCCAGCCTCTGCTGCAGAGTAAGTGCTTACTCCCCTCCAAAGAGAAAGTAGTCATAATCCAATGCTCAGTGGCCAGCCAATCTGGTGTCAAACCTGACCCTTTTATATAAAGACAAATGTGCCTCTCTGTTGAGAGAGGCACCTACTGAACTCTTCCAGCCATACGTATATGAAGCCTCTTGGTCACCTCTTTTCTCCTTGCCCTGAGCACCTCACCAACCATCTCTCAACAGAGACAGCAGTAATTTGGGTGCCAAAGACAGCACAGACTACAAAACGCTGGTCCTACTGGAATGCTTGTGATTCATACCCTGAGTGTTCAGATGAGCCCCATGACTGTGATCTGCTGATTTACAGGCAGGTTGCCACCTGTGCTATCAAGAAGCCACTACTGACTGACAGCCACTGGCAAGATTTCAGTGGGCTGAGGAGGGTGTGGAGGGCAAACAGAACCTCCTCACCTCAGTAGCAGGATAAAGTCCTTCCTATCACCAGAGAAGCAGCAGCCCTGCAGAGACAATCCAGACAGGGCTAGAAGGCAGCTTTGCCAGTGGAGTCCCTACTTCCCAGATACCAAGTTTTCTTTCTTGTTTTTTTCATGCTTTTTTGTTTCTGTCATAGGTGTTGGGTCTCCACCGTGCCCACAAAGGATGTCAGCTCATCAGAGCATCCCCATGCAGACCAGCTTGGAGAACACAGTGCTAATTTCTGTGTCTAGCAACTTTCAGGCAATCATACCAAATGTGCAAAACCCAATAGATTCATTCAGTGAATGAATTTTTAAATGAAACAATTGATTAGCAAGGCTTCTAATGTTTGAGTTAATTAATCCTGCTCAGTCAAGGTCACTAAAATCTGGATTTCAGCGTCCTTCCTAATATCCTGGGGAGAGAAATACAGTCCTTTCCCACAGACAGATATAATGTTGTTAAAACAATGATGTCAATAAAGTTAGCATAATTAGTCTTTTTATGAGATGCATCCAAGCAGTTCCTAGCAATGTTTGGTGGTTGGTTTTTTTTTGCAACTTCAAGAGAAAAAAATTCTCCCCTGGAACTAGTCTGAATTATTCATGTTAATTTGAAAAGCTAAGAAAGTGACTACAGAGGATTTAAAGACAAATTTTAACATAAGATCTACTTTTTAATGGCTCATGCACATTTAATTGTACAGACCCAGTAGTCTCAGACCCTTCTGTGTCTAAATGTAGCTTTAAAAGGCCTATTTATATAAATGTAGCTGTTAAAAGGTCTATCTTTATAAATGTAGCTTTAAAAGGTTTACTTACATCCATAAATCTATTTCCCAGATTGTGAAGGTGAGTGAAAGAATGGGTTGTAAGAGCTAAAATTCTCTGCATTAGTGAAGCACACTGACATTCATCAACTAATTGAGTCGCAGTGCTCCACTCTAAGAGATTTTGTTAATCCCAGTGTGCTAAAAGTAGATGCTTCATGATTCAAAATGAAGGAAGAACCCCACAGTGCCTGTTGGTGACTGAGTGCAGACACAGAGAGAAGATTAGGAATGCTTCTTGTTTCAGCAGACTCTAATACGGCACAGGGGTTTATTTCTCAATATTTTACACAGAGAGCTTTGACACCCACAACTCAAACCCCAACCAACGTTCACGTCTGTTTTCTGGTCAAATTCAGCAGCTCCCAAGAATAGAAATAAACCCAAATTTCACTTCTTGATGTAAACCAGAGGCAATTTGGCTAAAAAGCAGCCACTGCCCTTCCACTTTAATGGCCTTATGTATCTTTAATTTTTCAATGGAAATTTTTGGATTGGGTATAGCCAAAGTTTCATGTTTACTTTTGTTTAGAGCTGCTGAGTGAACACCCCAAGAGTGTATGACAAAACCCCCTCCCTCCCATTTTTTCCAGGAAGTCATTAACTACCCCATAGCAGGTCCTAAATATGTATTGCTTTCTAAAAGCACAGGCCCTTGTGTGGGTGTTTCTCCCACCGGATTTTCCCACCTACTTACAGGTCCAATAAAGCAAAATTATTTTTGGTGTCACACCACTAATCCTTCATAGTTTGCACAGATTTTTAACTAATTTGCATTTAGACATTTAAGTACTGAATTTAGTCAAAATCTCATGGACACTGTGCAATAAAAGCATATGAGCAAGTATCAGAGTCGACAGCTAAATTACAGCATCAGCTCATAGATTAATTTCCTACTCTTAAGTATGAGAATACAAAGCTGCCTAATCAGGTGGTTATCACCATGGACACGTGACCATTGGCAGCAATAAGCCTCAGTGCACCTGGATGGGCTATTCTCTGCTAACAAAGGAAAAAGAGAGATCAGGGCTTGGCATTTCTACAGCTCTGCCGTAGCTCACAGCCCCCATGAGCTGTTCATGTGGCAGTGTGCCAAACTGGGTGCCAAATTTTCACGGGTGAACAGCCAGGTAGACATTTTGGAAGTAAAAGACCCTTGACCAATAAGCAACAGGAGAAACAGACCCTTCCTTCCTGTGAGCAGCCCTGTTTAAGCAATATTCACCACCTCTCCGGTAATTAATTAGGCCATTTAGACAAAACTACCTTTTGCTGGAGGAAGGGGCTAGAGATTCACAGGTTATTCTGAGTTGGAAGGGACCCACAAGGACCATCTTGTCCAATTCCCAAGTGAATGCCCACCCAGGGATCGAACCCACAAGTATGGAACCACAGCCACCACGCTCCATCTATCCAAGCCTCCCATCATCTAGACGATGTCACTGAGTTCCTCATACAGTCTTTTCCTAAATACCTCCAGGGATGGTGACTCCATCACCTCCCTGGGCAGACCATTCCACAGAGAGGTCACTCTCTCTGTGAAAAAGCTCTTCCTAACATCCAGCTTAAAACTCGCCTGGCACAGCTTTATGGGGTTGTTGTGTCCAAAGTGAAGAACCCGGCACTTGGCCTAGTTAAATCTCATATTAGAATCTGCCCATTTCTCTAGCCTATCAAGGTCCCTCTAAAGGGCCCTTCTGCCCTCTCGTAGTTCAACATTTGCCCCCAACTGGGTATCATCTGCAAACTTGCTGATGATGGATGCAATTCCCTCATCCATATCATCAATAAAGATATTAAACAGTGGTAGGCCAAGCACTGATCCCTGTGGGGCTTCACTAGTGACCAGCCACCATTCACCAACACTCTCTGGGCTCATCCATCCAACCAATTCCTTACCCAACACAGGATGTTCCTATCCAACCCACGCTCCAAGAGTGTCTCCTGAAGCTTACCATGAGAGACCATGTCAAAGACTTTGCTAAGGCCCAAGTACACAACATCCACAGCCTTTCTATCATCAACCAGGCGAGTCACCAGATCATAAAAGGAGATCAGGTTGGTCAGGGAGGACCTACCTCTTCATCTACCCCAGCCCGCAATGCTTGTGCTCTTTGATTTATTGTGCCACTGAGGTTAAAGAGGTGAAATTTGGGAAAGCCTGTTCTTACAGACCCATTGCTGTAGTGGCACGAGTTGGAAATAATATGATACAGGAAAAAAGACGTGGGCAAATTTCACATACCAAGAAAAAACGTTCTGTTCATCTCACATCTGTAGTGCTTGGAAAAGTCAGGCCCAGATGCCTCACTGTGTCTCAGGTGTCCTACACATTTCAGGAAGTGTTTGGGTCATGCAGCTCTATGCTACTCAGACACAAGATTTGCTTTGAGACGTCTGTTTTTCTTTTGGGTTATTTCCCCTCTGCAACTCAGAGAACAATTCGCCTAAAGCTGATGAGGAAGAGCAGACAATGTGTACCACAGTAAGGACCTGCCGTCATGAAATTGAGAGGGCAGTTGGCCATCTAGTAGCAGTAAGATCATGAATTGCAGAACTGGAGCTCCCTAAGTCCTGACACTTTGCTTTTGACTGTAGGCTTATGTGCCATGAGTCTGATACGCATGGAGAGGCACAAGCAGCTGGCACCACCAAAACTGTCCTTATCACAAAGATCAACTACAGCAATGATACCACTTATTGCCTTACTTATTGCGATACTCATCGAGCATGCGCTGGGCATCCTTCTCCTCCCGCTCCAGCTTGGCTCGGTCAGATGCCAGCTCTCGCATCCGCTGGCGGTTGAACTCAATCTGCCCGGCGAAGGCTTCGTCCAAGCCCACCAGCTCGTCCATGCGCTGGAAGGTCTCCAGCTGCTTGCGCAGGATGGTGTTGCGCTGCTCCAGCACGCGCGCCCGGTTGATGTAGCTGGCGAAGCGCTCGTTGAGCTCCTGCAGGTTCTCCAGGCCCCGAGCTTGGGCCAAACTGTCGAATTCGGGGGAGCCTCGCAGCTCATCGTAGGCATCCGACCGCTCGTACTTCTCCTTGCGTACCTCGCGGAGGAAGCTGCTCCTGTACATGGCTTCGGAGGGGCTGCGCAGTGCCGGGTTCCCCTCTTGTGTGCCTGCCTGTCTCTCCAGTTTGGATCTGAATTATGTCTGGGGGGTTTGGGGAGGAAGAACTGAACATAATCACCCCCCCAGACAATTAGGACTTGTCTCCAGGGTGGTTTGTGGCACTAAAGGCATCATCTGCAGCAGGGAACTAAATAAATCCCAATGGCCCCGCCTTGGAGCTGCCCATCCAGGCGTCAGCAGTTCAGAGGAGCAGCAGGCATGGGAGGGCGAGGGGCTTTTCTGTTCGAGCATTGCAATTGCGTACAGCTAGAATAATAGAGAGCAACATCCAGCTTTCACCCGATGGATTAAAGCATTATTCATGGACAACAAAATGAGTGCTTTGCAGTCTTTGCAGTTTCAGAGGCTGAGCTCAAAGCCTTTCATGTCTGTGCTGAGGGGAGAGCTTTGTCCCATGGTGGTGTCCCCAGGGCTGTGTGCAGAGGCCTTCTGCTGAGCCAGGATTTTGGTGTGAGTGGATGACAACGCTTGATTTTTTTATTATTTGTCAGTTTAGCGATCATTTAGGATTATGGGATGGTGTATAAAAGTTAATAGGACTCCTGCTCCAAGGACAAGACTTAGTAACTTGGTTCTCACTTCATGCTTAATGTCAGGCTTTCCTGAAGGTTAATTCTACCCAGCACGAGAGGCAACAAGGCAGCAGTGGTATTAAAAATTTAACAGATTTAGCAGGGCCCCATTGGGAGGCCACTTTCCTTAGGAATATCTAGGAACCATGTCCTCCCATGACTTGGTGGACATACCATGTATATTATCCCAAGCAGAGCCACCATCCATCCTTCCGTCACTCCTACCATAATGGAGTCTTGTGGGCTGCCATTCCCGAAAAGGTTTTAATTTCTCTGGAAGTCATGGATGTATCTACTTTAGTACTTTTTTCCCCAGTCTTTCCTTTTGAAAAATCTTGTTTCTTGGGCCTGTTCTTCCAGAAGAACATCTACTCAACTAACAGAAAAGCCCAACGCCAAGACAGTCCAGTGTTGAGATATCTGTTAATAATTTGTATAATTCACTTTCATTTTTCTAAAGGATGTATCTTTTATGAATATTTAAATCACATGTATCAAAAACTTAACAGAGAGTGGCCTCAGTTGAAGAAAGAATTTGGTGTTCAGGTAACTCTAAAATTTGGGTTCTGTGTTACTGAATCCAAATCCAAAAGAAAAAAATCCTCCTTATTCTGCTTCAGACTATTTTGAAATGGTGAAAGACCAAATGATTTTTCAGAAAACCAAAGTAGGCCGTGAACACAAAATGTGCAGTTTCAGGCAGCTTCCAAACTATATAAATAGCAAAGGATGGGTAGATTTTTCAAAAATGTTTGGGATCTCTATATAGCAATTGGTGTGAAACCACTGCACTCCATGATGCGCAAACACATCTGCGATTGCAGTTCTCTGGCTGGACCAGCCTGCCCAACCCAACAATGTAGCTGAGCTTTTTACAAAGTTAGTCTTCCAGAAGAGATCAGAAAGTAGATTCTGCTGGACTGTGGGCAGTGTATTTTCACGGCAAGAGGTTTTTTGGCTTTAGACAGCCTTTCAATAGAATAACAGCCTATGTGAGTATGATTGCATCCCTCTCTCTGAGGCTGGAAGCAGCACTAACTCCATGCTGACCAGGAACCTTAACTCCGTAGGTAATTAAAGGAAAAATCATGTACAGGCCTGTCAGCAACCCATTACATCCCTAAACTCAATGGTCTGCCTGCAGGGGAACCCTTGCAGTTTCAATTTTTGTTGACTTGCATTAGACAGAGCTTAATCAGGCCAAGACAGGCTTACATGACTCAGGCTCTGTGTTAGTATCTTTTCGAGATGGCTTAAGAGGACACGCTGGCCTCCAGACACTCAAATCATAGAATCCTTAAGGTTGGAAAAGACCTCTAAGGTCATCAAGCCAAATCATTAACCCAGCACTACCATGTTCACCACTAAACCATGTACCCAAGTGCTGCATTCACACGTTTTTGAACACTTCCAAAAATGGTGATTCCACCACCACTTCCCCGGGCAGCCTGTTCCAATGCTTTATAACCCTTTCAGCAAATAATTTTTTCCTGATATCCAATCCAAACCACCCCTGGCAAAACCTGAGGCCATTTCCTCTCATTCCATCATCTGGGAGAAGAGACCAACTCCCTCCTCACTACAGCTTCCTTTTGGGGAGCTGGAGAGAGTGATAAAGTCTTCCCTGAGCCTCCTTTTCTCCAGGCTAAACATCCTCAGCTCATCAGATTTGTGCTCCATACCCTTCACCATCTTTTTGCCCTTTTCTGAATTTACCCCAGCATGTCAATGTCTTTCTTGCAGTGGAGAGCCTAAAACTGAACACAAATGCAGCAAATCAGAATGAGACAGCCTGAACCAAAACCAGTTTGGAACAGATTGCAGCTGTTATTCTTATCAAAAAGAGAAAATCTAAAAGGCCACAGAAAAAAATCAATCTGCTCCTGTTATGCACAGAGGTGAATTTCCTGTAAAGGGATCCTGCCCACTATTTCCTATTTAGAGATTTCTCAATTACTGAACTGTGTCTATACATACATACATAGATACATATGGAATGTATCTATACATACATTAATGAAGTGCCTGACAAATTGCTTGGAAGCTTTTCAGATTTAAATCAATGCACATATGTTCAAGAACACATCTATACAAAAAATTGCAACCTTTTTATCCTATTGTCTGCAGTATAAACAAGAAGGAACATACAGAAATAATCTGCGTCTTTCTCTCTTCCCAGAATATGTGTGACTTCTTCTTCCAGTAATAAAACCTGAAAGCTCATTCTTTGCTGTTTAATTGCACTATGTGATACATCACCATCACCCCAGAAAGTGTATTTACCTACTGCTGCACAGCTCAATAAATCCATGGTACAAGAGGGTGGTTTATTCCTTCATTAATTGCTTGTATTTCTATAAACTCCTTTGCAGACAAGTTTGGTTATATCCTTTATATGCAATACTATATATTTTGGCAGTGTCATCAACCTGCTCGTACACCTTACTGCTTGGCTAAGCCAACACAAGTTCCTCAGGCTAATTCAAAGTAAGTAAAAAACCTGCAATCCAAATTAACATTATAATTCCGGTAAGAACAGGTCCAGCCTTAGTTGTGGTCAGCCATGTTGTGCTGGTCATGGCTGCAACACAGCCCTTGGACTCCTGTATTCTCCCTCCTCAGGGAACTTGCTGCTCTGCTCCTTTCCTCATGGGGAAAAACCTGCTTTCTACATCAGTGGGTTGAGACAGGGTAAGAGTCAAAACAGATCCCCTCAGGCTGTCTGCTCAGGGTTTTCACATTAATCCTCCAAGCTCACTGTTTTCTCAGTAATAATGTGACAGCTTGTTGGTACAACTATTCAGCTGCTATGAAGTAGTCACTTCTACCAGTGCAGCCCAGCCGAGGCACTCAGTTCACCCTTGCTGGCTTTTCAAGTTATTTTACTTTATTCAGAGCCTGATGCTATAGCCCAGAGTTTCCTATTCCTGCAGTCCAGAACAAAACTTCAGAGCAGGGTGTGCCAATGAAATACGTCAGAAGCATTTCACTGCAGGATCTCATCAGATGGAAATTGAAATCATTCTTCATTTTGAAAACTGATGCTCAAGAGCCACATGTCCAAGTACATCACATCACATGGCTGAAAAGAACTGCTGTGACGGCATTCAAAGCAGAACCTCTTTGTGAATATGATCGATGAGAAAGATGAAATGAATTTGCGCTGATTAGATTTAAGAAAGGCTCAAAGGACATACATTCAAATATGAAAGAGACCAGCACACAGAAATAGAGTTTGGGGTGGGTTTTTTTCTTTTCCATAACCATTGTGTACAGGACAAGAAATAATGAGCTTAAACACTGTGATATGTATAGGATATGAATGAGATATAAGAAAAGTAGTTTAATGCTTCTTCTAATGAAGCATAGGAAATAAAATATTGCAAGGCCTCAGTCACTGAAGCATTTTAAAGATCAGACTAAGCAAACATCACCCAGGTCTAAGAGATATGAGGAACTCAGTGACATGGTCTAGTAGGTGGGGAGTTCGACTGGATGGTCCTGTGGGTAGTGCCATGGTTTAGACAATGGGTTGGTGTTGGGTTACAGGTTGGACTTGATGATCTCCAAGGTCTCTTCCAACCTTGCTAATACTGTGATACTGTGATATTTGATTCATCCTCCTTTAGGAAGGAAAGGACTATACTGCTGACTGTCTGGACTCTATGCGGGGGTCCTTACTGGCCTCTTAGACCCCAACATGGATTTCTGAGGTCTTTCCCAGTCCTGTGGGATAAATACCTTTCCACTTCTTAAGCACCCTTGCATTCAGTCTCTGAACTGAATTCCATCTGTGGAATTATATTCCCCAAATGGAATTATAATCTGGTGGGTGACATCCATGTTGTGCATCACAGCTGGAGGCTGACTTGCACCTTGCTTTTTGGACTTTTCACCCAGAGATATTCTTATCCCCACTAGTTAGGGCTCAAAAGTTAGTTTTGGCTATAATGTTATGAAATTCTTCTCTAAATAAATGATTTGGTACCACAAGAGGGCTGTAGTCCTACAGCAGCATTAGGTTGTGGATGGAGATTCAGTGCCATGAGCACCTGTCTCTCATATAAGTAACACCCGTCATTCTTGCAGAGAATTTTCTTTCAGGTATGAAACAATCTGGGTTTTGCCATTGCGATAGCACATGTGCTGCAACAAGCTGTTCTTTTTGCTCAAGGAGACCAAAGTGTGCTGGGGACAGAATCAGTCTCCCAAGGGTGGTGAATATGCTGATGTGAAGGTGCATATCTGTTGCACTGCTCTGGACACATCTACCCCTGGACCAGCTTAAACAAACACCCCAAAGTAACAGCAGCCCTTGGACAGATCCTTTTCTAAGATCCCACCATGAAATCAGGCCAGCAGAAAGTCTGCTGCACGTATCTGGTGCTCAATTGTGCTTTTCAGAGAGCTGGGCATGGTATCAAGAATTGGATTCACAAAAATGACATTGTCAATTTTCTATAGTGATCACAAGCAAAATAAAATGGCAGTATTTATTTATTTTATTTTGCTAAGTTTGTGGCAATAACTAAGTTTCCCAACTGCTGTATTAGGCAGACAAGCTTCATCCTGTTAAGGTTTTTTTTTTTCCCCTTCATTTTAGCAATCAACCAGAAGATACACCACTCTGAAAGATGCTGTTTCAGTCAAAGGATCAGATGTGAAAATTGGACACATTCTCAGGATTTTCTTTTTAATTTTCTACTTTCTAACCTCTTGGAATTTCATTTCCCTTTCTAAATAACACACAAAGCTGCAAAGGACAATATATAAAAAATAAATGAGAACTCTGGCAAATGTCAGTTGGTTTGGACCTCAGACCTCCTGGAAAAAAAGCAGAACTGAAGAAAGTGAGAAGAAAGTTTGAGCTAAGCACAGATAATCCTTTTAACACTCAACATCCCTTTACTTACACCTCATTATGAAATAATATTGTTTATTTGGAAGAACAGAACATTTTGGACATACTCTGATACATCTTCATGTTGTCACCCTGAAATTGCTGAAAATTGAAACTCCTGTTTAGTCTTGGTGGAAATAACACATGTTAAGAAGTTGTTTCGGAAGCTTAAAGTACTGTGACTATTTTCTTGGTACTTCAAACACAATTCATTTGAACAATTCCTTTTTTGAGGGGAAAACATTGTAATTGGTACATAAATTTGATGAGATAAATAATATGCATCACAGTATAGAAGAGAGAAAATAAAGACAGTTTTGTCACTGAAGATCTCATAGTATGAGGAAAGGAAAGACATAACATGCCTCATAAACCACACCTCTCCTTACACCCAGGAAATAAAAGATTAGGAAGGTTTGCTTTCTGTGAGAGTATTTGATTTCCTGGGAGCAGGAAGAAACTGAAAAGTGAGCTGACCTGAATCCAAACTCCACTTGCGCCCCATAGGCAATAATCTGAATTCCTGTGGCAGAACAAGGAAAAGAGGAGCCAGAGGATGAATGCAAATGTTGCTAGGGAAAAATACCCCAAATGAAGTAAAAGAATTGGGGAATGGAGACAAGAGCCCAAAAAAGGGTCAAAAGAATACACTTAATTTTTGGGTTGGTGTACAGCAACTGTCTGCATATCCCAAACCGACTAGAGAGTGCTACTAATGGTGATACAGAGAAAAGCTGGTGGCATCTCAGCCGTGATGGTGGTAGGAGATTCAGCACGACCAACAGGGTCAGGAGTCTCCATTAGACCAAGGAAAGTGGAGGAGGATGACTCATAACCCCCCTCTTCGCCTATCTTTGCTCCAGGGGGGGCTCGGTGGGAGGGTCTTGTTATGGATGGATGGCTGCCTTCAGCAAGGATGAGGAGTGAAGACCAAGTCACACACACTCCAGCACATGCACATCTGAAAAGCTGACTTATCCTCACAGCTACTAAAGTCACCTGTCATACCAGTTAAACTGGCTTTCAGAGATGATGAGCCCTTCCTGCCCCCTCAGACTAAAAAGCATGGAGTGAAAAGGAAGCAAGAAACAGGTCCCTTTTCTCCTCAGCAGCTACAGAGTGCGGCAACCATCTCTTCCCTGTCTCTGTCCTTGCTTTTTCCCATCCAGGAAACCATGATCAAAACCCACGCAACTGGCAAATGGTGATGTTTTTCCTAACAGCATCCACACAGGGGTGTTTGCTCACTTTGGGGAGCTACCATCAGCTACATCCCAGTGATGTCTCATTGTGATTCTGGAGCTGAATAAAAGCCCCCAGATGAAATGAAACATTATACATACTCTGCACAAAATGCCCCTGTGAATTCTAAACACATACCATTTAGTCTTCCTCCCCTCTGCTCCTCCATGAATATTTAGGATGGAACTGCTAAAATCCAGCCTTAAGTTCTCAGAAGTTAGTAAAACTAGATAAGATGTTTGACTTCACTCCACTACTAGATATAGTATAACAAAAAGTACTGAATAAGACGGATTTTTACTGGATCATATCTCCAGTGCAGTGTCACAGGAGTGAAGCAGACAGATTCTAATTCAAAAAGCAATTTTAAAACCTGTCCTGTCTTTCTGGAAAATTGCTCTGCTCTCAGAGCTGCCAGAGGCAGTCTAGCAATGCACTGAAACTTAGAGAGGGAGAAGTAAACAACGCAGAGGCTTATGTCCTGGGGGCAGGAAACTGAGAAGTCACCAACTGCAACAAAACTGATCAGAGAAGAGGGTTTTTAAAAAAAAAAAAAAAAAATCACACCATACTAATAGTTAGTATTTTCTTCTACTCTTGCCCTAATTATACCAAAAATGAAAGGGGAAATGTTAAGGCATGCAAGACATGTAGAAGGATAAATTAAGGAATTCTGAATAAATAAGATCTGAAAACAAAATTGTCTCATTTTCTGTTTGTATTGCTTTTCAGCTCTGCTTTCCATGAATCCTATTAAACAGGAAATGTATCACCATAAATCCAAGGTTTTCCATGTTATAAAGTCATCGGCAGAGTCTCTTGTTCATCTCTCTGTTTGCCTACGTCAGGGAGAAGCTGGCCATGGGTGCAGCATTAATAACTGACTTTCACAGGCACTTAAGTAAAAATCAGAGTTCTCTTTATTCCCAGCCTTTTTCTGACTGGTTCCTGCTGAGAGCAGATTGCCATGGAGGGCTTGGGTACCATTTCAGATGTTGGGGGAATAATGACAATCCTTGACAACCTGTGGGTATTTAAAGAGCAAGCTCCCAGAGACACCAAGTGTTTATTAGGCTCTCTGTCTGCTCCTTCCTCAAAATGGGTTATAAGGTTTTGTGGCAGCTGAATCACTGGTGTTGAGCTTTTTGGGAACCCTCAACCATCCCCAGAGAGATGTGGAAACAAAATGACCACCCTGCAGGTTCACAGGTCTTCATGAAGGCAGCACAACAGAAGCACACCCAAAGAGGGAGGTTCACAGAATCACAGATTTAGTCAGGTTGGAAAAGACCATAGAGATCATCAAGTCCAACCTATCACCTGTTACCTAACCTGTTGTCATTCTGCTACCAACCCACCATCCTACCTATAACACAGCATCCTATTATCTAAGTCATGCTGCTAAGGACAGCATCCAACCTATTCTTAAACACCTCTAGGGACAGTGACTCCACCACCTCCTTGGGCAGCCCATTCCACTGAGAGATCACCCTCTCTAAAAATCTCTCTTTGGTGGAGCTGAGTGGGAGGCTGCTCCATGATTTGCCTTGTAAGTGCAATAGGATAAGAGCAGCAGAGGGAGAAGCTGAGGATCTGAGCACAGATCTGCAAAGGAACTTCAAGCCTAGCAGGAGCCTTGCAGTGAGCTTCCTGTTGTTGCCACTGCTGGACCCTGTGGGCACCCACAGCAGTCACTAGTGGGGATGATGATACCATCCCAGACCTTGCTGAGCTTGAGCAGGGCACTCGCTGCTCACCGCTGTGGGTGTGAAGAGTCCTGGACCTTATCAAATCCCTGCTNAACTCCTGATCCAGTCCACTGTAAACCCATCCAAACCACAAGCCTCCAGCTTCATCAGGTTTCCTATGGGTGACAGTGACAAAGGCTTTACTAAAATTGAGGTACGCCACATCAACAACTCTTCCCTCATCAACCAGGTGAGTTGCCTGATTGTAAAAGGAAATTAGTTAGGCAGGACCTTCCTTTCCTGAAGCCATGCTGACTAGGTCTGATCTCCTTACCCTCCTGGAGGCACAACGTAATTTTCCTTAAGAGGATTTGCTCTGTAGTTTTGCCTGGCACCAAGGTCAGGCTGACAGGTCTGTAATTTCCTGGGTCATCCTTCCTACCCTTCTTATGGATAGGTGTCACATTAGCCAATTCATGATTGTACCCCTACCCTCAGCTGCTCTGTGCTGTTCTGTACAGCTATAATCACTCCTCTACAATGCAGAGTTTATCACTGCATTAACTTCTCAGCTGTGCAGGTATTTAAAAGCAAGATGGTAAAGAGCAGTTTATCCAAAGGTTACTTCATTACCCTGCTCAGTCATTGCTGCCTGCTCACATCACAAACGGCCAATTGTTGGGGGTTTTTTTAAATTTGGACCTGTTATGAATCATCTATTGAAACACCTCACTGTGTCTCTGACTAAAATGAATTTTAAAGTTCCTGTACTTTAAAAAGTGTCTGTTGGAAAGCTTAGGAGACACACTTATGCTGTGAAGTGCACATGTACACCTGTCTCTAGCTTGAGAGCAGTGCTGAAAAATGCCTCTTCAAGGACATGGTCCTAATTAGTCTTTTAATTGATCTGCTTTTTATTGACTCTCATACCAGTGCTGCTGTGGCCTGAGTCATAAGAGATTTTCTTGCTGGTACCCTTGGCTGTTATCATGCTTCCAGTCTTGATTGCATCTAAATACCACCAGTAATAAACAGGTCTGAGGTGGCTCTCAGTTGGATAAAACTTCTGAAATTAACTCAGAACCAGAAAAAAAAAATCTTCTCAACTCAGAGAAACACCACAGTTTTCTTTCCTTTTTGAGATCCCTCAGACAGATGAAGAAAAGGGCTATTTTCTTTAAGGAAATAGTAATTAAAGTGCAGTCTTCCCTACAAGATCATAGATGTGAAAAAAAATGTAGGATATGAGAATAAAACTATTGTCTAATTGGGCTTATTAAGGTGCTTCTTACATTGTGAAAACACACTCAAATCACTGCTCCATTGTTGAGAAAAGTAATTACTTGTTTCCCCAATTAAATTGCAAATACTTGCTAATCACAAATCTTCCAGAGCACAAAAAATGCCCAATTTTGTTAAAAAATAAATGACTTGTGTCATAACAAAACATTGAGCTTAAGGCTACAAACACAAAGCATCATCTGTTCAGTGTTTTTATATAAAGTTAATAAGGTGCACAGAAGAGCTCACACAGACCATTATCATCCAAAAAGTCTGCTACCAACTTCCCAGCACCAAGCAGATCAAGTCATTATGCAAATAAATCCTAGGGTCAATTTATGGCTGCTTGCAGCTGGTGAGGGACCAGTTGCCTCTTGAATTAATGAGAGGCATTAGCACTGATGCCAGTGACTCTGTTGCTCAGTCCTCTGGGGGTGGCAGTGAAAAAACTCCCCAAATGTCAGGATCCTACAGATTAAATATATGACATAGACTGAAGTGGAAGAATAGGGAAGCAGTGGCAAGGCTTCTATCCAGGGGAGGACCTCTTTCAGAAGAGCCATTCTGCCCTGTCTACCCTTGCTGCTGGTGACCCTTGAAGAAAAGCAGATAAGCAAAGCTGAACTTTGAGGTGCCATCACATGAGGCAATGCTCCTAAAGCCATGGCCTTTGCTTTCTAAAGCATGAAAAACGTCCCTCGGCATTCACTGCAAAATTACCCAATAGCCTCGTGTACTGATTCTGCCTGAAAGCCAAGTATTTTTCATGAAGAAAAATTTGGGGTCTTGGGTCTGGGAACAGTCTGACTTCTTGAAGCATATAAAATAACTTCCCCCTGACCCATGCTAGAACTGATGAGTCTAATACCTGACAAAAGGAAATCGCTTATCATTTGCTCCAAATTAATTTCATCAGCCTTTAGAGAAGATTTCCTATACACTCAAGGCAAATTCTTCAACTCTGGTCATGCAGAAATGCTCTGGGGTAACCTCCTGATCCCACAAACATGGTATTATTTTGTGACTCCCTAATAGAAATACAGAAAGTTGTCACTGCACAGTCAACTGTGTGATTTGAAAGAGGTGCATTAGGGACAGATATATCCCTAGTTCCAGCTGGAAAAAAAGTAAACCAAGTATGCTGTAATGAGATGCATTTCAGGACTAATTCCCCTTTTCTCCACGATGCCAGAAA
This sequence comes from Pitta sordida, assembly GCA_013390025.1. NCBI lineage: Eukaryota > Metazoa > Chordata > Aves > Passeriformes > Pittidae > Pitta > Pitta sordida. Next base: position 120,642 of record WEKX01003884.1, on the reverse strand, counting down.
TTCCCTCTGACGCCTGGCAGGTTGAGTCAAGGAATTAGGAAGGATCTGCCAGGAAAATATGATTTTTTGTTTGTAGAGAGAACATGGAGTTGAGTGAGACAATGGAGAAAAGCAGCCTTTAAATCTGGTGGTTCTGGTGGTAGAATTCTTGCCCTGTTGTACTCCTTGGCCATGGCCAACACTGGTTACAGCTCCCTGGGGAAGGATCTGGCCCAGCACTGCTGTAATTAGCAGCCCATGCTGCTCCTATTGTCAACTCCTGCTCCTTCTGCCACTGCTGTATCCTCTTGTCCTTGGGAGCAGGCGAGGGGAACACTTCCTGTCACTTGCTATCTGCATTTCCCTTATGTCCCAGCTCCTGCTTCACATCAGAACACACTGTGCCAAGTTACATATTCCTAGTTGTCTTGAGGTGTCTGGGCAAATTTATCATTTTGCCATTGCTTATTTTTAGCACATCCTCTCCATCTCTTCAATTTCTGGTTTCAACCTATCTTTTGATCTGTGAAACCTTCCACGTGTATTTTTGCTGCAATTATTTCAATCAGCTTTGCTATTTCCACGTCCACTGCAATTCTGGAACCTCACAACTTGGCAAACTTGACCCATAAGCTAGCTCTGTTTTCTAAATTTTTTTCCTTTTTTTATTCTCAGGATTACTATTAGTTTTTGTGTACAAGCCATACAATGTAAAAAATTACTTCTTGTTGCAAAATAATTTATATAAAAGGATGTCTAGCATCTTCAGAAAGGACATAATTTGTTGGCATTGGTAGAATTTTACTGCAAGTCTCACAAATCATTAGGAATCAGGTGCTGAATTACAATTTTCTTTTCAGTGTCTCATGTAATTTACTTAATTCACTGTAAGTTCCAAAACTAACAGGGATCAGATTGAACCGAACCGCTCAACTTCATTAATGCATTCCTTCTATCACTGCAAAGCTTTTTTTCACTCTGTCTGAAATCTAGAAGAACGTGAAAACTTAGGATCAATTTTCCATAATGTGCACATAAAAGTCACAGAATAGATATTAGTGGGAGCTTTGCTGACATTTCTGTGACCAATCTCCCATGTTCCTGACACTACTGAATGGTTTTGCAAAAAAAAAAACCAAAAAACCACACAAAAACACAATGTTCCTTTGGCTTTGTGTCTAGATGAGTTTGTGCCACTAAAGATCAGTGGCTAAAGTGTTCACAGGTTATCCTGAGTTGGAAGGGACCCACAGGATCATCTGGTCTAACTCCCAAGCATTCTTAAGCCATGATAAAGAACGTTGCAGTTCTGAGAGTGGATTTCAAATTTCCAATAACAAAATGAAGGACCAACCCAAAACCTATAAGAAAACCATAGCCAGATACTCCCTCACAGTACACTACTTTTCTTATAGTGCATTTGCTTAAAAAAGAAACCATGTCCCAATGAACTCAGAGAACCCCTTATTTCCCAGTCACTTCCTGATCTTAAAGCATTCCCTACAGTATCAAAGCATTGAGCTGTTAAATGATTTATATACATATTGATATCATCATCACCACCATCATGGCTAAGCTTCGCAAACCAAGATATAGGAAGGGCTCTACCCACGCTTGCTACAAACACTGATTCCTAAAAAGACTGATGTGGGATAGACAAGTCCAGGTACAAACAACACAGCAGAAAGTCTCCTTAGGCAATATTAGCAGAGGACAGATCTTTCTGCATTGTCTTTTCTCTTTGAGACTGATTCTACATGAGCTTTCAAAGGAGGCAGCAACGCTGTAGATGGTCCATCTCCATGTCTCCCAATTTGAGGTCAGAGTGGACCACTGATGGGGAGTCATTATGGCCAAGACTGAGGTGCTGTTCAGGGAGTCCTTGTATCTCCTCTTTGGGGCTCCTCTGTTGTGGCAGCTGGTGGCGAGATCACCATAAAACACAATCTTAGGGAGGCAACGTTCCTCCATCCTAAAAACATACCCTGCCCAGCACAGTTGCATTCTTAATAGCATGGCCTCAATACTGGTGACCTCTGCCTGTTCAAGGACAGCAACATTAGTCATGGAATCAGCCCAGTGGATCTTTAGGATTGTACAGAGGCAGTGCTGATAGAAGTGTTCAAGGAGTTGCAGGTGATGGTGCTAGACAATCCATGATTCAGACCCATATATAAGAGCAGACAGCACAATGGCTCTATAAACACTAATCTTTGTACTTTTCTTCAGCTGTTTGTTACACCAGACTCTTTTATGAAGTTTCCTGAAAGCTCTGGATGCCTTTGCTAACCTAATCTCTTTGTCAATCTTAACATCTGAGGAAATGATTCTTCCTACACGTATATATTTATATACCCTAATTTTTATATATAATTGACAGTTCATACTTTTTTCCTTGTAAGTGTCTCACTTTAGTTCAGAACCCAGTGCATAAAGCAAAATTATGTCAGGGTTGGAGGCTGTGTGTTCACCCAAACAAATTAATTTTGAAAGAAGTGATTGTTATATTGCTTCCTGCAGTCATTTAATGTTGGTCTTCGCTGTGGCTATTTCCTGTTTTAGTAAAGTATAATTTACCTCCTCCTTCTGAAAGGTTTATGCAGAGCTGGAGCATCACAATCATTCTAAATGGCATCAAGGCATTTTTATAACAAACTCCCCTGTATGTGCCCTTTCATTTTAAATGGCTTAAAACTGTTAAAAACTTGGTATAACAAAATCAAAAGAAATAACTCTAAATTATTACTGCAATTGTGCACAAAAAGACTATTTGCCCACAGCCACGTTTAATTCTCTGTTTAAGTCCAGCTTGCTACAAGGTGATGTCAATGTAAATTAATCTAGCTCCAGGATGGCTAACGTGCCTGAACCATTCATAGAGGTTTCATATGCGCTGTCTCAGTTCTGGGTTTGGCAGAATGTGATAACGTTTTACACTGTAAGGGAAAATAATACATGGAAAGAGCTCAGGGACTGTGTAGTGGCAGTAAGAGCATTGCCACTGGTACCCCCACGTTCCTGGAGGAAATCATCCATGTGAAAATTGCACAAAGCTGTGTCCCCATGAGATGCTTCAGGTCATCACCACGCGGGCAGCAGCTCACCGCCCTGCCTGGGCCACTCCTATAGCCCTGCTACAGTCCTGCTTTTTGTTTAACTAGTGTGTAAATACCCTCTGCAAATCAGTTTATAAGCCACAGGGCTGTTCTCTGTTAGAATTAAGGCCACGTTAACATAGAGTGGTTTTATGAACACCAACAGCAGTTCCAGCACAGTCCTTGAAACAGAAGATTGAGAAAAGGGAAAAAAGAAATAAACCACAAAATATGCAAAACTTAACACTACCTTTCCCAGGAGCAAGGTTTCCTTTCTCCACCATACAACAAGGCAATCCTAAGGCACACCAAGTTTTAGTTGGTAGTAAAGACAAAAAGAAGTATTATCCTTGAGCACAAAAAAAAAAAAAAAATCAGTAATCCATATGAGGAATCTTTCATATCTTACAACTAATTTCCTATATTTTATGGAAGAGGCAGTACCCTTTCTGTTAGCTTGCATCCTAAAATGGACTGTGAATGCCATGAGATGTTATTTTGAATATTTTTTCCTGTTTGAAGTACCCAACATATATTCTGTACTCATCTGGTGCCTGCACAGACAGCCACCCCAGTGATATTTTACAGAACAAGCTGTGTTTTGGACTCATTGGGGCCCAAAGCACAGTGATACAGTGTTAGAGGGCTGGTAAAGTTGGAAGAGGTAAAGCTGAGGCAGCTGCATCTCACTGTCACCTGGGAGTGACCTGTCCCTCCAACCATCTCCTGCACTTGTCAAAACCAAAACTGCTCAGCATTCCATCCACTACAGCAATCTCAGGCTTTCTCTATTCCCTTTGCCTTGCCCTCTCCAGCATGCACAAAACAGCACCATTTCAGGTAATTGCCAGGTTTTGTGCTCCCCTACTGCAGAGGCCACAGCCTGATGGACTTGAAATGGGCAACACGCCCACACCGGTACATCCTGTTCCCTTTCCCTGGATTTGTCAGCTCTTTCTGAAGCAGAGGCCAATTAAATCAAAAGGTAGGTCAGAGTCCACCCTGGCCACAACTACGTAGTGCATCTTTTGTGCACATATATGATGTTATTGATAGCTTAAGCATCCACAAAGCATCTTTGATCAGACATATAAGTTAGGGAGACTTCCTTAAATGCTTTTGCATAGACCCACAGTCCCCCCCACCCCAAGTATCCCATAATGTTCCTAGTGACTACTAGTAATCCTTTCTTCCTATCTGCTATGAAATCCAGAATGAATGCTAATTACTTGGAAAATAAAGCACAATGCTTGACGTTATCAGGGAGGATATAGTGTAAATCTTGGCTTTTTAAGTTACTAATGGATATTGTGGAATATTTGTTGTTTCAGTGGTCCGTGAACCACCAGCTGAAGAGTTTTAGTCTTGGATGCTGTAATTTGTCCCTGGTTTGCCTTGTTTATGTTGCTGTGCTTGTTTATCACTTTCCCTATTGCTTATTACTCCTTTGAGTTTATAATACTCAGCATCAGAGAGCCTAAATGGAGCAGGTGCACTCAGATCTTCCCACATACCCTTGAAAAAAGAAGGGGAAAAAATCGACTCAGAGCAGATAGGAGGAAAGGTAGCCCTTCAAAAGACAGAGGGATTTGCAGCACTAAATATGCATGCCCAAAATACTACTTCTGCTTTTCAGCCTGTCTCAGTTTTATAAGTTGCAGGAAAACAAGCACTTGAGCCTACCTGGTCCTAGTGGTAAACAGCTCTGGAATCCACCAGATTTTGTTTGCTTTTCAGCAATTTTAGGCTGCTGCTGCATTGACCCCGAGACTTTAGTTACTTGAGCTTATTTTTCTGTTCCACTCCCTGTTGAGAAAATACTTCCTATTGCTTTCTGTGAAAAGAAAACTGTACATGTATGGCAGCATGTCTCTGATAGCACAAGTATCCATTGAAATCTGTATTTGGCATCAGAGAACTTTTTTCTTTGATGCTTTCCTGCTTCAGGTGAAATGAAAGTGTAGACTTCAGGAAAATTTTCAAAATTTCCCCTCCTTTCTTTTATTCAGTCTCTGTGCAGCTGCCACATTATCATTCTTTGTCAGAAGCTGTTAAGAATCAGAAAGTTCAATGAAGAAGGCGGCCTCTCCTACCTTGAGAAAGACACTAATAAAGAAGATGGAAGACAGCTAACCAGGCCCCCTGGAAACCTTGAAACCATTCCAGGTGGTGTGTCTGGGGGGGAGTGATAAACATCTTGGAAGTAGATGTAGCAACGATGTAATGCCTAGAAACTAAACTATAAAAGTATGCAACCTGTGAATTTTGGGGTGCACAACTTGAAATGAATTTCCTGCGCACATGGCTGCCACAATAAAGGAATGTTTTCTTGCTAACACTCAAAAAGGAGTGTTAGAGGGTTCTTTTCTGGGAACAAAAGTAAGGGTGCTTTCTTTATTTGAAGCTCTGTTTTCCAACCACACTCACACCTTCACAATCTATGAGAGGGAGAAAAACAAAAGCTGCTATGGAGAGTAGATCTGGTGCTTGTCTTTGAGGGCACACATGAAGCCCTCTTCAAGTAGCTTTTCTACAAAAGAAGATGTTTCATAGCTTTTCCATGAAGAACATTCATTTGTTTCTTCTTCACCAATTTCTGTGACTAATATAACAATGACTTTCTTTTCCAGGCACAGCACCCAAATCATAACAAATTAAAATGGTTGAAAACAGATAATAACATTACCAAAATTAAAAAGCCTTTGGCCCCATAAATGAGGAATTGCAAGCCAATAAACACCTTGCTTAATCCCTTCTTTTCCTATAAAAATAACACTGGGGACCTCATACAATGATTTCTTTTATTAACCTGAAGTTTTCTCCCCTCCTTTTTCAGCTAAAAAAAAAAAAAGGACACTGCATCAAACATCCTGATTTTGTGTAGTAAAGTTACACCAGTGGTTCTGTAGACTTGAGTGAAATCACTTACGTATACTTTTAGAAGTAAAAAAATCGGTGTGTTTGCTTATATAGCCTCCTCTTTAAAAAGAAAGGTCTTTATTACTTAGTCTAAGGTTTCGCAGAGACATTGTTTGTTTCTCTTAGACTAGTACAGTTGAGATCTCCACCATGGTCAGTGACCTGACTTCAGAGGGGGTTCATTTTTCCTCCCATGTCTGTTTGATGAAAAGGTTGAACACACTGCAATTAGAACAGCCACTGCCAGCGAAGTCTTATGAAGCAGAGAAGTGTTGCCATGACTTCAAACTTCATTAAAAAGTCCAATAGATGTAGGTTTCTCAAAAATTCTATTTATCCATATTTCATGCCTATCTTGATTCATTCCAAGTACACGTTCCTTTAGCAACTGAGTCTTTGTTTCTGTTTCTTGATGATTGGCATTATCTACAAAGGCAGGTGACCGCAGCAGCTTTGATTTTCCTTCTGTGAGAATGTATCCTCCTTTAACTATTTATAAATTATTTACTTTTAATTTATTTCATTTATTTAATTAAACAATTTACTTAGAAATGTCATTTCATCAAACATAGTTCAGGTTAATTAGGTTTCCTGAGAGTTTCTTAGCTTCACTGGTGGACTCCTTATTTCCTCTTAACAGTGACACTACTGGATTGTTCTGCAGTGATTAATCTCCTCAATGTTCTCATCCCGAATGTGCATTTTGCATGTAGTTTTCTGGGCCCATTTAGGACAAAATTCAGAATACTTGGTGCGAAGTTACAGAAATAGACTAAAAAAAGAAGGGCAAATAAAGATCTCACATTTAGTTTGCAATAATCATCTAACCAAGTGCGAGATGAGGCATAATTAGGTGGCTGACGGTTCTGCAGAAATGGATTGATGATAATAACAGGGAGTCAGCAATATCCTTCAGTTTTTCAGAAAGATAAACATCAGATGGGGCCATGATGCACGAGCATTAGATGTTCAGAGCAGCGAGGGGGAACCAATAACAATTTCCATATGCGAAAAGAAAAGGGTTTCTATGCCTTTTTTTAGGGAAAATACCCATAACAGGGGCAGGACATTCAAGTTCTCACATTTAATGCAAGCAGCTTATTGCCTGGCCTGAAATGCATCTCAAGGAATGGGCATCAAGGTTCTAGAATATATCAGAAAATAATGATGAATTGCTGGAGGAAAGATGTATAAGAATTCCTCCTGGTAATAATTTCATCTCAAGACACTTTCAAATAGCTGCAGCAATGACAGAAAAACAAGTAGGAAGGGTACTGAAAGTCATAAATAATTTGACATTAAGACATAGTGAAGAAAATATTGAGTGGTTCTTAACAGGATGCTCCTGCCTAGAACAGGTGGAGAGCGGGTGGTTTGATCTGTTTGGGAGCATCCATCTCCCTCACCTCCTTCCTTCCCAGTCTTCTGCTTTGTAAATTTTCCCATTAAACCCTCCAAAAAATCCAGAATATTCCCCTGCTTGTTACTTGATCTTTTCTCCTAAGTTTAGTTACATTTCTTCTTTTTGTTTGCCAGTTCACTCCTTACAGCTACAAGATCTGTTGACACTGATAGTTAAAGTGGTGGTTTCTCAAGACGCCCGAATAACTGAAATATAATTCACTTGAAATTGCCTGTTACATAATGCTATTTCACAATTAATTGCTTTCACCTCACACCCAATCTTTACACAAAAACAATAGATTTTACAAGGCCTAGGCTAGAACGACACAACTGTGAACCGAATGAAATTCTTAAGACCCAAAGCACTGGTACATGCATCACTCTGAAAAAACACAACTGCCATCTTGTATCTTAATACTAGTGACTGAAGGGCTACACGCAACAAATTTATTTCACTGTCCAAACTGAAGAAACAATGCCAAGGAGATATTAAGGAATGCTTTGTATCAGTAAGAATTTAGAAATAAATGTGCAGTATCACATCTTATCGTGGAGGTGCAGAAAACCGAGACTTTTATTTCAGAATTTTATGAGTTGACAGTAAGAATTCCATCCATCATTGTGTGTTAGATGAGACACAACCACTAGAGACACCAGAATAATAACTTTCCATCTCTGCCTTGCATAACAAATTGCTCTGGGTTGCAGCCGAGTGCGCAGCACCTCCAGTTTGATTAACAGTGTCAAAAGCCAGATACCCAAGAGCCACTCGTAATTGCATTACAATTCATTACAGATTTCATTCTATACACAGAGGGAAAGCTAAGTTGGACAGACACCTTCTCAGACTATCCCAGTAATAACGTGTTCTTTTTCACCAATACACCTTGACGCGCTCAAGGGCTCCATGAGTTTTCAACTCAGCTATCAAATTTAACACAGGAATCTTACCAGTCAAAATATAGTAAGTATATTCTGTAATAAATTATCAAGCTTTGTTTTTCCTTTCAGTNTTTTACATATTGCAAAAAAAAAAAAAATCAAATTAAAGTTCAGTAAAAATATTGGCTTCAAACAACTTATATTTTTCCCCTCTAATTTCAGGGATCCACACTTTAAATTTCATCTCGAATTCTAATAATCTTCAACTATGCTGTAAGTAAATCCAACTAGAGTGTTATACTGGGAAATACTTCACAACTCTCATAGTACCACAGAATGCATCCCAAACTGGAATCTTACCAGTCAAAATATAGTAAGTATATTCTGTAATAAATTATCAAGCTTTGTTTTTCCTTTCAGTAACTTCCCTTTCTCATTTGGATATTCATCATATTTTGAGTTTCTTGTTTGGAATACAAAAAGACCAATAAATGACCAAAAGCTGACAAACCAGTCACTGGATCCTTGTTCTCTTCTGCCAAAGTGTTGGAAGGAACAATATAAGTCAGCCGGAGCCGTCAGGCATCCAACACTTCCAAAAATCTGGGTTGTTAATTACCAAGTCAGGAGCCTAACAGCAGATGTCCATCCATTGCTGAAAATCCAAGCTGCTCCTTTACATGTTTCCACACCACCAGCCTGTGCTCAGCTAAAACACCATGCTCACACCATGCAGTTACAGAGGCCCTTCCTGCTGTCCAAAGTTATTTATGCATTTCATTCAGAACGTCTTTGAGTTTTGTATTTTTCCCCTTTTGTTTCCTCCATTATTCAATGTGGACAAGAATTGTGGGAAGCATTTCCTTTCACTGCTCCCTATCCTCCCTTGGTAATTACCTGTTTAATTTCTGCTTTGTGTTTATTATTGCAGTATTAACAGTCATGAGCCTTAGGATTTGGACCAACAGCTAGGGGTAGGTTTCCTTATTTGTAGTTAAGTGTTTCTCAAGGAAGGGGTGGGAAGTACAGGTGCTGCTGCAACACGAACTACAAATACTAATAATTTCCAAAGCTCAATATTTTAAATTACCTTGTGTGCAGTTTAGTTCTTCTACTGCCAAAAAATCAGTAGGAAGCTTTGCAGTGATTTTCTCCTTGAAGAGAACATAGTGGAGAGTGATTTATTAACCATCACAAGTCACCCATTTCATGGACACTCAGGTGTATACATAGTAAGAAGCAGTATTTGGAAATGTGTGGTGACTGATCCCACACCGAAGCAAAGTCTAAGTGCAGCTGCTCCAAGGCCAGCCCACACAAGTCTCCAGGTCCAACAGGAAGGGCTCCTGCTTATCATGCCTTCGTGCTGGAGACCTACAGGTCCAAAATAACACAATCCCACTGTTGGATACAAGGGTACTTTTTGTCTTGTATCTGCCAGTCAAGTTCATTAATATTTGTCTTTGTTCTGCCTCTTACCTAGCTAATACTGTGTTTTGTTCATCATGCCAAAAATGTAGGCAAAGTTCTACATACAGCCTAATGCTCCCTGTGCTTGATATTCCACTTCAAGATATGCAACAGATTTACCTCAGCAGTGGCACTGGCAAACCAAATTATTCCTTAATGAGGCACTTCTGGGTTTCTGCTGGACTAACACAGCCTTACTCATGTTTCACGATGACTTCACTGGTGCTGTCTGACTGGATTTGTGTTTTTGGATTTAATGCTTCTGGACACTGGTACAGCAAAGAAGAGATGCTGGCAGAGGCAATTCTGCAGTTGCATGGCTGACTGGCACCAGCAAAGGCTCTGGCTCCTCACTTAGCAGACATCACTCTGTATTAGCTGATTGACAGAGATCACAATTTCTTTTCTTTCCCGTGACAGCACTGCTCCTCTTACAGTTTGTGTGGCCTCTGCAGAGAAGCCTTGTTTGCATTTGTTTCTACATTAAGTATTTGCAAGCACAGTCACATTTAGTCCTGCTTTTAGCTGAACCCAATTTTCATATAATTCATTAATGTTGCTACAGCACCATCCTGAACCATCCAGACATCTCTCAAAAGCTGCCCACTGCATACAGAGCAACTGCAAGGTCATTTGTAAATGACCCCCCACAACTTAATCCCTTTGACTAAGCTTTCCATAAGTAGTTTTTGATTTTTTTTTTTGTTGATTTGGTTTTTCTTTGGGGGGTTTTGTGAGGTTTGTTTTTTTTTGTTGTTGGCTTGTTTGGGTTTTGAGAGGAAGGAGGGGTTCTGTTTGGGAGGGATTTCTTTGCTTTTTTGGTTTGAAGTTGTGGGGTCTTTTATTTGGTTTTTTTTTTACTTTTTGAGATTTTTTTTGTTTGTTTTGGAATTCAGCACTGGGATCCATAACTGAATATCTCAGAGGAAAGATCACCTCCTTTCCCAAGGTGCCACCTTTATTGTGCAGAGGTTTGCCTTCTGCTAGAACAGCAGCCTCACTCAGCTTGTGCTGCACTGTCATAGGGGGGGCTGCTGGTTCAGATATAGTTAAATGTGCAGCATATAATTGTAAAAGTGATTTGCTAATGACTCACTTTAATGTGAATTGAGACCAGGATCTCTGGGAGGCAGATGGATACACTTAGACAGCATTAAAAAAAAAAAGTGCTCTACCACATACACTAAAAAGAGAACTAATCAACATCCCCCACACCCCTCCATACAGACAAAGAAATTATACAGGCTGTCCAATTTCCCTTAATTAAAGTTAGTGCAGATTCCTTTAATGAAATTAGATTAAACAGGGCTTATCAAGGAAGCAGTACTACAATCCTCTGCCGTTGAAGCTGAGCTGTTTGTTGCCCAACATGCTGCATCACAAGGCAGTTATCTGAGTAAGAACATACCATGAGCATCACCACAGGATTCCAGATATGTTACCAAAAGATAACAGCTCACAATTCACAAGCCAGTAATTTATGTACCTTATTAAACACTTACAAAGCAGTTAGAAGGGTCATCAGAAAAACCCAAACCCGCCTGTCTAGCTTAAGCCTAAGGCCTTACAAAGCTTTACTGCCATCACAAGTGACTTATTACCAGGCAGAAAGGTCACCTTTGTGCTGACATGCAGGAACCTTGAACAGAAGAAAAAGAAGCTCTGCCCCCAGAACAAAATAAAAAATAACTTACACCATCAGCTGGACTGCAAGCCATCCAGGAGACAGAACTGGAACAGCTCCTCCACAGCTCAGCTCAGAGAAAGTTCTAGGCCCCCTGGCCTGAGCTAATTGAGGCTACAAGTTAGGGAGAACTTGGCTATGCTTTGGTGGTAGGAGTTTTTTGGGTTTAGAACAGAACACAGGATGCAGGACTGTGACTTTTATTTGTATTCAGCCAGGCAACCTCAGAAAAATACCTCTGCAGAGCTCCAGGTGGCATCAGTGACTGTGCGGACCCAGGCAGTCCGCAGACGCAGTTCCCATACACTGGGAAGCAAAGCTGCCTTATTTTTCTTGCACACGGGATTCTTATTTAGTTACAAATTACTGTGAGTCTTGTATTTTCCACTGAGCTCCTCAACTGTGCAACCCTGAGCCTTAGGTGATATCTCAGCCTCGCTGATTCACTTATCAGAATCGTGTTCCTGAAAGGGAGTTGTGTTTGCAGGGAAAATGACCCAAGACAGTGCCGATACGGTGCTTTTTTTGCAGTGGGTGTTTTATATAAACATGTCTTTAGATGTCCCTTGCTGTGAGTGGGGAAAAATAGAATGAAGGGAAAATTTCTCTGGGCTTAATACCATGCTTTATATAAATAGGTGAAGCAGAAACAATTGACAAACAGCCAGTGTTCTTGAGCTGAGTAAGGAGAATGACACTGGCACAAAAGTAGCATTTCCTTTCTGGCAGATCCCTTGATTAAACAAGCCTCGTATTTTAGCTCCATAAATCAAACAGCTAGCACTGAATGCTACAACATATTCAACCCTTGCTCTGCGTACCCCTTTTGTGAAACCCTAAAAATCACACCTAGTGTTTATGACCTGTCCTGGAGCACTGTGTGCTTAAGCACTTGAGAAGTGGCACAGGCTCTGTGCACCATGACAGATAGTGCACCTCAGAGAGGGACTGATCCTGGCCTGCAGGCAGAATGACTCAAGATGCATTTTTTTTTTTTTGAGGTACAGTGTAGTTTCTTTTAACTGCTTAAGAGACCAAAGGTAAAAGGAACAGAGTTGTCATCCTCTGCTCACTTAGTAGCTCCTGCTCTACCGCTGACCTGGCTGCAGTTGGCAGGAGGGAAGCAGTGACCAGCAGTGTTCATTTCTAGCATGTATGACATCATATTGCAAAAAGGCCTTTAATACCATGATGAATTACAAAATACATATATCTTCTGCCACAGAAATGTTACATTAACAGAAATGGTAAATAAGCAATCTTCTGCTTGTTTGTTTTTGGTGTGATACTTCGCAGGTTCTGTTTGCAAGCTCAGCTAAGGTCCCTAAGGACCATGTTAAGTGTACAAGGGCTACTGACCTCAGAGAAGTCGGTCTCCTGTTAATATTGAAAAGGAAAAATTACTCATATTCTCCATGCACTCTCAGATGCGTGGCTTTGCACCATGACCAGCGTTTCTCTCTCCTGTGAGTCAAGGATGAAACCGCAACCGATAAATGTTTGCAATAGAAAATGCAAAGGAGCTTGCAGAAGAAAACACAGTATCCTTTTTATTACTGTGATTGTTTTCTCTCTCACTGGTGAAGTGCAAACTGAATATTGGTAACAATATTTCATGGCAGGAAAATGTCAGTTTGTATTTGTGATTAGAAGTTAATATTGCTAGTTATGTGCTGTTACCTGTTCATTGCTTCCCTGATTTTTGTGCTGCTCGAAAGAGGTGTTCCACAATTCATTGGTAGTCCGAGAAATACTGGTAATTTCTGATCTTTGAGGAGTTTTCCTCATGGTTGCACTTTGGCAAGCTAGGTAGGTTTTGAGGATGAGCTGTTGAAGCTCTTCAAACTGAACTCCTTAGTTTAATTGATTTGCAAGTAAATAGTGACATAGGTGTTAGGTAGCTGAAGGTGGTATCTGTTCCCCCATGGGCAGTGGTATGTATTTGTTGGAAGTTTCTATTCATAGGGGAAAGGATGCATTTTTACTGAATTCATATGGTTGGACCCTGCTTTTTTCATTGCTTGCAAGGGCTGCTGAAATGTCCACTATGGGGTTCTTGCTGAAGAAAAGGTTGTGGGTTTCACCCAACAAAGGTTTTAGTTTTAATCTTTTTCCATATGTTCTTCATACGGGATTAAAATATTGCTTCTAACTTTCAGTTTAATGTTGTCTACGGTTTCACTACACAACTTGCTTATCTGTTAGTTTGATAACAGATTTACTCTGAAACACTACAGCTTTTATTTTAGCAGTAAACTGAGAAAATATGACAGTATTCACTTGGTTGATAAATTATGCAGTTATTTTTTATTTATTTTATGCACATATTTAATTATAAATGTATTTTCAGATCAACAAAATTCTTCTAGTAATTGTAGGCAGTGCAGAAAAAATGTTGTGTTCATTACATCTGTCCCTCTCTAGCTCACATTTATATATAATATTAATACTTCTATTAAGTTTTAAACTTGTAGATTTGCTCTTAAAATTTTAGACTTATATAAAGGCTGTTGAGAGAGCTCCTGGGGTGTTGAGAAAGCTGGCAGATGAGCTCGCTAAGCCTCTCTCAATCATTTATCAGAGGTCTTGGCTTACTGGAGAGGTCCCAGA
>WEKX01003884.1:72815-106548 GCA_013390025.1 Pitta sordida | reverse complement strand
TTTATTGATGATCTGGACAAGGGGATGGAGTCCATCATTAGCAAGTTTGCAGATGACACCAAGTTAGGAATAAATGTCGATGTTAGAGGGTAGGAGGGCTCTGCAGAGAGACCTTGACAGGCTGGATAGGTAGCCTGAATCCAGTGGTATGGGATTTAACAAACCCAAGTGCCAGATCCTATGCTTTGGTCACAATAACCCCCTGGAGAGCTATAGGTTGGGAACTATGATGTTGATGGCAACAGGTTAGGTTTGGTTAGGTAACAGGTTTGACTGGATTANTGCATCAGGAATGGTGTGGCCAGTAGAACTAGGGAAATTATTCTCCCTCTGTACTCAGCGCTGGTTAGGCCACATCTTGAGTACTGTGTCCAGTTCTGGGCCCCTTAGTTTAAGAAAAATGTTGAGGTGCTAGAATGTGTCCAGAGAATGGCAGCAACAAGGATGGTGAAGGGGCTGTAGCACAAGCACTGTGAGGAACGGTTGAGGAGCTGGAGTTTTTTATCCTGGAGAAGAGAAGCCTCAGAGGAGACCTTATTGGTTTCTACAACTACCTTAAGGGAGGTTGTAGCCTGGTGGGGATCGGTCTCTTCTCTCAGTGACAGAAGGAGAGGACACAGTCTTAAGCTGCATCAGGGGAGGTTTAGACTGGATCTAGGGAAAGCTTTTTCACAGAGAGGGTGATCTCTCAGTGGAATGGGCTGCCCAGGGAGGTGGTTGAGTCACCATCCTCGGATGCATTTAAGAAAAGATCAGATGTGCCAGATGTGCACTTAGTTCCATGATTTAGCTGATAAGGTGGTGTTAGGTAATAGGTTGGACTTGATGATCTCAATGGTCTTTTCCAACCTTGTTAATTCTGTGATTCATGTTTACATGACTTTTTTGGTAAAGTGCATTCTGTAATTTAAAATGAGACTACGTCAAATTACAGGATTTTTCCATTGCCACGAGTATTGTTTGGAGTTATGTAAGTGCTGTGATAAGGCTGGCAAAGGACAGATGTGAGCAAAATGTTTTTGAACCAAGGGGACCCTCACAAACATCCTCTGAGGCTGCTGAAAGGAGATGTAGCAGGCACTGATCCTGCAGCAAAAACAAACNTTTTCTGTCATTCTGTGATTCTGTGATTCTCTGGTTTTGGTTTCAGTGTGATTTTGCTCTGTTTGCCCCAGCCCAGGATCCCCTTCCACTCCTACCTGCACTCAGAAGCAGCCAGGTAGGGCTCACCACTACTACCCCAGCTACTCCCATGGAGGTCCTCAGCCTTCAAGTCCCCTCAGTAGAGGATGTCTTTTTTTACCAAGCAAGGAGTGAAGCATATGTAGGGTAACACCACTTAAACACCAGATGCACCAATTGCTGAGCCACATTTTCAGTACTGAAATTTTCCATGGATACAGCAGAGCACTTTTTTGCCGACCAGCATCTATGCTTTACCTGTTAAGATGCATGAGTTAATGACTGGAGTTAATGACTGGAGTTTTTGCAGAAATATTTTGAAAGGTTAGGAATAAGGCTTCATTCTTCTTTTACCAAAATTAAAGGCAAAGCAACTTTGTTATTTTAACAAGTGAGATCAGTAAGTTCGATTCTACTGATCAACTTATGATTTGTAATGCCGCATAAGGTGGAATTAAACCAGGATAATTTCATCAACATTTTAAAAGATCCCAAATAAAATGTTAGTTTAGAAAGCCAAGTTCTAGTACTTATGTTTTACCTGTTTTACCACAGGCTAAACCATTCTCCAATATATGTTTCATAAGGATATTTCTTTTGCTTTTAGCCCAAGACTAGGGATACTCTTTTCCTAATACTCTCACTATTCGAGTTCAAGGGATGAATTTCTCATAACTGCATCCCAAAGGATATATTTTGTGAAAATGAAAAACTAACATGTTATTTACTTAGCAATACTGCATTCATCAATGGAAAGCAGCAGCTTTCTTCCCCACTTCCAACATTCTGAGAGGCAGGTTGTCCTGCCTGGGCTCTGCTGGGAGGTTATCTGTGATAAAGAGCTTTCAGCTGCTGGGCAGACGAAACGCCTTGCTGTCAGGCAGCTATTAATTACCATCTTCTTAGTCTAATTCCTTACTCCCTTCCGTTCCACGCAGAGTGGCTGTCTCCTATTTTGCTGCTTGCAGCAGCGTTAATTGAACTGGTTTCCCATTACAGCTGCTGTCATTCAGTGTCACCATACTGTTGTTACTGGGTTCATCCAGGTGTTTCCAGAACATCAGCCACCCTTGCACTACTCTTTAGCATTTTTTATTCCTGCTGATCTATAATGTGCAGAATAACATGCTTTAGGAGCTGTTTTCTCTGAGGCACCTCCTGGGAAAAGTCCAAGTACATGTTACTGCCAGGCTGGGCTGTGTTGCTGTCTGAGCTTCTTTCACAGAACTATCTTGGGATCCAAAAGGGTCTCACTGCAGACTCATGATGCAACAGAGGTTCACAGGTTCACAGGTTATTCTGAGTTGGAAGGGACCCTCAGGATCATCTAGTCCAACTCCTAGGCAAATGTCCATCCAGGCATCAGGCCCACATGCATGGAACCACGGGCATCACACTCCATCCATTCAAGCCTCCCATCATTTAGGCTGTGTCACTGAGTACCTCACNTCCAAAGTGAAGAACACAGCACTTAAACTCATTAAATCTCATATTATTGGAGTCTGCCAATTTCTCTAGCCCTCTGAAGGGCGCTTCTACCCTCTGGCAGTTCAACATTTGCCCCCAGCTTGGTATCATCTGCAAACTTGCTAATGATGGTGTAGGATCAGCACCTCCATATGCATTTTCACCAACAAATAAGCTCTGACAACTGCTACTGTGTGCTGACCATACTGGAGCATTGCTATTCCTAGCAATAAAAATAATTTCAGAGCATGACAGGTAAAGTACTTTGTTAGGAGCTCAGAGGCTCTTTCAGAAGTGTAGAAATACAAGAATAATGAAGCAGCAGAAGAGTTCCACCAGGAACACCTCATCCTTCTCATTCAGAAGCTGGTCCACAAATCTCAATGTATGTTATCACTACCATTGTTTTTGGAGAAAGGGTGCTTTGGGAAGCATTTCAGAGAGGAAACATGTTGTGGTGAACCTCTGTAGGATCTTACTGGTACACTGAAATCCTCCTAATGGATTGGCAAAAAGCTCTTGTCAGGCATGGCTAGGTACTCTGAGCATGTCACTCTACTTTCACCTCAATTTGCCTTGACTTAATTTTTCAGCCTTCAAAGTTTCTCTTTCACTTTCAGTGAAAGTAAATGTTCACCATGTCCAATTAACTACATATATTCCTAAAAACTAGGATTTTTGAGGATATGTAGTCAAAGTTCAGATTTTTAAAAGGAGTGTTACCAAAATAAAACAAGGTTTCAACAGCAACCAACAGACTGCAGTTGAAATATTCGATGCAGACCCTGGCCGGAGCAGAGGAAGTCAGAGGAAATTTTGGCATTGATTTTAATAGAATTGTACTGCCAACTTTAGTATTTCATAGAATTATAGAATATGCTGAGTTGGGGAAACACCAAGAATCCCACCATGTGCTACAAGTGTTGTCCAAACTTGAACTAAGTTGGGCTTGATGCTGTGGCCACCTCCCTGGGGAGCCTGTTCCAGTTCCCAGCCATCCTCTGGGGAAAAACATTTTGCACCTTGTGGCCTGTAAGATGCTTTTTGTAGGGAGCAGACCAACTTTGAAAATTGCAGAAATTTTGCTCAGAAAATTGCTCAGGCATTGGCTTCTGAGTTCTTGTACCTTCCCAGCCAGCAAGAGCACATGTTTAAAAAGTTCAGCCACTGCAGCCCAGCTGCTCCCAGCGTTGTCTGACAGGATGAACTTTCCAAGTAGACTCTAGTTTGATGAAAACAACTTCAGCTTCAGTGCTCAAACTCCCTGGTGAGATACGAGGGGCAGCATCCTACTTCCCGGCACTTGGGTTTGCTTCCCTGCAGCATTGCACACAGCAGTTACCTATGGCTATGAAACAAGCTGGAAAAAAGTAACAAAGAGAGGCCAAAGGCTGCAGTGAAGCTATCCATGAGGGAAAATCCACTAACTGATGAGTAACTGGCTTGCTCAACATGAAATTAATTTTTCTGCTCTTTTTGTTTTAGAGCAGGAAATGAACAGCTCACTCCTTGCATGCGGGGCAGCCCCTGGTAGAATTGCTATGAAATGAGATAAAAACTATAAGTAGAATGAACAGTTTCTGAGTACACGTCCTCCCTCCATGGATGGGGGAAAGGTATTCCCACAACACTAGAAATAGGAGAGAAGGAGAGAGAGTTGGGACTTTCAATTAATTTTGTCCATTTTCCTTTCTCATATCCTCATTGTATTTGTTTCCTTTCCCAACCCTTACATCTTTCCTGGCATCAGAAAGTCAACAGATGCTGCCCAAGCTGTGGAGATCCCTGGGTCCCTTCTGTACATCGCATACATAAAACATCTCACACACCTAAATCACCTCATTTTCCACACTGTAGACAACTGCCCTAAGCTAAACCTGTTGCACAGAAGCTGTAAAACCAATCATTTTTAAGAGTGGCAGAGAGAGGTCAGGTTGCATTTGCAGAGAAATAAAAGCCCGTTATTATGAAATATGTTCATACTTCTCTTACCTGCAAAAAAATTCCACGATATAATTCTACCAAGATAACCATGAGACCTGAAAATCTCTCCATCCTGCCATGGCAGATGGGAAAAGTATGTACAGCCACTTTCTAGCAGGCTCCAACAAAATGCAGAATCCATTATCCATGGATCAATTTAAAAAACCCCAACGAAAACGCACAGATTTAAATATCTCAATAAACTAATGCAAGACACCAGCAATACAGAAGGAAATATGCCATTTTGGACAAGTAGAAGTGTTTTAAAAGTATTGGAGGAATAGTATTTCTCAGGACTTCCATCAATAATCATTTAATAGGAATCCCAACAGCTTTTAATAAGACTTGAGGGTTAAGGTTCAAAATTGCATTTGTGCTATATTCTAAAATGATTTCAGTATCTGAGAATATACAAGATTTATGATGTTACAGAATTAAAAGGGAGTTTATGGTGCCAAGAATATAAACAGACATCAATATTTTTAATTGTTTTTAATTTCTTAATTATTCTTATTGTATGAGCAATCCTGCTAATTCTATTTGCTCTAAAAAGCAAAACTGAAATCACATATTTCAGACCAGCTTTTGGGGGGGTCATCATCCAGCTTCAGTGACTGTGGGATTTCATAATGGATCCAGATTTTCAAGCATCAGTGCAGCATGATTGGTCCTATGAAAAAACAAACTACATTTGCAAATGCTCAAAACTGAGCAGTATTGTAAATTCTGCGAATTCACCAGAAAGATTAAACACCAGCTGAGCAATTCTCAATGTCAAACCCCAACTGTCAGCATCAAACATTTTCCAAAATCTAATCCAATATAAGATAACAAATAAAATGGAAATCCTTGAGTATATTACCCAGAACTTCTACAGAGATAATTTGAGACCTGAATAAAATATATATGGACTATGAAAACCAGGCTCCTATTGATTGCAAAAGGCTCAAAAGCAATCTTAGCAAATTTTCCTTGTGATAAGACTTGGGTGAGGGAAGAAATATGTTGACTTAGGAATGGGAAAATGTAAAAAAAAAAAGTGTAAGAAAACCTCTCATGAGGCAAATCCTGAACAGGTCTATGACAGAAGATTACCTTGTGTGCTTATCGCCTCAGTTACCACCACTTTTTACCACCAGATTATACTTGTCGTCTGAGAACAGTAGCACAGAACTTTTAAATTTAAAATCATGACAATTAACCTTTTTGGTGTCTGGTGTCAAATATAATCTTTTGTGAGGTTTTTTTTTTTTGGTGGTTAGGAGTAACTTTAATCCACATGATCCTTGAGAACTGGAGAGAAACTGGCACAATCAAGACCCTGACAGGTGACAAGCACCCTCGCAAAGATGCTGGGTGTCCTAGAGCTGTACCTGCAATCATTCTGCTCCTTTTCAGTGAGTTTAATGTGGAAAAATGTGAAGATGAATGGACTGGAGGCTAGGAGATGGCCAGGCTTGACATCAGTGCACTCTGAGATCTCTGTGGCAGATCCTGTGACAGCCATTACACAGAAACACCTTCCCAGACAGCAAATAAAGATGTTTGGCGTTGTTTCACCTGGTTTGTGAAGTGCACTGGAAGGAGTCCCCAGCTACCAGGAGGAGAGTTTCCAACGTGCTTTGCAAGCCCTGTTGCCTGTCTGATGCATCTATTCCTTCCTGTGCTCACCTCCCCATGCAAGCATGTATTTTCTGTAGGTGACAGTCACCAAGGGTCTGCCCGGGTGAGGGAAAATATTACATCATTTAGGAGATGTAGAATCTGCCTGAGAACAGAAGAGCAGCAAAGTGTTGGAAAGATTTAGAAGCTGACACAAAGAGTAAATGCCAGGACAATTATCTTCTGAGAAATAAGTGTAGGTATCATTTTCATACACTGTCAAATTACGACAGATAAACAGACCATCTAAAGAGAAAGACCTTTTAATTTAAAAAAAAAAAAAAAGAAAAGCAAAAAAAGAGTTTGCCTCCAGGGAAGACCAACCAGCTGGTATTTTGTATTTCTAGAGGATTTGTCACTAATGTTTTCCTTTGAAGCTTTCACTTCACTGTTGTCAACAAAATTACTGTCACCATTCAGCACACGTAACATACCTCTCATGTATCCATCCTGAACAGACAAAAGTGACTATCATGCTTCAAATGTCTGCCCCTGCAAAAGAAGTCCCTCTGGAAATTTTTAAATGAAAGGTAGCACTTCAAACAGCCTGGATGCAACCTGGTCGCCCATCCTGGGGGACACCAGTAGATTTTGAAAGCACTTAAGTGAACAAGCCTTTCATATTCTAATAAGCAGGTGCAAAAAAAAAAGAAAGAATTAAAACTTCCCTTTTTTTTTTGGACACATTAAATTGAGGATGCATGAAGCAGCCATAAGGCTTGAAATTACAGCTTTGGGAAATTAATTTCCTAGGCTGTTGAAAAAGAGCTCCAATATGGCTTTGTTTGTCTCAAGTCTGTTATATGCCTTTTTTCGCTCTTATTGTCCCACTTCTTAGAGATCTATATCCACTGGTCTTTTCTATATTCTGTAGAACTCTTGTGAGGAGAACTGTCATCTGGTTCAATTCAACAGGTCCTATTCCATGGACATAGATATTAAGCCTTTTGATAATGTACGTGCTAAGTAACAATAAAGACTGATGTTTCTTTGATATAAAGTGTATTGGGGGATCTGAAAGGCAGAGGATAATGTAGTACTCTTGCTGCCTCTTTTCTTTTCCCTGTGAATTGGCTTAATTCTATTGAACACTGGGCCAATTTTCTGACTTCAAAGGAACAGAATCAGAATCTGTGGTCTGTTGTTTGTACAAGGTGGGAGCTGTCAGCAGGAGTATTTTCATATCTGCTCTTGGCTAAATATCATAACTTATGCTAGACTGGTTTCTGTAAGGATGCACAAAAGGGTGTTTTCAAAAGACAGATGTTAGCTGAAACACCAGCCAATGAGAAATACGTAGGAGTCTTTTTCTGTTCTGTTTTGCTTTTGTAGGGGACACAGAGGTACAGAAAAGTCCAGAGAGAAATCAGGACAGGCTCTGTTAGTGCCGTTTTAGGTTAAAATGCTTATTGATTTCAACAAGGAATTCATCATGTTTAGAAAGATTTATGTGCTAAATGAACAGGTCTAATGTCATAGGGTCATGTTGTGTTGTTTCAGCTATAAAACCACAGTTGCAGTGGCTGAGCCATTATCAAAACATGTGTTATCAAGTGTTATCAAAGGTGGACATGAAGGCACAGGATCTTGCCTTGCTAGTTGGGAAGTTAAGCCCTCTTATCTGTGCCCAGGGCCCTTTTTTGATAATTACTTGGCAATATTGTCTGATCTGCTGGAAGATGTTATTTTGAAGGCAGAACATTTTCATTCACTGCAACCATCCAAGGAGAGAGAGGGAAGAAGGCCAAGTGAAATTCAATTTTTCACAATGAGAAAGGAAATGAAGTTGCAATTTCTCATTTCCAAGTGAGTTCCTTACCGTGAACTGTGAGGCTGCAGTGCCGTTAGGACCAGTCAGCCAAACTGGAGCTCTTCCCACAGGTCCTTTTGGAGAACAAACCCGGAGGTGAGGGCAGCTGGGTCATCCAGTGGCACAGATCAGACTTATAAAGCCCTGCAGTGCAAAATAAATAGACTCATCCCAAAGCTGAAGCTGGAATATGGGCACTAGCTTCCCGTGGGAGTCGTTCTCTGAATTACATGCACCAAACTATTGATCTGCGTCCTGTGCTTTAATGAACATGTTTTGTATTTTGTTCTGCTCCTGCTCTCAGCTGCTGTCAACAGAAAAAGCATTATGGATGTCCAAGAGAGAGAGATGGGCTGTGAGTGCTTTGACCATGAAAGCAAATTAGGTTAAAAAAGGGCTCACTGGGCAAATGTCTGTTACTCCGTCTACCATAAAGACCAAGAGCTGGCAGAAAACAGTGACAACAGGTATCCTGGGAGACTTTCCCAGTCCTCCAGTAAATTTCTGGCTGAGTCACACCTTGGTTGTATCATGTCACCAATTAAAAGTGTTAAAAGCGTTAAAACAAATATTGGTAGTTCTTGAAGGTTTTTCCAGGAAATTTGAATTAATATATCCAGACTTCCCTGGAAAGGGAAATGTGGCCTCTCTCCTACCTTGAAGAGTAGCATTAACCATTCATTTAATTTTTAGAGCAACGGATCTTCCATGTTTTATGGCTGAGTTTTTGGTTCTAGCTTTTTTTAAGATGGGACCTGGCACAGTCTACATGGAGGAGACATGGGGCCTGCATGGCTCAGTAAAAGGTTGTGTCAGGGAGGCAGGGAGACCACAGCCTGTCTATGGACAACTTCTTCTTATCACTTTACCCTTATAACCTATGAACTCACTTGGTCCAAAAAGCTCTTCTGTCAGTGTCAACCACTTCTCTGTAAAATACTCAAATTTCCACTGGGAGAAAATGAGGTTTTTATCACGTTGCTGAAAAGCAGTACTATCACATTGCAGGTACCTTGCTCCACTCAAAGCTCAGGGCAAGAGAAATGGTTCAAGCTGACTCTCTTGCCTTTGCTTTTGCAGCAGCCAGGGGTCAAGTAAAGGTGATTTCTTGCAACTTAGTTGGGAACTGGAACTTCCTAAACTTTAAGAATGGAGCATACCCTAAAGCTATCATTTTCACTTTGCATGAGAAATCCTTACATTCATGAGGAGGTGTAAAATCTCTGGATGGTAAACTGAGGCACATTCTTAAGACTCAGAAGTTACTTTCTGCCTCTGCTGTTACTGTGCAGACATAGGTACATGCTCACGCTTGTTCAGGTTGTAATAGAGGAAGAGATTTGGTATATTGAGCTTCCTCAGCACTCACCAAAGTGGAAAAGAAACTGTCTTCTAGCAGGCCAGAATTTAAACAATTATCAATTCCATCCAGTCCACTCTTGTAATATTTGTGATCATTCTGAATACCAAAGTACGTATCTTCTGTGTTATGTACTGACATCTTCAAACAGATGGTGAGACATGGCTATTGACACTTGAAAAAGTGCAAGGTAGGTAATTTTGGACTGATTGTTCCAAAGCTGCACCTGAGCCAGACCCCAAGATATGCCAACACCTGCAGCTCTCACTGACCTTCTCTTTGCTAATGTGACCTGATGCTGATGGTGCTGTGCTTCTGTGTTACAGCTTCACTGAAAGCCTGTCTGGTGTCTGGTTAGTTGCAGCCTACCTGAAATCTGATCATGGTACACATTGGCGCAAGAGTGTTCACTGTGTACTGCTGTCTCTCTCTCCTTAGGTCATTAGTATACAGACCAAGAACGTACAGAACCCTCGGGAGGTGTAAAGCAGCTGCCAAAGATTGAAGAGATTTTTAAATGCACCTACCTAAGAACTGCTGTTGTCTGGAATAGATATCCTGTCTCTCCAACATGACTACTTTGATGAGACTCCCTTAACAAGGTGTGACCTACACCAGCATCTACCATCATGATGTACAGCAAGATTTTAGCACTCTGAGGACCTGGTAGCTGATGTACTCTCTACGACTCCTCAGGCAGCCTGCAAACGTATATTGAGCCACGACAAACAATTAGGCACCAGCATGACTCTGTTAACAGGCAGCAATGAGACACATCTGTCCTGCTGTTTCACTGCCACTGGTTTCAGGGCAGGGGAAAGGAGGCTTGGTGTGTGTTAATAGAAGCCAATACACTACAGGATACAGCCAAATGAAAGAAATATTATCTTGTCCTGCCTTGCAAGTATTTAATTCCATTCTGAGAAATGGACCAGCTTCAAGATGAGTATGTGATGGCCAACCCTGCAGAACTGCCTGTGGGTTATGGCAGCTTTCTGAATTTGCCTGCCCTCTCCTATCAGGGCAGCTGGCACTCACAGCAGGTGAATTTGCCTGCTGTTTCCCCCATGAGGAAAAGACTATGACACCTTTTTATGCTTCCCTGCTTATTAACTTTGTACTGCTGTTCCCTGCCAATCAAAGGGACTGAAATCCATGCCTTAGAGGTACCTGTTGGCTATGTGAGAGTTCTGTGCTACTCCAGGACTAAATTTGCATCTTGGGAGCTTAAGCTTTTCACCTTTCATCCTCTCTGCTTCACTGCTTCAAATTCCTTTTTCAAATGTTACTCATCCTATCTATCCTCCCAGAGAACTGACCTATGATTTGTAGAGAAGAACTGTAAGATTTATCTGGCAGCTTCATGGGAAGAGTAGCTTTTGGAAACCTCCCACATTCACATTTGACTGATTTCCCCAGGCTTCTGGTATTGATCACCACATAAATTCAGGTAGTCAGGATACAAGAGGAGTCAACCACTACAATCTTGCAAAAATTTTGATAGTTATAAACTATCAAAATAGTTAAAAACTGTATAAAAGATGTTTTTCTCCTTAGAATTTTTAGCAAAATAGCAGAACGTATTTTCAGCAAAACCAACATATTTTTAGTGGTTTTGATTTTGATCTAGTGAATTCCAACACTTCCAAACAGGTTTATAATGGAAAGCTCTATTTTCTCTGGTCCTGAAAACAGTTCTCAACATGGTTTGTGTTCATAAAACACCAGATGAAAGACTGCTGAGATCCTCACATTATTCAAGTGAAAAATCAAGCATAAGAAGGTGCAGTAATATCACCAAGAATGTGAATCCTGATCCTGTGATTCAATTAGCAAATCATACTTTTCTGCTCCTCAACTGCTTGTGCTTAGTGTCTGTGCATGGATAACCCTCATGGATGTGTTTGGAGTCAATAAACAATGAAAGAAAAGAAAAGAAAAAGAATCCAATCAATCACTTAACTACCAAGAGAAGAGAGGTTGTTTAAAGCCTGAAAGCTATTTTGAATCTCAGGAAGTCAATGAACCTTATGGACGCCCCAAATATGGTACAGAGACAGGAAAAAGAATAAAAACATTATATCCAGCATAATCCTGAGGCAATATAAAACTAGCCTTGAATAAAAATAAGCACTTTTGATTTAAGCTTTCTACATGATGCAGTTTTGGGGGGTGTATTTTAATTGTTGCTTTGCTTCATATCATAAATTTTGATAAATACTCCATGCATTTTTTTGAAAAGGCAACTGGGTAATCTGAATTGTGTCAGTAGGTGGTAACTGATACTTTTTAAAACATTTTGACCCTGCTACGTGCTCTGTACAAATCTTGCTGATGTAAAGTGAGCAGATAACATAAATCAGCTAGGGACCTCTGCTACTGAGCTGCAAGAGTTTGGACACATGAACAAAATCACTCCCCTAAGTAAGTAACAGGCCTGGAGCCATTACAAACAAATAGTTGGGCTCAGGGATCTTGCATTTCCCTTCTCAGCACATGCTGCCAATTGGTTGTCCTGCGGGAAGGATTTAGGATGGCTTCTGTAATGACACTGAAAGTGAACATTAACAATTAATGCAATTCATTATCACAGTTTTAAAAAGAGTGCAAATTGGTTTTTGAAAGGTATCCAAGCCAATCTGAGTTAGAGTTACTGCTAACAGCAACTTACCTTTTTGTGGTGCTTAGCATTTACTGAAATAAAAATGCACTATTCTAAAATTTATGAGAATTGATTTCAATGTTGTAATGAACTTTTCAGAAAGTGCAAATGTCTTGAGTAAGCTGCTTAGGCTGGGATTGTGACACCATAACTAACATTCAGGAGAGATATTTTATTCCAAGACAGTTTTTGAAGTCCATCAAAGCCATTTGAAGGACCTAAACAAAAGTGTGTAACTCAGTATGAGTAAACATATAAAAATCTGGTACGTATTATGGAGTGTTTCTCGGCTATCAAGAGCTATCAGAAGCCTTGCTGTTCCTGTATTGAATCAAAAGCACTCACAAGCTCTGGCTACCTATTTACAACTTCACAATCAATTAGTGCATCATTACTGGTTAATGTAAGAGTTACAGGAAAGCTGTGGTAAGGAAAAACAAATGCAAGCAGGAAATATACAATTATTGAAAGACTCAAACTTGCTAATGGCTATTTCTAATTAAATATAAATGGATGAGAAATGTCTGGCTCTAATCCTCTTGTCAGATCACTCCAGGGTAACAAAATGATAGATTACTTCACACAGACAAATAGTTTTTCATGTAATAAAGAAGCCAGATGATCAATTAACTTATCTTGATTCTGCTGAAGGAAAGAGACCAAAGTGAGTTTGACAGACAAAGTCGAGATGTGGACCTAGACCCTGGTGACAATTTATGTCCTTGCAGATAAAGCAGGGCATCAGGGAAAGAGCCACATCAGAAAATCATCATGCTGTCATTGTGCCAGGAAGGCAAAGGTTTTCTTTCTATCAAGTAGAGTCATTAATATACTGGATTATACTGCGGATTAATATAATGCACCTGGACACCTTGGTAGATATGGATTTGAAAAAATCCATTCCTGCTAGTCCAGGAGTGATCGACACGGTGCACAACTTTGCCATGTGTAGGCAGAACTTACTTAAAACAAGATGTGTTCTAAATGCACTGGTCAACAGGGACTGCTTTCTATCCAGAACAGAACAGTATGTAGCAAAAGATAATTCAGCAACACACATCAACTGAATAATTCAGCAATACACATCAACTGAATATGACAAGGTGAGCAGAAATATTTTTCTATACTACATCAAATTTGAAACTGAATAAGTAAACTTTTTATCTCATGGAAACAGACTTTAGATAAATGTCCTGTAGTTTGCTGTTCTTGCTAGGGAAAGCAATAATACAAACCCACCAAATTTAAAGCATTTATAAAATCTCCTAGAAGATAGTCATTTCAAGTCTGGCCAGTGTCAGTCTGGTCACATTAATTCTTACTTAACATGAAAGCTTTAGTCATTTCTATGGCTTCTCCCATTTCTACATATTTCTCTACTGAGAAGAAAAATTATCCTCATACACATTTTAGACTTACGCCTTTCATTCCAGCTTTGCCATTTTCTCATCTGGTCCCAGCTGCCTTATTACATTTTCGCATTGCTTTTGCCATCCAGCAGCCAGTGGTGATTACCACTTGAAAAGTTTACATTCATGCTAGAAGGGAAAAAGTTCTTCTTCAGCTTTTGCTAAAGTCCACAACACAGACTTCCGAAGAAACTGCCTTCACCAAGACCAGTACAAACAGGAATTTCACAGCAAAGGCACACAGTGTATATACCCTCACAGGATCCCCAGCTTCCTTTAGGATACCCCTGGCCATGGAGCTGCAACTGTATGAAACCACCGGCTCGTGTAATACCTCCCCTATCTGGCAACCCAACACACCTACACAAGATCACAAGTCATGCTTGGACACCAGGTCTGGAAAAAAATGTCTCTAACTGGCTGACTCCAGCACTCACTCCAATGTGGGTACATGCCCTGACTCCTGCCTTTCCCAAATGTATTGTTTTTAGTTTGTCTGGCAAATCACATCTGTGATGCTACAGGCACATCTGGACAGGTTAGTGTTGGAGTTACATGCAGGATAAGCCTTTCTATACAATTAGATCTTGGTGTAGCTAAGAAGCTACTGAGCTGCAGAGAGTGACACAATGAGGGTTTATAATTCACTTTGGGGATTAGAAGTGATAAATGATGCTACTCAGCTGTGGATTGCATTGAAACAGGCTATGAATGCTTATTTACATCATGCAAGCTGCAGGATGGTGATGGATGAGGAAGGTGGACTTGTGGGTCCCTTCCAACTCGGAATATCCTGTGAACCTGTGAACTGTGCAGTTTGTATATATGTCCCTCCAGCTATAATGTAAGAAGCCACTCTCACCTCCAAACTTATCACAGCACAGGTACTTCCAAGACCCTTCTACAGCTCAGAAGATGACTCACAATATTAGAACTTCTGTTGAAAACACTCTTGTACCCTTTGATGACACCCTTTGTGAAATGTCACCTTTTACTCCAAAAAATATTTCCACATGCCCTGCAAGTTCATTCCCTTTCTCACAGCTTTCTTTAGTGCATTATCAGCCCAAGGAGAATCTATTTTTTCTTGCTTGAGCTTTAACCTTTTGCAGGCATTAAAGTGTCCAGAAGCAGGGGTAAAAGTGATTGAGCATTTATAGCCTGTAAATGAGATTCAAATGCTGGACCTTTCTCACTATTAATCACTGATGCTCCTCTCACTCCCAGTTACAGTGTGACAGTGTTGATAAGGTTGGAAAAGACCTTGAAGATCATCAAGTCCAACCTATAATCCAACTAAAACCTGACAGCTATAACATTTATNCTCTCTCTCTCACAAGAGGGAAAGGTCTTTCATGACCCCTCCCAAGTGAGATCTCGACCTGAGGACGACAGTTCTTCTGAAAAATTCTCTGTTGTCCAGAAGTCACAGCCAGGATTGCAGCTTTTAAGTACTGGTTTTTATCTGCTTCATAATAAGCCCACCCAAAAGTACACAGATAGATCCACCACAAGGCACAAAAAGTCTGTCCAAGGATCTCTGCCGAGCTCTCAGCTAGCTCTAGGCTTCTGTTTCGGGGCTTCAAAACATCAGCAGTTTGTCCAGCGTTACCTCTCCATCTTCAGTCTTAATGCTTAGACGGATTCTGCGGTCCTGGTTCTCTCTCTTTGGTCCATAGGTTTTCACCATGGTCAGTCCAATTCACAAGCAGCAGCGGGATGCCTGGAAGAACATCTCTACCCCTTCTCTCGTGGGCCTGGGGCCTTCAAATCTCTCAGCCTCCCGACGCAGGTTCTGAGCTGGCACGCTACATCTTACTACTGAACTTTTTTTTTTTCTTCTCTCCCAAGTATGTTATTCTGCAGAGACGCCTGCCTTTATCTCTAACTTTGAAGGCCATGGCAGCACGGACAGCTCAGGCAAGAGCTGAGCTGTTAACCCCCTCGCTACCAGAGCAGCAGAAAAAAAAAAAAAAACCCTAAACCATAACAGCAACACATTCCAATGCCGGATCACTGTTTCAGTGAAAAACTTTTAGATAAACCAGTTAGATAAAGCAGTTTAGATAAATCTTTGTTTTTTCTGCTATGCTAAAAGTAAAAATGAATACATCTTGTACCTCGAGTGTAGCTTGTTCCCAGCAGCTGTGACAGAAGACCAAGCTGATGTCCCATGTGAATCTGAAACACATTACAGACATCTTTCAAGAGTTAGCACACACAAGCTAATACAGCTTCTGAACAGAAAACCACCTTATATAGATTTTAAACTAGTATAACTACAAGTAAAAGAAATGAAGTTATAGCAACAGGCTGCCTTTTTCATAGCACTTCTATGGAGTTAACACCTAATCTCCTGTTTTCAGCAGAAGAAGTATCAGGGTCATGTTTCTCCTTAGCAGCCCATGACAGATCATGTTTGCTCTTAACTCTTTCTGACAACCAAAGGGCCCAAAGCCCTTTCCACAGAGCACTCAGCTCTGTATAGGGTGACATTTCTACATGTGAGATATTTCCATGTTCTCAGCAGGCTCTTTGCACATTTGCTGTATTATTTACACCTCTCTGCTGAAGTAATAAATATCTTGGGCCAGGAGCTGCCTCTCACAGAGGTATAGCACAGGATTTTGCTTCCAATCTCAGTGGAGGCTTTTAGCTGCTGCAGCAAGATAAATGATAACAGATAATTACAATATGTTCACTGGTCTCAGGAATGATCACCCGTCTACAAGATTAGTGTTTCAGATGTCTCAGCTAAAGTTTATTTATTCCTTGATTATTTATGAATTGAAAATACCTGTGCCCAAAGGTAAGCAATCAAAAATGATTAGTTTTCATTTGGAGGAACAGAGACCTAAAACTCATTTAAACCTAAGTTTTTGTTGTCGGCTACAGTTCACAGGCTCTAACAGGGAAAAAGTCTTTTGGTTTGTTCAAGTAACTGATAATTAAACATTGTACTTGGCAAACCCAGGGAACCAGGAAAATTTATAGAGAACTCCTCTAAAATAATTCTGCAGTAAGTCAAGCAGAAAACACGTGTCACTTGTCCTCTG
The DNA here is from genome assembly GCA_013390025.1 of Pitta sordida. NCBI lineage: Eukaryota > Metazoa > Chordata > Aves > Passeriformes > Pittidae > Pitta > Pitta sordida. Next base: position 89,957 of record WEKX01003884.1, on the reverse strand, counting down.
ACTCTATCAATACACCGGGCAATTTAAAAGGTAGCTGATGGCAGTATCTGTGGGTACAGATAAGCAGTGCACTTGAGGCTACAAAGAGCAAATGTGAAAAATTTGGTGTAGGATCACAAAAAATATCCTTTATTTCACTTTAATGATTTCTAACTGATAAGTTTCTTGCAAAACATACTTTTTTTCCCAGTGTTTCTGTGAATTCAGGGCTCACAAATGATACAGGATTATCAGCCCTGAGGCACAAGATGCACAAAACACATACTGGAAAAACAGAAACTAGAGAAACTCATGGTGCCTATTTCCCAGCAGCTCCTCCTCTCCCAACACCTTCACAAAACATTAACCTCAAGGCTCACCCAGCCTTTCATTTCTCAGCCTGTAAGCAAAGGAGAAGTTTCACAGTCTGAGCAACCAACAAGTAGAATGTGAAGGGGCGGTGCTGGGACCAGGTGGGAGGTCCTGTCCCCTTGTCAGCATCCCTCCAAAACAGAGGTACCCTTAGGGATACCCCTTGGTCCATGAAGTGATCCCTGGGGGGGCAGTTCTGAGTCCTACTCAGACCTACTTCTCGAAAGCTCACATCTTAATACTCCCCAAATCTGAGAAGAGGTTTTGCACGTTTATTGACCTTACAAATAGGCAGCTGGGTAGAANGCTTTGGTTTTTATGTTCCCCACTGTTGATATCAGTTGCACACAAATTACTTTCCCATCTTATATTCCCCTGTTCTTTTTTTTTTCCCTCTTGTAAATAAATCCTGTTACATCTCTAACGATCTCTCGTCCAAGGAGTGGTAAATAACCCTTTACTGGTCTTAAACCAAGACAGCCACTTATTTTGTAGATTGTATTATGTTTTTATGTTTTGTTTATTTAGGCATTAGTTCATTTAGGGGGAAAATATGCTACTATGAACTACTTCAGTATGAGAAAGAATAACTGTCACCGGACAATGGATAAAAACAATGTCTTTTCCAACTTTTTTCTTTTTCCCACACTGTGTTTTCTGCAAATTTGGTTTTTTCTATCAGAGGGATACAGCACACACAAACCTCTTGACAATAATGTTAAGAGCAGAGGTGTCCTGGCTTTGGAGGAACAGGGGAGGACAATACAGTGAGCCCCTGGGTATCACGGGTGCACAGATCCGGGACCGGTACATGATGGCTGTGATTCTCCAAGACAGTGAACTCATGGATATGCAACTAATTCCTGCCTAACACCCTGCTCCCCTCAGGGATGGGATGTTGCTGCAGCCAGGCCAGGCCATGTCACTCATGGCTTCTTTCTCAGCTCCCTCCCTTTGCTGTTGCAGGACGGAATGGGATGGGACAAGACTGGGACAATGCAACTATTTATTAAACTGACCCTCCTCTCTTTCCCCCCCCCCCTCTTTTTTTTTGTCTTTTTTCCCTGGACTTGGTGTCCATGAGAGTGGGAGTGGGAGGCACCTTCCCCACATCCCCCTGGCGCGGGCAGGGGGGATGGGATGGGACCAACCTCAGGACAGGAACCGGGCTGAGCCATGCTGCTCATGGCTCCCTTCTGGGCTCCCTCCCCTCACCACTGCAGGATGGGATGGGATGTTACAACTATTAAACTGACACTTTTCTCTTTTTTTTTTTTCCCAGCCTTGGTGTCTGGGCTCATGACTGGGAACAAGAAGAACTCAAGCTGACCACCCCACCACTGTGCACGTGGGCTCTCGTGCTGCCCCGCCGCTGCCGTGATGCACGTGAACGCCTGCCCTGCCCCACCATGACGCAGCAGTGAGGGTGCCTGCCCCAGGGACATGGGGGGAAAGTGTATCCTGCTCTTCTGCACAGACACGCGCAATGGCAGCCCCCAGAGAACAATGCCAGCCATGCAAAACCACACATTTACATTACATTAACACTAAATGGATCCCAGACTGGATGGACTAAGCAGCTCCAGCTCCATCCCCTCACTGCCCCCGGTGGCTCTAAGCATGGCTCATTTACATATTCATGAGATCATTTACTTATTCATGCGCTATCTGCCTTCACAGCATTTTCTACGCATGAGCATGGCACTGCTTTTCGCAGAAAAACGAACAGCAAAGTGTTGAATCCGCAGAGAGATGAACTGCGGATAAGCAGGGAGTCTTCTGTTATGTTATGCATGAAGTGGGCTGTGTTTGGGTGTTGCACCTTGATTTCAGGAGAACAGAACACTGAATACCCACAGGGTCACCAGTGTAGGTAGAAATCTGGTGTTACTGCCCTGTTGCATCACTCACAGCTCTTGGAACAGGAATCGCAACAGATTTAGTTTGATTTTGCACTACATCCCTCTGCAGCTTGGCAGTCAGGAGTGTATTTGGGTAATAATAATCCATCACAAAAATAGCTCCCATCCCCCCAGATGATAAACCCCTTTGAAAGTGCAATTGAAACTGACTGCTGTCAAATTTCATGAGAGGAGGCCTAAGGCAGAGAACAGCACATGAATAACTGTTGCTCCAAAGCACGCAGCAATTGGCTTTTGGTATTTTTTTTACTAAAGACGAAATTCTGGGGTGGGTTAAGCAAATGACACTGCTAGAAGGAGAAGCAGCAGTGGTTACCTTAAGGGAAGGGTAGCTATACTCCCTGCTCCTGCCCAGTCCTTCCATGCTGAAAAGCAGGTGGACAGCCATCATTTACTTCCTCTACTGTTTATTTCATGCACTCTTAAAATACACTTTTTTTTTCCTGTCAATAACCACAAAAGAGGAAGTGATGAGTGAAATCATCCATTTTGTTTGGATGGAAAAATAAATTCTCTCACTTTGATGCATAACTAAACTCTCACCACCAGAAGATAGTAGGAGACTTTCCTTAGAGGACAAATGTTTGCATAAAGGTATAATTTCATTCTGCTCACTTCCAGACTTGGGGATAATAAATTGAAACTAGGTAAAATATGTCAAACCAACAGTCTTTAGAGGTCAATACTCTCTCTCTAGTTGTGCATATGTTGTTCTGTATCCTCTTAATTATTGGGGCTTTTTTGTCCCCTGGTATCAGATTTTTTTCTCTTTTCTTTGTTGTGTTTTCCTGCTCCAGAAGACTTCATTGCTTCCCTCAATTTATTCCATACAAGGAGGATCAAGCAGGGAATAGAGGGAAGACCAAGGAACAGAGGCAGAGTCAGACTTTTCTACAGAGGCTGGAGTCTCAGCCTCCTCCTGTGTTTGCAGCATCTGGGTTTGCTCTCTCTCTTGAGCTGCAAAGCAGAGGTTTTGCTGCTCTGCATCAAACCAAGTGTGAATACAGACTGCAAACCATGACCTGAATCTATAATGAATGACATCTGAAACTGTGCAGAGATGGTCCCTGAATATTTTAGTTAGGAACAAGAACTCAGCCTACAAATGCAATATACATAGAGTTGCCTATTACATGGCCATCGAACAGATGTAGAATGGTAAAAAACAACATTTGTCTCTGTTTTTCCAGAGAGTGCCTAAACCTTCTTTGTAACTTTTGAATACATGGAAAAATAGTGTGCCTTTACCCTGGAAAACCAGTTTTTACTCTATTCCCACTCATTTCAATGAGGCTGGGAGATGTTTGGGAAATCAGGTCTTGCATGGGCTCTTACATTTGAAATTTCTTCTCAATGTGTAGGAACAAAAAAGCTTTATCTTAATTTACACAAACTATACTTTCTCTTCTTTTGTCTCGATATGATCAAAGGCATGGTTTGATTTATTAATAAAAAGCAAAACCAGATGCAAAATTACGAACTATATAAATTGCTTCTAGAACTTAGAAGAGGTGTAATATAAATAGTATATGGTCCTTTGTGACTTCAGTTATTGAAAAATATATTCCTAGTTGAAGAGGTTATGTTTAATAACCACTTTGGCCATCAGCTCCCTATCTCTAATGCAGTCTTTTCACTGGCTTGTTCAAAGTAGCATATGCAGTATTTCTTGACTGCATATATAGGATGCACATTTTGCTTGGTTTCTCAGACACTGTTTTACAGTGAAGTACTGAAAATTCAGTGACATTTTGTTTCCTGTATTTTTCAATATCGATCTAGGTTATGGCAGCAGTTCCTGTCACATGACTCAGAGCAGTCAAGAAAGATGGGTAAGACAAGTCTGACCTTTCTAACTGAAATCCTGCTACAAAGCATTCTCCTACTTCTCCTATTTGACCTTGCCATTGTCTTCCCAAGCTAAAAAAGTCAAGAAAAGTGAGATGAATATCACGGGGCTGGCTTTTGTCTAATCTAGAAATATCATGGCCAAGCAGCTACTGGTCAAATGCCAGCTTTGCATATATTACCAGAAATAAGGAGATTTTTTTGTTTTCTGAAAAATCTCAACTGAAGAGAGGAGAGTTTAGTACCATAACAAGAACAGAGAGTAAAAATGAGGCATTTACTGTTACAATTAAGGAAATACAATTAAGAAAAAAATCTGCATTTTGAAATCCATATTCCAAGTGTTCAACTTGACTATCACCAAAGATACAGGAAAGCAGAGAACTCAGAATTAAATAGCATCAAGGTAATACATAGCAAGTACTAAAGGTCAGGGTTAAAAAAAAAATGGAAATGCCAGAGTAATTGATATTCCCGTGCATTAAGATGTAGCCTTTTAAAATATGATCTTACTTTATTTGATTAAAGATTTCTTAATTTGTTTTTACAGGATAATTTATCCTTTTCACTGAACACCTATAGACTCCAGAGCCTAAATTACTTAACATCCCTTGAGATCTTAAGTTGAATACAACATGAAAATCTCCCTTTGGGCACTCCATGCATTACTATAACACTGCTCTGCATCAGGTTGGTAAGGTTTGATTTTTCAGATTAGTTGCAATTTTTTCAGTGCTTTCTGCATTCAGTGTAGCTTCAAGTATCCAAAGCAAGAGGCGAATTGGCTGGAGGACAAATCTGAGGGTATGGGCAGGGGGAAGTCATCACCTTGAGAGGAGGTGCAACATGAAACCCTTAGGTCTGTCTTTGAGAACAGGGTGTGAGTGACTATCAACAGGGATAACTGGCACCTCCAGCATTACACTGAGCTGCTTTGTGCAAGGAGGATGGCAGCCACAGGGAAACCTCCTTTCACAGAATCACAGAATCACAGAAAATTATGAGTTGGAAGGGACCCACAAGGATCATCTAGTCCAACTCACCATCTAATACCCGTACAGCGACCAAGAGCACATCCCAGAGTATAATAACAACCTAGATGCCTCACAGTCTAGCAGGCCACTCTGAGCCGGAGGGGGCCCAGGGTCATCCAGCCCTCACCCCCCAGCTAGACCAGCTAGACCATGTCACTAAGCTCCTCGTCCAGTCTTCTCTTAAACACTTCCAGGGATGGCGACTCCACCACCTCCCTGGGCAGCCCATTCCAATATGCAATCACTCTCTCCGTGAAAAACCGTTTCCTAACATTGAGATTAAACCTCCCCTGGCGTAGCTTGAGGCTGTGCCCTCTCGTTCTGGTGTCGTCAGCCTGGAAGAAGAGGTCTACACCCATCTGGCTGCAACCTCCCCGCAGGTAGTTGTAAACAGCAATGAGGTCCCCTCGGAGCCTCCTCTTCTCCAGACTGAACAGTCCCAGTTCCCGTAGTCGCTCCTCATAGGGCCTGCCCTCCAGTCCCTTCACCATCCTCGTTGCCCTTCTCTGCACCCTCTCAAGCAGCTCAACATCCCTTTTAAACTGCACTGTCAGTCTGCACGGATGTGCAAAGAGACATGAGTGTGCCAAGAAAGGAGCTGGTACTGTCCTTCACTGAAAATGTAGGGAAGGTCCAAGCAGCAGCTCTGACTCTGAATTGCTGTTTTGCTCCCGAGTTCATGAAAGACCACATGGCAGTGATGGTTCTCAGGAAAAACAGCAATCCTGAAGAACGCAGGGATCAGGTATTCTTAAATGATATGTATTTGTCATCTGACTTCCAGGATCCAGACTCCTGCCTCCATGATGGCATCTTTGAAACTCTCCCCAAAGCAATTTCTCAGAAGTCTGCAGTTTCCCAGAGCCAATGCTCCCCTTCGCGAAGTTAAGACGGTGAAGTGCATTATTTATGATTCAAATGGCGCATTCCTCTTCCAAAATAATCATTGTATAATCAGGATAATGCCCTTGATTGTATGCTATGGCCTAAGTAACACTTGGGTAGTAAATAACTCCTGGCTTTCAGCCATTTGATAATAGTCAGAGCTGACTGACGTCTTACCATCAAGACATTCAAGAATAATTGCAGTGCTCAAATAAACAAAAATTTCACAGTAATCCTCACAGAACGATAGAATTGACTAGGCTGGAAAAGACCTTTGAGATCAAGTCCAACCTATAAAATTTGTTTCATTTTTTCCCAGGTGGCTGATGAACTGCAGCAGGAGCTCTCAGCCCCACAGTGCTGCAGTGGGAGCATCGCCGCTAGTCATTACCCCCATTTACAGTTGTCTCAGACAGCTTTTGATCGGCATGGCAGTGTTTTCCTGCCTAAGCCAACTTGAGTTAATTCAGAGCTCAAGACTTCAGGAGACAGTATCAAGTCCTTCAGTGAAATCCAAGTAGATTGGAGCTACTCTGCACTCCTATTAACCCTAAAATTTTGTAAATCTGTCCAGAAGAATCAGGGGGAAGGGCATAGAAAGCTGGAATCTGGCAGGATTTTGATTCCACCAAATGAAATGAAAGTTGGAGGGAGAGTAAGAAGTATTTTTCTGGCCCAGGGTAGCAAGTCATTGAGGCAGGTTTTTTTACTTCTGCACGCCCCTTAATCTATAATTAATGGTTGGTATATTCTCTCATGGGTAGTTTTCTGAAGTACCTCTTGATTTTGACTCTAAGTTTCCTAGCTGCTATCAGCTTCCAGGGGGACTTCTGTTCTTCAGGGATGAGTTCTTCAAGTAGTGACATGAAAAACTAATAATAATAAAAAATACATTCTCTTCCCATTCCTCATTAAAAATCTTTCCAAAATCTGATACTGACAAAATCATAGGATGATCTTCAGGACTTTGCAAGCTGTTGACCTTGACAGTGCTGTGGATCACAAACCGGAGTGAGAATCTTGCTCAAAATGCCGTGTTCCTTTTTAAAATTATTATTATTTTTCATTATCTTGGCTCCCTGGTGGCCTCTTAATGAATCCTGGTTCTGTTGTCTTCCAGGTGTTTAGTGGTTTCTCTTCACTCAGTCATTTATGTTTCTTTTTTGCTCATTTTATGTGGTTCCACCTTTGTAATGATCATTGGTATTGACTGTTCACCACATGTGTGTCCTGGTCTTCAAGTTCATGACAAAAAACAAAACTATAAAGTAACATCTAGTTGGTATAAAACCTAGCTATTTAATTGCCTCACTGAGGTAGGAGGAGAAGAGCTGAGCAAGCTAATCTGTGTATGTTCGTTTTTTCCAGCAAAAGAGATTTCTCTTCCCTAACTACCAAGATACCTGGCAGTGATTCTTTCCTGCCGAAATATCCCAGCTTTTCCCTTGCATCCTCCCTGCTGGAGAAACCCACAGCCCAACATGGGCTTCCTTATCATCTTCCTTAAAGCACAGCATTTTTTAGGCCAAAAAAATAAATGTTTCCCTCCTTTATTAAACTTTTGCAATAATGTGTAACAGAATTATCACAATATTTTCCACCTTTTCTCCTAATTAACCTCTTCCCATCATCAATCTCCTTGTGTAAATAGACGACTGTCAAGGCAGTAGGGAGTAGTGTGTAGGCAATAGCTTTAGTGCTCAGCCACTGCAGCCTTGGAAAAATTTCAGAAGGAAGGTAAGAAAGTATCTCCAGCTCCAGAGAAACAGGGCACACTGAATTTAGCATCTAAAAGAGAGAGTGAAGACTATGATAAGCTTACTGGATGTGTCCACATAGCACCACAGCAGCTGGACAGCCACAGTTATGTGGTACTTGGTGAAATGGGTTTTACCCAGGTTAGATGCTGGGGACCAAACAGTTGCTCAGTCCCAAATAATAAGATGATATACAAAGCATGGGTTGGAATAAGACAGTTTAACATAAGGAAAAATAAAGCAAAGCAGAAGCATGCACAGAAGCAAAGCAAAAGAACTAATCTCTACTTCCCATCAGCAGAGGTATCCATCCACATCCAGGGAAGTAGGGCTCCTACACATGTTTAGAAGGCAGCCATTGAGAACAATGAATGTCCCCCTCTTCCTGCTCTCTTCCTCAGCTTTTATATCTGAGCTGAGGTCACGTGGTCTGGAATATCCCTTTGGTCAGTCTGGGTCAGCTGGCCTGCTCATGTCCCCTCACAGAATCTCATCCTCAGTTGGGGGAAAGGGACATCAGTGCAATGGGTGCCAGGTTGTAGTCAAAACACTTGTGTGTTATCAACACCCTTCTAAAGCACAGCATTGCAAGGGGTGCTATGGGCTCAGACAGACTGATACACTTGGCATGCTAATTAACTTTGAGGTAATCAACTCAGGAATTAAGACAGCTTTCAGAGGAAATTTTGCAATGAGCACTGAGCACTGGTTTTGCTAAACTAAAGGAACAGACAACTGCTTCTTGAGAAGTTTGAAGCCATCTGCTGGACAGGAAAAGATTGTTTTCCTCTTGACTTTCACTGCCACTCAGTACAGGGTTTGTTGATGCTTAATAGCAAACTCTTACCTCTTGGTAAACCCTGCACATTTTCACATTAGTGGAATTACAAAGAGGATTTTTTTCCCTGAAGTATCCAGCACTTGTATTGGCAGGGCTGAACCTTCAAACAAAAGAATCTTTTCAATACCTCAAAGCATTTAACAGCTTCTGGTTTATTACCTCTGAGCAGAGTTGGCATCTGTTGCTGTTTTTCGATGCGGGCTTTATTTTCCAGTTTCTACAACATGATTACACAACTTCTTTACATCACAACAGTGTTACTTGATTAAATTTAAATTTCATCAGACTGAGCAGCCTACAATTCAACATTGTAGGAGAGATCTCCTACACAAAACAGGGATTTGGGTATGGAAAGATTCAATTACCAAAAGTACCCACAAAACATTGATCCATATGTGACAGTCCAGTGTGGCCAGAAGCTTCTCTTCTCCTTTCTTTAATATCTGAAGACGTTAAATAAGGAAGACTCAGAAGGGAGCAGCTAGCAAAAGGGAAACAGAGAACCATGTATGTGAATGGAGAGTAATTTCCTGAATTTAGCAATCTAGCTCATACAAAAAAAAATTTCCTGGGAATTAAAGCAGGATTGGAGATAGTAACTCAGTGAAGGAGCAGGAACAGCAGATATCTGTCTAGGTTAGGACCCTGGGTGTATGAATCAAGTGACATATTTATCAGCACAGCTTTCTGACCCAACCAGGAAGATAAAGAAATCACAGTATATATGACAATTGGTAGCAAAGTGTTTCTGTAGATTCCTAAACTAGTAAGGAAACAGAGAGGGAAAAGGACTCTTAAGCAATGATCTGTTGCCTTTGGCCCTACTGATCTGCCAAAAAAAAAATCTACCTCAAATATGTAAAATAATTATTTGTACATGTTGAGAGTCATGATACTGAAAAATACCATATGTCTTCCTGGCTGATTAACGTGATCTTTTAAAATCCATGATGAACATTATTTCCATGCAGATGGCAACAGTCAAGTTGTTATAGCAGAACTTGGAGCTTGGTGATGGGTACTGTTAACTCCTGATCCCCTTCAAGATTTTGGGGTTATGTGGTTGACTGGATGATTTTTTTAATGAGGTCTTCCCTCTAGTTAATCTTCCCTTAGCAAGACAGTTCGGTCAGCTGCTTTTCTGCAGTTTGTGGAGGGGTAAATCAGCAATGTAGAGCACCATACTGCAAAAGCATCATCTGACACCAGTCAAGAGCCTGCATAATGCAGCACACCACCAGCAGGCAGGGATGCAAAAACACAATTACTGATGTAAGACACTGGAGACTTCTTCCATAGTGAAGCATGTCCCATCACGTCCATAAAAGAGCACAGTTGTGAATAAAAGTTGCTCCATGTGGTTTTATATGGATTGTGATCTCCCAGGAGCATCTTTCAATCTACTTACATGGGATTACACCAGCTAAAAATGTAACCCCAGCTGCTCTGAGCTGAACAGATTGAAGTAATTTGGAAAATCCAGGCTTTGTAGCCAATACCTCCAGGCGCTGTCACACAATGGAATTACACTCTAGCATATTCCCTGAGGTGTGGAGTCTATCCTATTTGTGCTCTTCAACCCCAGCAAATGTTATCTGAGTCATGCCCTCTAGGAAAGAAAAGCCAAACTCTACTTTTAACCACTGTACCGCTGCCTCGAGAACAAAAGGACTGCCTTCTGACTCACTTCCCTACCTCCAACTGCAGCCAGAAGCAGATGCCTTGGCAGAAGTAAAATCACCATCACCCATGAGGTGATATGCAACAGACTCTGCAAGACACTCATTACAGCAATGGGCTTGGGACTCTGAACAGATGAGGAGATGCCCTCGTTCACAGGTAAATATGAGTTTGCAGGTGTATCCTCAAATATTATTAGTTCTGCTCTGATAATGAAACATCTCCTCAGGAACACAGGTTAAAAAGCTACAAATGCCCTCCTGCCTTGGGACTTGACAGGCCCAAACTTAAGAGTTTCTTCTGTTACACAAAGCCAGAAAAAAGTATGCCATTCACTGATAAAGTCTGCCAGTCACATTCATAAACCCCCCAAAATCCAGCTTCATTGCTTTTTGTGGATCTAGCCTGTCTGCTGGAGCCAGTGACCACAAATTACCCCAGTGCTCTGGGGGGAAAAATAACCAACTGTTCAGTTTTCTCTGCCTTTCTCACATCTGTTTTCCAAGCCTTCTGCTGCTGACATTTGCTCTAAGCTACAACAGTCTAGGTGCCAGCTTCAATCATGTTTCAAGGCAGTTAGACTTCTTAAGCTCCTCATGCTGCTACTCTGGAAATCTGAGCACTTCTGAGGATAGCTGTGAAACTTCACCTGATTTACACAGATCCAACCTTGGAATTCTTCATGAGTACACAAATAAATAAGACTTACTGCGACAAATACAGTAGATACCTACTTAGTAAATGGACATTTGTATAGCAGAATTTCAAGAGGTCAGATTTGTCTCAGAGTGGTCAAAGTTGGCATGGTGGACACATGCCTACAAGGTTAAAAAGCAATGTAAGAAACAGGTATGGACAAGGCAAACATGTGGAATCAGACTGCATAATGTTCCCAAGGTCTTGTGTTGTTTCACTGGCACAAAGCCTGCTGTTTAATCTTTGCCTGTTACTATGTGTAAACCCCGAGTATTTAGTAAAACAAATTATTGGAAATAATGAGAAGCCAAACAGGAAATCAATATAGATGCAGTTATGCAAAAAATATGTTTATCCCCATTTCTGATAAATAGCCAGGCAGGCAAAGCTGAAGGATTTCCATGTCAAATAAATATTCAAGGCACTGAAAAATAAAATTCAGTGAATTACAGCAGGTTCACTCAAAAGGATATTAAATGTAGTTCCATTTTTTATTCCTACTAGGCATGGAAAAACTATGCACCATGAAATCACTAGATAAAACTACATGTGTCTTCAGTTGCCTTTCTACCCGTTTGTCCCATTTAGATAAAACAGACTAATTACTGCAGAGCTCCTCCTTCTTCGGAAGAAAAAGGGCCTGATTTCTAGTAATTTTTATTTCTTAATTTCTTGTATTTGTCGTGTTAAAAGAGCTCAGTTGTTCTTAACCATACCCCACTGATGTCATGGTAAGTATCTATCCGGCAATAGCTTTTGCTCAGCATCGCTCAGGCCACAAGATTAATAAAGGCAGACCACACAGACATCCTTCACCCATTTCATGGCACTCTAAAAAACCTCCTACCACAAGACACCCTCCAATTATTTCCTTTTCTTCCCCGGATATTACTTTTTCTCCATTTCTAAGCATCATCCATCACCATCTTCACGGAACTCTTCAGCTCACATATGTTGGGGTTTTTTCTGTGACTTCCCAATGACTTCCCGTGGTGGGGTCACTCTCCTTTGATAAGCAGGGAAGCTGCAGCAGGATGTAGTACTCAGAAAGGTGTAGGCAGCTGTGATCCCCTTCCAGAGTGTAGGAGAAAGAGGATGAGAAACATTAAGATAAACAGAAAACTAGGAAATAAATTTTTTTAAAAAAAATGAGAAAGAAAAAAAATATAAATTTGACTTGGGCATTTGAGAAAACTAATGCTTTGGGCACTTTCAGGGCCCAAAAAGCATAAATTGTATAATCACTATTAATAGCTTTTCTAACATCATTGTATGTTACTCATGTTCCTACTGTGTTTTTCCTCAGTAGATGGTAACCACAGAAACCAGAAATCAAACAGAAAAGCACTTTCAGTGATAGAAGCGTGGTGATATGGCCCAGAATGATACTCTATGCATTTGTTATCTGTGACTGCCAGAAAGACAGAAAGAGGGCGAATACCATTGTTGCCTCCAGATGTGTATTAGCTCTCAGGATATCAAAACACAAATCACAGAATATTCTGAGTTAGAAGGGACCACAAGGATCATTGCATCCAACTCTTAAACAGCACCACTGCCTCCCTGGCAGGGAATCAAAGCCCCAGTCTCCTGCGTGAGAGGTAGGGACACTCACCACTGTACTAAAGTGGATTTTTTTTTCCCTCAGAAATACAGCACTTGCCACAAAGTCCCAGAGAGAGAAAAACAAAGAATTACCTGATAGAACAGCTCCAGAGGATGAAACTGTATTTTCTTCTCCATAAATACAACTCCCTGCTTTAGTCTCTCCTAAATGTAGAATATATACTGTCAGCAGAGAGACGGCTCCAATGAATAATTAGCTCTAGGTGGTGAGCAGGCTGCAAACTGCCTGCACCGGTCAGCATTCACTGCTTGTGGCAGAGTGTCAAGCACATACACCTGAGATTCATTCACAATTTGGTCTCCTGATCCCACAGCTAACTGCAAGATATAGAATATTCTTGAATAAACCTTCACTTGCACGAATACAGATTTTTAGGTTCACCCATACATAGAACATTCAGAGGTAAAACCACCCAGGTGTTCACTGCTTTCCAGAGCCAAGAAAGGACTAGGATTCCACATAAATTCTTGTTTAGAGAAATGCTGGTACTTTCACACTTCTCTAACTTGGAACAGGACAGTCACCAGTGACTGGTATCTAAATGGCCTCAAAAAAGTGTAACTGTAGTGGTTTGACCCTGTCTGGATACCATGGAGACACTGAAGCTGTTCTCTCACTCTCTTCTGCAAATGGACAGAGGAGAGAAAATAAAACAAAGGATTTCATGAGTTAAGGACCATGAGGGATCCCTTATGGATCGCCACCATGGGAAAAACAGACTCCAGGTGGGGATATTAATTGAATTTATTACTAAGAGGATCAGAGCTTAAGAATGAGAAGTAAAATAAATCTCAAAGACACCTTTCTGCACACCCACCTCCATCCAAGTTCTGCCTCCTCCTCCCCAGCAGTGCAGGGAAACGGGGATGGGGGTTATGGTCTGTTGTTGTTCTGCTGCTGCTCAGAGAGGAGTCCTTCCCCTGCATCTCATGGGGACCCTCTCACAGGAGACAGTCCTTCACCAACTTCTCCAGTGTGAGTTTCTCGCATGGGAAACAGTCCTTCATGAACTGCTCCAGTGTGAGTCCATCCCATGGGCAACAGTTCTTCAGACACTGCTGCCACGTGGGTCACTCTTCCATGAGGTTCACTCCTTCAGGCACTGGCTGCTCCAGTGTGGGTCTCCCCCAGGCCACAAGTCCTACCAGGAAATCCTGCTCCAACACGGGCTCCTCTCCCCATGGGCTGTAGGCGCCTGCCAGGACCCTGCTGCAGCGTGGGCCTCCCACGTGTCACAGCCTCCTTCCACCATCCATCGAGATCCTCCATGGGCTGCAGGTGGATCTCTGTACCAGTGAATGTTACTTAAAAAGGTAATACAAAGAAGCACTTAGAGCCTGTGATTTCATAGCTCTTGCACTCTCCTTTATCCTGTGAGGTCTGACCTTCCTTGTATGTGTGGCAAGGGAGGAGATTTCTGTTCACATGTATTTGAAGAAAAAACTCAGATCTTTTGAGGTCAAGAGGCAAGTTGTTATGTTTATTCTAGGCTGGTGGTTTGGGGTTTTTGGTTTTGTTTTGTTTTTAATATAGCTTTATGTTCAGCATGCAAGTGTCTCCATCTAATTACTCTTTTCCATTTTTTAATTTTCATAATTTTGCATTTCACTCTTCATCCTGCAACACTTGTTTATTTCAAACGATGAAATGCTTCCTCAGCTATTGGAACTGAAGCCACAGGCTGCTGACACCTCTTTAAAAGACAAGGTCCTCGGAAGGGTGGATGCTGCCATCACCTGCCCAGGTGCCTCCCAAGGAATAAACAAGTCAATGGGAGGGTTGGAAGCCCAGGACAGAACAGTGCGCTCACTGCTGGAAAAGCTCCAGCTGGCTGTTAGCCTTTGCCTCAGGGTGGCTTTCTGTCTGAAGGCAAAGAAGTTCTAAGGAAACAGTGGCTTTAAGAAGCTCATTGCAGACCTCAAGAACAGAAGGATGTTTTGAGAATAAATTCTGTCGTCAATAATGGGTTTGTTTTCTAACCTTATACCTAGTTTTGCAGAACTTTCAGAGAAACAGCTGAGGACTTCATAGATCAGTATTTCAAATTACACAGAAATACACTATGAACATTGACTTTCCAGAATGCTGGAAACTCAGACTTTTGCTGGAACATGTTCAGCAGCGAGGCGACTGAGCATCCCTGCAGTGCACAGGTTTGCTGAAGCACTGGGCTCGGCCACTTGAGAGTCTAGAGAACAAACTCAGATACTGAGATTCTGTTAAAATAATGCAACATTAAGCAAAAATAATTGCTTTAGTTGCAAAGTTGGGGATGTCACCAGTAATTCACTTTCAAAGGAGTAGAAATCTTTTTAAACCTTTGCTGGTTTGGCCTTGACAGTTTGAAAATGAAGCCCAGAGAGGGGTTACCTTTTGCACATGGCAGGACATGGCTGACTGCAGCAATAACTTACAAGAAAAGAAACAATCCCACTCAGTCAAGTTTCATGAAAAAATTGTACTAAAATATTTGTAAATCACACAGAATCACAGAATATTCTGGGTTGCAAGGGACCCACAAGGATCATTGAGTCCAACTCTTAAACAGCACCACTGCCTCCCTGGTGGGAATCGAACTCCTGGTCTCCTGTGTGAGAGGCGGGGACACTCACCAGAGTACTAAAGTGGATTTAATGAACTTACAGAGTCTAATTTTAATTCCTAAATTAATCCTGAAATCTTTAATAGAAACTAAACTTCTGTTTAATGGAATAAATTATATTATATATCTACATAGACAGTACTTTCTTTTTCTTTTTTTTTTCAAGCAAGAGCTACAATTAAAACTAATTACAAAGATCTCCAAAACAAAGAAATGGCTTCATATTAAACTATTTCAGAAGAAATGGGCATAATGTATGCTATATATTACTACCATATTACTTTATCTTAATTAAAAATTATACTATGTTACTCTATCTTATTTGTAGTATTATATTACTTTATATTAAATTTATTACATAACTATATATTACTTATATGTATTACTAACATATATTACTCCTAGATTACATTATTTTTATCTAACATATCATCAAGAGTTTTCTACATGGTGGATTGCAGCTGGTTCCATATTTTAACATCAAGCAGTTGCAGCATTGTAATCCCATAATAAAAGTTCCTATTCCAAAGTTTCAGTTTCCTTTAGGAATTCAGAAGAGTTCTTCTCTTTGAAGGTCCTCCTGCTCCTCATCCTCAGCCTGATCTGGTAAATGAAATATTTCAAATAGACCTCTCTGCCAAGAGGAAAAAGGGGAAAAAGGAATTTCTCACATTAAAAAATAGAAACAAGCAATTTTAGTATGCAACCCCCAGGCAAGCTGTGTGAGACACACAATCCTGCAGCAGTATGTTTCTTGGTGATGTCTTTTGGATTCCAAGTTTCGTTAGTCTTGGAATTGGTTTTGAACCTCAAGGTGCAAAATGAACTGGAGCTTTCTTGCTCCTCTGGATCTGGCTACAGAATTGTTTCAAAATCCCTGGACAGCACAAAATCCAACATGCACGCCGCACATACCTTTCGTTCCTAAGTCTTAGGGAGGAGTAATACATTTCTTATTGTAGTTTTCTGTCACTGCTCAGGAACTTAAGGACTAAAGATTCAAATGATGCTTGGCTGTGTAAGGCACAACAGCAGGGATCACTCCCTGCATTTTGCCTGCTTATAAACACTTCTTAATTCCCCAGCATGGGGGCATTACTACAGATCCCAGCAAACACTGCATGAGGACAGCGGCTTCCACATGAGTTCTCCCACCTTGACAGTTGGCATCACCATGGTCAGGATCATGTTCATTGGAGAGGAGCCTCTGGAGCTTTCTGGTGACTTTTGGAGCTGCCTCCTCTTTAACTTTACTGACCTGTAGAACTTCATCCATCTTTGAGACCTTTCCAGCTCTGACAAATCTCTTGCAAGGCAATACAGAGGGAACACTGCAAGAGACAAGGGACAAGTCTTTCAAGCTTTGCCTGATGTTTCAGACTCAGCCAGAGTAAGAAATGGCTTCCAGAGCATTAGACAGAATTCAGCATGTTGGAGAAGGCAATCCAGTTCCATCCCCAGTTCACAGAATCACAGAATCACAGAATCACAGAATATTATGAGTTGGAAGGGACCCACAAGGATCATCTAGTCCAACTCACCACCTAACACCCGTACAGAGTCCGAGAGCACATCCCAGAGCGTAACACCACCTAGATCCCTCACAGTCTAGCAGGCCACTCCGAGCCGGAAGGGACCCAGGGTCATCCAGCCCTACACCCCCCAGCTAGACCATGTCACTAAGCTCCTCATCCAGTCTTCTCTTGAACACCTCCAGGGACGGCGACTCCACCACCTCCCTGGGCAGCCCATTCCAATACGCAATCACTCTCTCTGTGAAAAACCGCTTCCTAACGTTAAGATTGAACCTCCCCTGGCGTAGCTTGAGGCTGTGCCCTCTCGTTCTGGTGTCGTCAGCCTGGAAAAAGAGATCTACACCCATCTGGCTGCAACCTCCCC
>WEKX01003884.1:39872-72311 GCA_013390025.1 Pitta sordida | reverse complement strand
GTAAGCCAGGACTGTTGGTAAATTATGGAGAGTGGCTTGGCGAGTTCATCCGCTAGTTCTTTCAAGACCCTCGGGTGGATTCCATCCGGTCCCATAGACTTATGAGGGTCCAAGCCACTCAGCAAGTCTCTGACTACCTCCTCTTGGATTACAAGGGGGTTATCCTGCACCCCAGCTCCTTCCATGCCACTGCTGGTCCAGTTGTCTTGCGGGCAGTTTGTTTTGCTATTAAAAACAGAGGCAAAGTGTGCATTGAGTATTTCTGCTTTCTCCTCGTCTTTGGTTACTATATTGCCCTCTGCATCCAATAGGGAGTGGAGGCTGTTACTGCCTTTCTTTTTACTGTTAATGTACTTATAGAAACTTTTCTTATTGTCCTTGACAGAGACAGCTAGGTTGAGCTCTGTCTGGGCTTTCGCCTCTCTGGTTTTCCTCCTGCACCGCTTCACAGCTTCCTTAAAGTTCCATCCCCAATTCCACCCTCATCATAAGCTTCACCAAAAGCTGGCAATGAGGCAGACTGAATCCTAATTTGGAGGGTCAGAGCAAGATTCTGCTCTCCATAAGAGTGTTCTGGATGGAACACTTAATGTACTGATCCAGATCAGCTCTACTGCACTAAGCCACACGGAATAGCAGATAGAAGTTTACTCCGATCCAAGAAGTTTTCCAGCAAGAATGAAGCACAATCCCAATCCCAGCCACCTTCTTCTGCTGCCTTCTGGGAAAGAAAAGAAACTACCAGCAGTCCTGCAGAATGACAATCACCGGCAGTGATTATATAGGGTTACAATAGGGTTATAAAGGTCATCCTTCAGGCCAATTATCTCCCGCATAAAGCAAAGAGCACCTGCGTGAAGACAGACATTCAAGCATATAGTAATAACTACATGCCAGGGCTCCAATCTCTTGGTGGAAGGACAGAAAAATATGGTGTTACCCCAAGAGGAAGATGCACTCGCAAAGAAAAGCATCTAAGAAGCATCTGGGGAAAGTGCAGATGCACCATTTGCTGACAGGTCACCCTTTGTTTTCTTCTTGGGCTTTCCTGGGTATTGGAGGGTCATCAGGGACCACGGATTTCTTTCCTCTCTCAGAGCCAGTCCCAAGCCTTTAAACATCCCCCTCCATAAGGAGCAGCAGATTTAGGATGTTATTAAAAAAAGACACAGTTTCCATCGGAATAAGGGAAGACACCTGATCGCAAAGGATCCTTACTGGCATGAAGACTTGAAGACTTGAAAGGATCTCTGTGGACTTCAAAAGAGACAACAGTCCTCCTCCAACCAGAAGCTGCAATGGTCTACACTCACAGACATCTGCTACCTTTTTTTTCACAGGTTCACAGGTTATTCCGAGTTGGAAGGGACCGACAGGATCATCTAGTCCAACTCCCAAGCCTCCCACCAACTAGACAATGTCACTGAGCTCCTCATCGAGTCTTCTCTTAAACACCTCCAGGGATGGCGACTCCACCCCCATATTACTTAATGGTAGCCACAAATCACAGGAAATGAACAGGAATTCTGAGTTCAAGTTTACACTGCAACAGCTTCCACACAGAACACACAAACCTTGAAGAAGGAAATCACAACAGCTCCATACCCAAATAAGGCAGGAAATTTGTGGTTTGATTTCAGCACTACAAGTACTTTTCTTGGCAGATTATTTTTACTGACATACTTCTTTCTGTGATGCTTGTGCTATTTCACACAAAAAGAAAGCAGTTCCAAAACTGAAGCAAGTATTTCTGCTGTTTGATAATCATCTACAGGAAAAAGAATGTCTTAAGTTATACCAAAGACATTAATAATGTACTTCCACGTCCAGTGAGCGCAGTTGTTATTACAGTTTTTTAGATGTTTTTAGTGGATTTTTGTTTGGGTCAGAACAAAACAGCAAAGACAACTGTAGATTTTTTGCCTTTACAGCAAATATTCTTTAAAATGAGACTAGTAAAACTACTACACGACTCACAACAGACATTAGGGAAGTACTTCTGTACAAAGCACAGCATCAAGCTACATCAACATCACAGCTGCAAAAAAGGGCTATTAAAACTCCTGCCCTCAGAATGCCTGTCCCTGGAGGAACAGCAGTTTGCAGATTCTCAGCTGGTATTCTGGTACATTACAGTGTATTACAACAATGATTTGGTTCCACACAGGCTCCACTAGACTCCCGTTTCAGGATTTATCATCCAGCTCGAGTGACCTACAGTCAGACAGTGCTATGGCAGTGACACAGGGAACTGCTTCATCTAATACCTGCAGGATGTCCCAGAGACACACCTTCCATTACCAAAATTAGCTTATATTTTGCTTATTTTAAGTCACTATCAGACCACACTCCACTCAATGAAAAAACAAAAAACCTAAAATTTTTTATCCTCTACAGGAGTAGGAGTGGAATGAGATGAGCCTTAAGGTCCCTTCCCACCCAATCTATTCTAGGATTCTATTTGAATTTACTGCCTCTCTTCTAGGAAATTAAAACTCAGACAATGCCCTTCTGGGCCTTGAGACTGGGGCAGTGACCCAAACTTTGCAGGGAAAATCTCATCTCACCCTTGAAGTCCTGATCTAAAATAGGGACCATAAAGAGGATTTGAGATCTTCATGCCCACTACTGCACTGATGGGAATATTGGGCTTGGCTTCTCTCCAGCAGACTTTCACTAGTCACTGGATAATACATATGTGTACACATAGATAGATGTATGTGTACACACCAGTGTATTATGTATAGGAATCTCAATACCACTAATAATTTCAGGGCTCTGTCTTGCTGGCCTGACGAAATTAAAGCCTTTACTGAAGTAGACATGGCTTTCACTTCCATGAAAACCAACAAGCTTAGCCCTCACTTTGCTAGAAAGCATTTCCATCTAACTCAGTGACTGCAAATTGACCTGGAAAACATACGTCTGTCATGGCAATGATCAGAAATGATCTGTTTTGACTTGACAGAAAGAAAGCCTCCAGATACTGTGATCATCCTGAAATCTAGCAAAACCAAGGTCCACCTCACGCTCACCAGAAAAGCCTTGCATTTTCTTGGCCTCCCCACAATCAAGATGCTGACCCTGCCCCTGGTCATCCCAGATTTGAAGCAACCAGGAGAGGATCAGCTCATTTGGGCAGCGTGTGATAGCTTTCTTAATCATATTCAACTGCTCATAGGGGATTGCCTGTGAGATCATTATCCTCTCGCCCCCCGTGCTTGCTGTGGCCCCTTCTTTGAGGTCCCTTCCTGTGGGGCCACAGTCTACTTTTTCAACTGGGGCAGCTTTTTGCTCAGTACCATGGTGGACTGGGTGTTTGAGCCACTGGTGGTCACTGGTTGTTCTGAATTACCCACCCTTTTCCTTGGGCGTTGCTGAGTGTTTGTGAATATGGCATGAAACGAAACGCACCACATTGCAGCCAAATCCCTCTCTACAGCACCCTTCATAGGGCTACTCCACAGGTATCCCTGGGCTTTGCTGGGAATATGGACATGTTTAGCTGACTGGAGTATGTCAGAAGCTTGGTTATGCTCTAATACCTGGTGAATCTCCTCCATCAGTGCTCCCACCCACTGGGGCTCAACAGTGTCACAGGTGGATCCCTGGGTCTGCTGTCTTGTTTCGAGGGCTGAAATTACAATTTCCTTATAAAACTCCCATTTACTCTGCAGCATGGGAAGTGATACGTAAGCCATGAACACTAGGTTTGTGATAATCCATACGATGTACTTAAAGTCTAGTGAGAATAAGTCAATGCCAGAATGGATGATGTTGTCCCCAAGCCAGGAAGAGGAGAAATCTTGGCTTTGGCTGATTATTTTCCTGTTTGCCTTAAAATTAGTATATTCAACAAACTCCAAACCACTTTGACTTACCTTCTCATTCTGAAGGGTGTCTTGCATTACACATTCTAGGACCATGGATGGTATAAAGTACACTAGATAAGATATCTGCAGCAGCAGGTCTTACTTGCAGATCTTTTATTCCCTAGCAAAAAAGAGATTAATTTGTTAGAGTATATCGTTTGGTATTTATTTTCAAGTGAAGCTGCAAGGAAGAGGCAGCTAAAAGACTGGGGAATGTTTCATTACAAAAATTTCTAGGAGGACCACAGTAATATGGTTACAGAAAAACAACAAGAAACCAGACTAATCTTTTCCCCATTATTTGCCTCCTTTAGAAATTATGCAGCCTTTCTGGACTGCCCACAGACTTCTCCATCATGAAAAGTAAGAATAATAAGAGCAATCAAACCAGGCTACTCCAGAGTAGAACTTGAGCAGCTTTTAGTTTCTAAAAAAATACAAGACACTCCCAGTATCAGCAGAGCAAAGGTCTCCAATTAGACTTACACAAAGGTGCTCAGAAGATAAAAATAAATCTGATTAAACAGCTGTGGGCTTTTCTAGTTTTATTAAAATCAGCCGTACATTTTCACTCACCAGTAATAGTTTAAGAATTGGAAAAATTACCCCGTTTGCCAAATTGTCAAGAAATTAATCTCTGTCCATAAATAACGTGAGATAAAAGGAGAGGAATCTCTTAATCTAGTGCACAGGAAAAAAGTCATGACAGGTTTATTTGAACCACAAAACACTCTGAAAGGAGGAAACACTTAAAATTTGTATCAGAGGGTGGGTGTACTGCCTCATGCTCCAGGAACACCTCAGAGACTGCAAAACTAGCAGAACAGTTTTACCCTTTCTACTTTATCTCTCTCATTTAAAGCATTTGAGGAACAATCCAGGCCACTGATCTACCAATTCACATTGTTGCTCATGACTTGTAGCTTCATCTTTTATCTGGGTAAAAATTTCTGGCGGAAATTTCTCATCTTTCTGCAAAGCACACAAAAAGAACACATCTTAGAGAGGGCCTCTGGAAGGTGAAAATAAGAGTCTTTCTAGGATTCCACACAGCACAAAGTCAATCTCCCCACACGGCCACTGTTTTTACCACAAAGAAGGCAAATGCCAGAGGACACATCCAGCAGGATCATTTCCAGTGGATTGTTTCAGCACGCCCTCTGTTCAGCAGAAGCAGCTCTGGGAGACCAGAGTCACAGGTGAAGCTGAACACAGGGCATGATGCCTATAACTGATCCCTAAATTCATCTCTACAGAGCATGGCATTGCCTTTCCTTCTCTGCCATACCATCCCCATGCTTTGATGTAACATTCCTTTGTCATTTAGCCTTGCAGCTGCAATATTATTTTAATTATTTAAGCATAATACAATAGAGAATTGTAGAAAAAGAAACTCTAAAAAAATACTTGCTTGAATAATTATAAAAACCAATCAGAATATGCCAAGAAACTTAGAACAATTGTAATAACCAATAGAATATAGTAAGAAATACCACCCTGTTAACATGTACATAAAAAGCCTGTAATTTCATATGATGGGGGCGTGAGTTTTGGAGGAGAGACATCCCCTCACCTCCTCAGCCAAATAAAGTAAATACCTGTATTCAAAGATGTCAAGCTTTGGGTAGTTTTTCCTGGCTTGCTTTTTGGCTTCAATTGTGCAAATGAAAGCTCCTGTGATTAACTTACACAGTGTTCACATCACATCTCAGCTGTAATTAATTTTGAAACTACAGACAGAGGGATCTATACGGATCTCGTCTAGGACACATTAAAAACCACTTACCTGCATCACACGTAAAATCTCCTCTTTGTGCACCTGATGAATGGAGAGTAGAAAGAAAATCCTTGTCAAAATTAGATGGATTAGGCAAGATGATGCTCCAAATGTCGTGTGCACTGAACGTCTGGCAGATTTTTTGCCAGAGTTCCTGGTCTTTTACAGAAAACCTCCTGATCTTTGCTATTTGTAACAAGGACTCCCTGTGCCTTCCTAGCTGAGCCAAACAAGGATCATATTCAAGGCATCCAAATACATCCATAACACACTCGTCAGAAACTCACCTCAAAGAGAATGGCTAGGTACAAAATTCCTCTCACGATGTCAAACAAAAGATGCAAGGCTTTGGTATCCTTTAAATTCTTGCAGACTGGGAAAAGGAAGAGAGCGATCATGAAGACTGCAAACTCTCCAAGTCTCTGTGTTTCACAGCTTGGAAGGACTAATTCCACTCATTTCTTCAGATATTCTTCCACAAAAAAACCACCAACACCAAGAGGCAGCAAGAAAAAGCAAGAGGACAGCAGGAAATACGTACATGCTGCGCTGACCTCCCTCAGAAGGCTGACAGGTGACACCATAAAGCCCATTAAAGAAGCGAAGATTGGTGTCAGCCTGGGCAGAAGCAACCAAGCCTTAGATGAGTTTGTGATCTTGAGGAGTGCAAACCTGGTGAGGAGCAAAGTCATGACCCTACACTTTGCCAGAGCCAACAGCCAGCTCTTTAAACCCTGTTAGTCTTCACTGGCAGTCATTGAAGACTGCCTACTTCTCTAAAGCTCCTGATCCTCTGGGTGGATGTGCAGGGAGTGAACTCACACCCACGGTAAGCAAAAAGCAGGTGTGGGACCTCTGGATGAAGCTGCATAGCCACAGTTCTATGGGACAGGACGGATGACATGCGTTTCAGGACAAACTTAAGAAGTGAGCCCACAAGAACCTCATCAAGTTCAACAAGTCCAAGTGCAAAGTGCTACACCTGCATCAGGGCAACCGCAGACTGGAGAGAGGAGTCACTGGGAGCAACCCTGCGAGAAGGACTTGGGGTTCTCATGGATGGAAAGCCAGGCAGGAGCTGACAGTGTGAACTCACAGCCCAGAAAGCCATTCCCATCCTGGGCTGGGCAAAAAGAGAAGTGATCAGCAGGTCGAGGGAGGTGACTCTTCCCCTCTCCTCTGCCCTTGTGAGACCCCACCTGCAGTGCTGCATCTAGCTCTGGGCTCCTCAGCACAATAAGGACATGGACCTGGGGGAGAGAGTTCAGAGGAGGCCTTAAGATGATCAGAAGGGTGGAGCACCTCTGCTAATGAGACAGGCTGCCAGCGATGGAGTTGTTCAGCCTGCAGAAGAGACAGCTTTTGGAGAGACCTCATTGTGGCCTCCCAGTATATTAAAAGGGGCTTATGAAAAAGAGAGAGAGGGACTTTTTATATAGGCTGGTAGGAACAGTGGTGCTAAACTGAAAGAGGGCAGGTTTCGATTAGGTGTTAGGAATGAATTCTTTCCTGTGAGGGTGGAGAAACACCAGAACAGGTTGGCCAGAGAGGCTGTGGAATCCCCATACCGGGAAGTGTTCAAGGCCAGGCCGGATGGGACCCTGAGCAATCTGCTCTAGTGAATGCCATCGCTGCCTGTGGCAGAGAGGTTGAAATTAGATGTTCTTTAAGGTCCATTCCCATACAAACCACACTATGACCCTGTGATCTGGGAGAGAGAGAGAGAAACTATAACATGGCTCTTATCCCATGCTGGCTTTGTAATAGCAGCAGATTTTATCTTTTCAGTAAGTGCAAAGAGTAATATGTACATGTTTGTGCAATGCTTTAGAAATTTCAAATGCCATCCAGTAAAGGTAAGTACTCTTTTCCTCTCAGTTAATTTAATGGTGCCACTTTCCTCTAATAACCACACTCACCAAGGACCACAATGGCCCTTCCAGCATCGGGCACACACTGAGACACCACCACTCAATAAAAATCCCACCAGCCCATGAAGGCTGGAAAGCCTTTTAAAATCAGATGGCAGCAAATACATCAGTGTTTCACCATTTAGGGTGTGTCCCAGCTTCTCCCCATGGAAACTTGCATCTGGAACACGCATGAGTTCTGGGTAAAGAAGGCAGAAACGCCTGTGGAAAACCGGAGGCCATGCACAATTTGTGATAATTTTGCTGGTCAGGATATTTATAATAGAGAATTTTTACTGGAGGATGTTGGTTTATTTTTAGGGAAATTAATCATGGCCAAAATCAATTTGGAGGAATATCTCATTTTAATTTCAAGCTATGAAGTTTCTCCTCATATTTCTGATACCCTGCTTCTCCTTTGAAAACACTTTAAAAAAAAAAAACAAACCAGGGAAGTAAACGTTTGAAATGAGAGTAGAATTAAAGTGTTTCAATCCTAGTCTTTTTTTTTCTTTAATTTTCATTTTATGAAAATGCTCAGCACTGAATTTTCATCTCAATTTGAATACCATAAACCCAAGAAAAATGTTTCTATCTACTCTATTAAAAAATGTGCAAAATTACTCTGGGAATATGAATTGAAGAGTATTTAATCTCCAAAAGGAATAGAGATCTGTCTTTTCATTTGGGTAGGGGAAAAAAAGGGATGAAAGCATTTAATGAAAAACATCCATTTGAAATGGAAAAGAAAGGACTTTATAAAAAAATTGGCTAAAACTTCCAGATATTAGCTAGGAAGTGATAGCTTTGAAACCAAGTTTTATGTTAGGTAGGAATAATTCCCACTTTTCAAAACACTGATTTCATAAAAACCAGCTCAGTTTCATTCACAGAGATGCCATCCTGCAAGCAGCTGCTCTCATAAGTTTGTGAATGAGTTATTACCTTTCATGATCCTCAGAGAGACACAATTTGCAAGTTTTTTTTCCTACTTTGGATTTTGTTAACATGACTCTGGGTAACTCCTCTATGAAGCATCCCACCGTGGCAGATGTGAGGACATTCCCAGGTCCGTAGATCCACGTAGGCTGTGACTTAGCTCTCCATCAATCCCAGGGACAAAAATAACCGTGCTGCAACATTGCAAATCCACTTTAGCATAGTGGTGAGTGTCCCCGCCTCTCATGTGGGAGACTGGGGGTTCAGTTCCCTCCAGGGAGGCAGTGGTGCCGTTTAAAAGTGGGACTCAATGTTCCTTGTGGGTCCCTTCCAACTCAGAATATGATGATTCTGTGTTTATAGCATCTCCTTCAGCCTCAAAATGCTGGTGTCTGCTGGAGACCAGCACCAGCTCTAAGGGCCAGAGGCAGGACTTGGAGGACAGAAAGTTCCCAGCTAGTGCTGACAGATGCTCTGCTCACCAGCTCCTTTAGTCAAGGATGGATTCAGCTGGTGCTTTACCCAGCAGGGAACAGACTGCTGGAGCAAGGGGTGGGAGGTATGACACTCCCCAGTTTTTGTGGCTGGTTTATACTGGGTTTACTTATCTCTTGAGTTTTCATGGGAATCCTAGGCATGTTTCACACAGTGTCTCAGTGCAGCTGTGCCAAGAAATCCAGGGCATCCTTCAGTGGGAACCGGATTGATACATCATCAAGATATCTTTGCTGATTAAGGATCTCAGATTTCCTTGTTAAAACCAGCAGCACACCCTGCATCCCACTAATTGTCTGTGC
Organism: Pitta sordida; assembly: GCA_013390025.1. Lineage (NCBI taxonomy): Eukaryota > Metazoa > Chordata > Aves > Passeriformes > Pittidae > Pitta > Pitta sordida. Next base: position 63,016 of record WEKX01003884.1, on the reverse strand, counting down.
ATTCTGGGACTTTTAAGTGGGTTTGTTGTTTTTAAAGCCAATATCATTCCTGGGCCATACAGCTTTGATGTAGCTCCAGGTATCTGGAGTCTCTGCCTGCAATTTATGGAAAGTGTGGGGAGCTTTTGGGGTTAGCAGTGATCCATAGGAAATGCTAAGTGTAGGGATGCATCAGAAAACACTTCCTTCTGCAGAACTCCGGTGCCCTGATCCCTACAGGATGTGGAACCCCAAACCTTGCTCTAAGGGAGACATAGCACTGGAGTTAGAATTTTGGGCAGCTCTGGCATTTTCCACTTCTGTTCTGCTCATGGAAAAAGATATATTTCAGCCAGGCAGAGGTCAAAATTTAAAAGGTACTTCAGTAGCCAGTAGTTCAAGTGCAAGACATTTTCTGGTTTTTCCATTCCCAAGTACCTGTTTACTGTAATTTCTTAAGTCTGTCCTGTCCAAGTTCATGGTGCTCCTGCCTTCTGGGACATCAGGGCCTGCTCCATCCACTGGAGCTTAACGCATAATCAGTGAATTAAAGGATGTAAGTGGCTTCTTGAGAGTCCATTTACCACTTATATGTATTAAGAGTTGTGAACTTTCATTGCCAGAAACCAAGAGTACCATCTCCCCAGTACTGCCATTACAAAGAACAAATTGATACCAACAACAGGGAAATATTTCACTAAAAACCTTAGAAACCAAGGTCAGCTTGTGGTGAGAAGAGGATACTCTGTCTTTTCAGTGGCTAAATACTTATTTTATTCTTTCCTGATCCTCTGAAAGTAGATATCAAGAAGGGCTATTGTGTCTTCTGCTGGGGTGGGGAAGTGAAAATTATCAACTCAATATTCTTAGTATTTTGGAAGATATTATAAAGAAAAAGCATAAAAGGGCTTTACACATCTAATAAGTAAATATCCCCCTGTATGTACTTACAAGTCAGGAATATTTTTTAATTGAAAATATTTTAGATGTTGGTTGTTGGTGGTTTTTTCATAAAAAGTAGCAATTTTCTCAAAGCGACTGAAATACAAGACCACAGAATGCCCTATACTATTTCCTCACTGTCAAAGGGATTGCATGTTCAGCACCTTTGCTATTAAAGCAAAACAGTTTGATTTGCTCTAGGCCATCTTAACACGATAAACAGAAGGAAGATATCATCCTGAGAAACAGAAGACACTAGAGAGCTCCTTAACCTGTTTGGGCTAAGCTGCCTTCAACATCCATTATCAATACTAGCATTTCATTTTTCCATTAAATATTTAAATATGCTATCATTACCTGTAGTACTTTAGTTACCTTATTATTACAATTAATCTTTCTCACCCAGAATAAGAAATTAAAACAATCCACATGTCCCAGCCTCAAAAAATCCCTTTTATTCATCCCTTTTAAGTCATTGTGATCTGAGATATATAACTTCTGGCCAGAAACATTTCTGCACTTAAATCCTTATTGATCCAGTCTGTTAGAGCTAAAGTTTCCCCCCTTTAATTTTTGAAAAATTTTATCACAACAGAGTTGACAGAAAAAGACCAAGAGAGCAAATGCTGGGGTGGGTACCCAGACAGTTTCACCTCTGTCCACGCCAATTTGCCTCCAGCCTCAGTGACAGTGGTGAAAAGCTTTCTTGCTCTGCTGGAAAAGAGGTTGGAATTAAAAAAAACCCATCATTCCAATGTTCAGTCCAACGTGCAGCACTGAGTGCTACAAGTAAAAGTGCGGCAGAAAAGACTTTGGGTATTAAACAGATAAAGAGATTTTTAAAGGGGCATTTTTTGACAGCCTACATGTCACAGTTTATGCCTTTTTAATTGGAGTAGTTTTAAAATACCCTATTGCAGTCTTTATCCTTCCATAGGTAGCTGGGACATGAGCAGAACACCTGAAGAAAATTCATGTGGGATGCAGAGGAGTACTCAGCCTGCGTCAGTCCCAGCAAGAAAATGTGTGTGGGAAAACCATCAGAACAAAGTAAACTCAGTCTCTCTGCCTACATCATAAAACCCTTCCCAGAAGTACTAAAGCTTTAATTAAATTGCTGGTTTCAGTCATTCAATTTTAGAGACCAACCTCTTTTCTCGGAATATTGTCTTTTAACTATCCTAGTATATCAAAGCAGTATTCTTTATATAATTAAACCAATCTCACAGCAATTTCCAGACTAGCTGTGCAGCACAGGAGTCCCTGAACAATCCACACCTTATCCAATATCTGCTTTCACTTAGACTGCACTTGGTCATGGGGGAGGAATGCTTTGACTCATAGAAGAGACAAAGAATTGAAAGTAACTGAAAGTATATCTGTTCACACACTAACCAGGGATCTGTCCCCTTTGACTTAAATAGATTTCAGTTTATTTCCCTCACTTCTCAAATTCAGAGAGAGATTAAAGTCGAATCACGTCCTTTCTTGAAGCTAAAGAAAACAAATTCCTAGCTGATATTTACTTCCCAATTCCATTGCAGGTACTGGAGTCCTTGTTATTAAAACATAACCACAAGAGGAAAAACAAATGTTTTCCATGTAAATATACGTATTTCAATCGTTTCTTTTTCAGGTCATTAAATCTCTGGTATCTTCCTCCCATTCTCCAAGCATCCTCTTATGTTGTTTCTTCTCAATGGCTGCTGCCTATGGGAACAAGGCTTCCCAGCCAGGGAGCCATTAATACTGCAAATATCATTATATTGCTATTAATGGAACACCCAGGAAAGTGCCCAAGCAGACAAAATAATTTCTTCCAAATTGTAATCTCTTGACTTTATTGACCATGAACTTGAAATGACACTTGCTGTTGTGCTGCGTGCTCATTGCTCCCTCCCACATACCAAATCAATCTTTTTAAAAATATTTTTCCCTAGAAAATGTTGTCAGAGGATCTTTTTTCTTTTTTTTTCCTCTTCCACCATTCCACTGCTCTTTTACTCTTCCCCCCTAGTCATTCATGTGTACATTTAGTACCGAGATCATTATCTCAGGGCAAGGGCAGATCAGTGGCGAACGGACTGAGAGTGCAGCAATCTGATCCTTGTCACTGCCCTGTCACGAGGAACTACAGAAAGTCAGCACAAGTCACCTGCATTCTTCAATAAAATGAGTGAAAAACGTTCTATCCTCTGCTCCCAAAGATATTCTGAGAATCCCCTCCCCAAGGCACTAAACCAGTGTCTTAAAGAATGTTTCAATTCTGGATCATGATTTTTTTTTAAAGGCAATTTTTCAGAAGAAAACTCCCAACACATGACCATGGATAGAGATCAGGACAATTAAGATTATTAGGATCAAAACATCTGTACTTCTGGGTTGTTTTGCTGGAGAGTATTTATGTTCTTGTCCTGAGCTTTTATGTGTATCTTCCAACATGGTGCTGATGGAGGAAAACACAGCATTCCAAGCACAGTGTGACCAGGGCAGCTTCGTAGGACTGAGTGACATTTGGTTCCTGTAGAGCCTTGTAAAAGGAAATCCTTCCAACAGTACAAATGGATATAAACAAGCAGAATAAAGTACAGGAGTAAAGGTGACTACTAAGATTTTATGGTGCTTATACTGCAACACTTAAGCAGCTTGTAAACCAAGGTGATTTAAAAGGGTCTGAATCCAGAGTAAGTTATAAAAGGTTGGTTTGAAGATTAGAACAGTATGCAGGAGCAAATCTCGTACCTGCTTGAGTGCACTGTGGATTCTGGAGGAATTGCACTGGCTTCAGTCTGACAATCCAGCTGTCTGTCTGTTTAAGTAAACACACATTCAGCCCAAACAACTATGTTTTCTTCCCAAAGTGGCTAAATGTCTTCACAAAGTGCATTAATTACAGAGTCAGCAGTTTTCCCTGATTGTTGATAAAACTCCAGAGCTGGGAGGACAGTCAGCAGTTAAAGCACTGGCATTTCTCTCTGTGTGAAATCAGGGAGTATAGAAACAACGTCTCCGAAATCAGGAGGATTGTTTCAATTTTTGTTGAAGAATGATGGTGCTCAGAGAGATTTGCATAAGTTCCCCAGGAGCAGCTCTGATCTGTTTTTCTGGCTGGAATCAGCTCATTATATCCATTAACAGAGAATGTTACTGATTTCCTTTCCTCAAAATTAAGGATTGACGAATGTGAAAGAAGTGAGCTGAAACACCCTCTGAAAGATGACAAAACCAGAGACAAAGTCTATTAAAATCACTGTTCTGTACTTACTTTTTTTTAAAAAAAGAAACCTGTGTATACTCATGAAACATTGTGGCCAGCTGTTGTTCTTAGACATAAAATGATTATCTCTGCTATGATCAAAATTATAATGAGTTCCTTGACGTCAACACAAGGCTCAAAACACTGTCTTCTGAAGCATACAAAAAGAATTAAATAAATTTCCTTCTTTAAAAATGCCACTTTGTATGAATAAATAAAAAATAGGTAAAGTGGTCTGTATCTTATCCATGCAAAATACTGAATCAAATTTGGAAAAGTAGAGGTTTAGAGATTTTGATTCACACAAAATATTAACAGAGGTACTTTGATGCAACCATCAGAAGTGGAAGTATGTTTAATATCAGCACGAAAGTGTGTTTAGAAAATAAAGAGATCAACTGCATAAAATGATGGGAAAAGTGAAGAACAGTTATGGCCTGAACTTGGTTGCCTGGTATTACTTCACTCTCTGTATCTGCTGTATTGAGTGTTGACTGTTCATGCCATTAAGTTCAAGATAAAAAGAGAAATTCAACAACCTGACAAGAATCTCACTCAAATGTGCTTTATTCTGCCAGAGCAGGTAAATGGGAAATTACCAAAACAACATTGCTGGGCTTTGGGTTTCTGTGCTTCTTTTTGTTCAGGCAGGTGTTCAGTGATTAACATTCTGCATTTCTCTGCAATTAAATTTATATCGGTAGATGTGAAAAAAAATGCAAATTTTGAGTGTGAGAACTCGGCTTTAACCAAGAGCAGGCACAAAATAGGGAGGTGATACAAGGGGAACAGCCCTGGCCAGGATAATAAGAAAATAGCTCCTTGTAAACTGTTCTCACTGAAAATAAAGGCTGATTCTAATAATGACAAGAAGCACTTTCTACAGACACTTGCTTCTAATCCACCTTTCAATCTTTAATCTGCTGGCAGGGACAGCAACTTTATCCAAATAGAAATAAACTTCGGTGGTTTCCTTCTCATCCTATATTTTGCAATCCAGCCTGAAGGATTCCCTCACTGAAATCCTTCAGCTTTGCTGTGACCACTCAGTAACATCCTGAGAGTCAAACAGTAGTCCTAACCACAACAAACAGCACAAGATTGGGAAGTAATTCCACAATACAGGAGGACTCTGAAAGCCATTTAAATGGGAATTGGTACCAGCACTTCAAACTCTTTCCTGTCTTTTCTGTAAGACAAGGCATATTCAGTTATGAACCCAGAAAGTCAACAGATAGAAACTTACTGCCACAATGAGTTCCAGACCTTGATCCTACTATTTTCCAATCCTCTTTGCTTGAAAATGATTCTCTTTAAAGAACTGCACAGGACTCCAGAATCTGGGCTGCTAGAGTGAAGACTGCGAGAATCCACTCCAGGAAGTAAAAAAATGCCCCAAACCCAAACAAACCGAAGCCCTTTTTTAATGACTACACAAATTTGAAGTTAAGAACAAGATTATCTTGGATTTACAGTGATTTAATTTCCACTAACAGCAGGACAAAATTGATTCTCTTTTCCAGTCAAGTCTTTTTATGGCAATCCATCAAAATGAGGTAGTAATATCTAAAAGCCCCTGATACTACTGCAGTAGCAGAGAGTCCCTGGGGCATGAGAATGAGATGTCACACACACACAAGCAAATTAATGCAAAATCCCCTCAAGTGCCTGCATCTATTTTTATCATCTAAGTATACAAAGAGATAACAGCAGCAGGGCTGAATAAAAATAAAAACATGATCAGCCTATAGCTGTCCATCCTGCCCATGGCTTTTCATCAGGAAGGCAACTGAGGTTCCTGAATGTTTGAAGAACTGCAGCATAATCTTGATCTGTGTGTCAGGATTGAGAGCAGAATTGGGGAAAATCTGAGTTTTATCAAAGCTGTTGGAAAGCGGAGGTGTTCAACAATGAAAAAGACAATATTTACAGACTTAAGGATCATGGGCCTATCTCTAGACTGAAGTATGCTATGGCTTTACAAACAATGCTTTTTTAGAACTGTTATAATTGAGGTAGGGTTTCCATACAATCTCTTTGAAGGAGGATAATGATTTTTTTTTATTAAAGCATTAATAATTTGTCTTTTCACCTAAGTAAAGGATTAAATGGAACAGTTCCACCTGAGTTATATCCAGTTTTCAGAACTCCCCCCACATCCAATGAGCATTCTGGCAAGATACTCAGCAAAAGTGTTGGTAGGTTCAGAGAGAAATATCTTCTGCCTTACTCCAAAGGGAAAATGCTGGGGCAAATAATCCAGGTGTTAACACCACCCAAACCCCACTGAGCCTGCAGGGATCAGAGCTGGCAGAAAGGCTAATTATGAAACACCACATATTTTATAACTCAGTTTACTCAAGAGTGATGTAAGCAGAGCAGTGCAGACAATTCTGTAAGTATTTTTTTTTCCTTTTACATAAATCAGAATTACATCCTGCTTCCATTTATGTTGTAGGTGGTCATTTTTGGGATTTGTTTGAGTTTTGGTTTCTTGGGTCTTGGAAGGTTATACCGTTTTCTCTTGTGGTTGTTATTGTGGTTTGGGGCTTTTTTCTTTGTTTTGATTTTTTTAAAACACTAGAGCAGAATGCTGAGAAGGATCATGAAGAGCACGCTTCTATGAAATCATGCTTTATAATCAGAGTAATGAAAGGAAAGCCATAGCAAATAAGCAATTTGGTGATTTCTTATTAAGGTCACAGGAAGTTTCTTAATGCAGCATGATACTGCCCACCAGGAAACTCCACAGAGACTAATAAATTCAGTGTCATTACAGAGCTGCCATCCAAGTATTCTAAGACTGAGTCTATCTGGAATTAAGGAGAGTCACTAAAACAGAGGCAGGAAGAAAGTTTTCCCATGTGAGAAGCAAGTGGAAAAGCACTGGCAATCCGCATTTTTACTGTCTTTTGAGTGGTATTTTTTTCCTCTTTTTTATTCTTCTTACAGTAAAACCACAGGTCTTCTTTTGTTCTGATTTGTCTCACAGGGACATGTAAAAGCTCTGTCTGGCCAGGGCTTCTGCCTGGAATGTCACCAAAAGCAAGAGCAATGAGGATTTGTTTACACTGCAAATGTCAATGCAGTGTAGGGGTATGGGAGCTGGCACAGATGTCAGAAATAAACTGGCCATTGTAATGTGCAACTTGGGAGAAGCTGAATAAAAGGTCTACATGAGCTCATCCCAATAGTGACACAGAATTTATCCTACAGCATCCTATGCTGACAGTCTTAAGTATATTCAAGCAAAAGCCCCATTTACATCCCAACTAAAATTGGCGGGGTGAAAGCAGAAACAAGAGTGAGGTGGTTTGCTTATTTCCTGGACATACATGGATCCAGGAACTAAGATGACAGAATGCTGCCAGCCAGCACAATCACTCTTGGCTGCAGTTGAAGTGAAATTAGTACTTCCTCCTAGGTGTCTCTCACAGGTTTGAAGGCTGTGCTCCTCAGCAAACTTTTCCTCCTCAGAAAATGCTGGCTGGGTTACCAGATGTTTAGAAACATCGATATACTAATCCTAAACTTGGACAGGTTTGTTACCACACTTCAGCACAATCCTCACGTTAACAGGTAGCAGAGTCTCCCAGTTCTCTGTTCCATGTTTGCAAAACAAGGAGCGAAGCTGGAGAGACATGAACAAGTCCCACAAAGGCGTATTTTTAGTGAGCTCAATCTGAAAGCAAATGTGTAATATAAAGGAAACCTTCCTACCTTACACAGGCATCATTACTTGGTCCATCTGGCACCAAGATAACAGGGGTCTGTGTGAGGTTACAACACTCGAGCACTGCAGTGAAAATTTTCTTGCTTTCATTGTATCCCATCCAAGTATTTGAGAAATTACATCATGGTAGAACTGCAGGACGAAGTTAAGTGGCAGCTATAAAGGTCTGAGTAAGCAATTGGCCCACTTTAAATATGATGGAATTCACATAAATCTAAGAATCATAAGATAATTTAGGTTAAAAGGGATATCAGACTGACCAAATCAAGCTGCCTTTAACTTAATTTCCAAGGGTCATTATTGATACATTGTTGAAGAAGCACAGGAAGACCAACAGAAGCTTTTTTGTATCTTATCTGACCTGGGAGAAACATTTAAAAAGTATGAACAACATCTATAACCATCTACTTTGACTCAATGCAAGTGCTGCTGCTGTTAGGAGAAACTTAGAGAAATATTTTGTTCACACAGATGTTCATTTACAAAGTGTAATTAGTATTTCTATATAAGCACTCTTCACAACTACATCTTCAAACCTTTTGCTAAAACTATTATTCTTTCACTCAGAAGTAGAAATAAATTCAATCCAGCTATCTGATAATACACAACATAAAATTTCAAGTTTCAGGAAGTACAGCCTGTGTCAGAAGTGAAAACTTAAAAACTCTTACAGAAAATCGATTCATCCTGTCACCAGTACACAGAAGAGGCATTTATTTACCCTTTTGATGTACAAATGCAGCCTGAGAACATTTCTCATAGCCATTTTTATATCTCTGTATGTATTACGTACTTGCAATGATTCACATTGGCTGAAATGAGGTTGAATCAAAAGTTTGATTTGTGCTTCTTTGATAAACATCTCACATATTTCCTCCTTTCAGTATTCTCAGCCTTAAAAAGAAATGACTGATGTCAAACAGATTGAGGACCACACCTGTATCAGTATCATGTATAAAGAACATTCAATTTTAGAAAACTTGAGTAAATGAGAAGTGGGAAGTTTTTTGGATTATAAATCTGGAAATTTTAATTTTTTATTTAAAAAAATTGAATGATTTTCAATAGAACAGTGTGAACACATCATTGAACACCATCATTACTCATTAGACAATATGCTTGCATTTTTCACTGGAAATACAGACATTTGAGGATATAATAAATCATTAACTTTTAATTAAAGGGGAAAAAATCCAACAACCAACCCATCTTACCTTCTTTCAAAGGATATACCAACAGTCCTGCCTGCAAAGTCCATTGTTTCAGTGCTTTCCACAACTCTTTCTTGAGTGACTCCTTGGCATTGGATGGACCTGCCTTCAGCTGTGTTGCACTCTGCAGCGTTTCTGCTCTCACTCCACATGCACACCGTAGGAACTCCTCAATCCCCATTTTAAAATAACAGGTTGTCTTTTCCAGTGGCTTTCCTGTACAGACACAATAGAAATGTTGGACTGGTGAGTTGTACTGCTGTGGAGGTGTTACTGAGAAAAACAATGACAATAACTAATGTTTACAGTGGAAAAAGGCATGTCAGATTGACTTGTAAAGGTCTCTTGTAGCATTACTGCTAATTGGCATCTTAGTAATTAGATGATCATGCAGCATACTTGACTGATAGTGCAAGAATAGGTAATTTATGGGGGAAAAAATACTAGGCTGGGTAACTGACACTGTGGTCTGCACTGAAGTTTGTCACATTCGCTCATCTTTTTAAAAATTCCTGGAGTGTACACACTGTTACTGCCTCATCCTGGGGGTGTCCCCAGGAACCAACAGCCTTCTGGCCTCTGCACTTGAACAGCTCCTGTCCTCAGGGGCTCTTTCACACTGTGGCAGCTTTTGTAACGAAAAAACTCCAAACAAATGAAAACACATGTTCACACAGCCTGCCTCTACCACAAAAAACCCCCTCATCTAAGGTATGTCCTTCTTGAGCACAACCCTCCATGATCTCTCACAAAGCACCTGCAATGGCAAGATGAAGGCTTCAAAACCAGGCCTTGTCCCTTGCCTTTTCTGTACAGAATTTATCCAGCTGGGTTTTTACCCCCTATGGATGGTAGAGAAAGACTTTGCCACAAGTAAAGTCTTGCTTCACTTTACAGTAACAAGTTTTTTGAGTTAGACCTCAGACTCCTCCTAGGTTGTCAAAACTCCTGCAGTGTTGGAAATAAAAATGTCTGCTGAGAAATGAAACTACTGCATGTAATGAAAGTATCTGCCTTTTTTTTCCTGTGTTCCAGCTTTCTGCCTTCCCACCCTCCCCCTGCATCTATCCTCCAGCTTGAGTCTAAAAACATCATGAGCTAAGCAGATGGCATAAGTCTTCATCTAAATACAGGATGCAAATGCTTCTGCAGTTCACGTGTGTTTCAGAGTCATGAATTGCAGAGAAGACAAAAAATTCAACAAAACTACCTTAAATCTTGTCAGCGTCACTCTGGGGTAACGCTTTGTCATGACAATAAAAGGCATTAATTACACAGTCAAAGTAACTGCATTATATCATTTGCAATAAAAGGGCATTAAGATTGAAATTCTTGGAAATAGCATGACAGCTACAATGAAGCACATGCATCATTCCAAATGGTAAGAGTTCCAGATCAGGGTGCTTCATTATGTTGCATGCAAGCATCCTATAAATCCAGGCAAAAGCTTGGGATACGCTCCTTCCAATCTATCCTCATTAGTGACAATATACAGCAGGGACTGAAAAGAAAAGCAACTGTGGGAATTTGGAAAAAAAATTGCCTCTAGCACCAAAAATACTCAGTTTTTAAATCAAAATTCTGCTAACTATTAGAAAGGCACCAACAATTATGTTTTGCCACTGAATTTTCCTAGCACAGGACAGGTACCCCTATAAAGAAGACTTTTCTCAGGGCTGAGAATTCTTTCTTTACTCTCATCCTACCTAAGAAAAAAGGAAATTATTTTTAAGACCAAATGTGCAGCATGGCAACCTGTGCTGTTTGGAAAATTCTCAGGTCTGAACTTTTGATGGGCAAGAGCTGGAATTCTCATCTGTCAGACAAAGTCAGAATCAATGGAGAGTGTTTTGTGCTTTGCAGAAGAGCCTCACCAAATACAGGATCCGCCTGGCAACAATCTATGAAGCACAAGGACATCCCAATAACCTGGAACATTTCAGAAGATGTATTTCTAGGATTCATTCAGGAAAAGTTACTCATCTAACCCCTGAAACACACATGGAAGAATCCTAAACACAAATATGAAAGCTTAAGGTTTCATTTAGTTAAGAGTGCATTTGAAAAGTTGATTTTTCTTTCTCTTCTCCTAAACAGAAAGAACCCAAAGGGAACTGCAATTTCTGCCAGTCTCCCTCATTAAACAGCTCTTCCTCCCAATGCTTGCATGGACAGTGTATGCAAATCTCAAAAGACAAATTCCAATTAGTCTGGCACAGACCTAACTTCGAGGTTTTCTGCTTCTGAATATCAGATTATGTGAAAATTTAAGCTGCTCTTCTGACCTCAGAGATAAACAGATTATCTTTTTCAAATGCACAGGTTGCCCTCTGTGACAATCACAAGCAAGAGCAGCAATCAGATCATTACAGGAGAGGCAGGCTGGGCAGATAGGAAGTGCCGCAATTCAGCCTCCCTGGTAAAAACAGTCACGGTACCATATGCATAAGAATGCTAAATTTTGGTTGTCTGATAGCTAGGGATATGTATTTCTAAAGACTTTTTTTTCAATTTTATAGCCTCTCTGCTCTTAGCTCCTCTCACTGGATCCAGTTCTCAGCCTACAAAGCGGTGCCAGGCCTCAGGCCCAGCACCAATGTGAACACACTGGGAATCCCACTCTGTTTCCCATTAAGTTTTCAGCAAGGAGGAATATCATGGACTCATCCTTGCCAATGCTGCAGTGACTGCCAAGAGCTGAGGACATGGTGAGAGCACATCACCTTCCAGGACTGTTCACTATCTGGGACAGCTGCTTCTGAGCACATTAGAGGTGGGCTTGTCTGCTCAGGTCTGGCAGACAGTAAAAACGCTGTACATCATCCCTTGGTCCATGCACACTCTGGATTAGCTCAAGTGCTTGGAAAGTTATGTTACAGCTGCAGGAGTAGATAAGCGAAAGTAGAGGAGCACTTAGATGATGATGACCATGAAAAATGTGTCTCAGTCACTGCTTTATTATGAACATGAATTAGTGTGATAATCCATTCATTTTGGGTGTTTTCTGCATGAAAACAAATTATTCACCACAAATATACAACATCTATATGGATTAAAGAGAAGTAAGCATTGGATGTTAGCTTGTCTCTTCTGCATAATTCTTTGGAAAAAAAAAAAAAGGGAGGCAAATAAGCTCTTAAAGTATCTACTAAATAATGCATCTTCATATAATTAAACATATTCTAGTCAGAAGCCTTCAGCTTTTAGACTTTTTAGAAAATTTTCAGAATAATTATCTGAGAAGTCCAATTTGGACATTCCAGCCAGCATGGATTTTATTTTGTTGACTTCAAACTTACGACTGGATAAATGAACTTCTATTATTCAGCCAAGGCAAAATGATTTCTGAAACTTATTTCTGAAACAATCATGGTTTTCACTGTTATACATATTTTTCTCACTGACTAAAACCTCATGTTTCTACAGACACAGAACTGTTTATTTTACTGTGAAACTAACACCAGCATTTCATTTTTCATTGTCTTTGCAGAGTGTGCCCTTGGCAGCAGCTGAAAACCACACCAGGTTAAAAAAGCCAAAACAGAGGACTGGGAGCTTTGGTAGGAAGGGAAAGACAAGAGAAACCATTGATGTAACGCTTCTGAGGCAGGTGATCTGCAGCTCCAAGGTCACTTGCACATCCCAAACTACCATGCTGATGTGGTTGCTGCCTCCTCCTCCTCATAGTACTGCTGCCCCCTCAAATAGCAGGATTTCTCCTACTGACACCTCACAACCCCATCAGCACTAACTGCACCAGTAAATATACAGTCAGAGAAGCCAAGTGTGGAAAAGGGGTTATTAAGAACGTTATTTACAGATTGAATTATCATCTCTTACAGCCAAATCCCATCAACCCAGTTAAATATACAGAGCCTAGCAGAAAGGAGGGAATAACTGAGGAATCACAGGTGCTCCAAAATTAATTATTTTAAACCACAAGAACTATTTTTTGTACATTTATTACCCCTTTATCCAGGTAATAATTTGCAGGGCTTCCCATGCACAAAGCACAAGCAATCCAGGCCATCCAGTTTCCCAGAACATCTTAACTATAAAACAGCGGAACAAGTGAATGGTAAAAACATATGATTGCAATCAGACAGATGCACAGTGGGCAAGAGACCTAAGAAAGTTCTTCCTATTTTCATGACCTTTGCCACAAAACTGGTGCTTTGGAGCATGAGCTGTTTGCATGTTCTGCTCAGCCAAGTGGAAAAGGCTTAGGAGAGGCTCACAGAACCCTGTCCAGGAGGCTGTGCAGATGCATCTCCTCACTAGTACCCATGTCATTCCTCGGCCAGGATGCTGGGAAGTCCTGGTTCCCTTCTGCAGGGCAGGTCAGCCAGGCACAGTCCCAGCCCCAGCCCACGGGAGACACCACAGTTGCAGCTGTGCCTTGCCCTAGGACAGGAGCTGTTCTGCATTCTGCACAGGGGCCAGAAATGCTAACAGAGTGTGTGTGCTGTGCCTACATCCAGCTGTGAAAAGGTCCCATCTGCACATCCTTCACAATTTTCCACATCAGAAGAAAAGCAGATTTTCAAGTACCATCAAAGCTGTTCATATAAATAACCTTTCTAACAGGCAGTCTGCCTGCAGTTTCATTTCACCTCTAGCTTATAGCTGAAGCATTACCACAGTCACAGAACTGCTTTCCTGCTGTTCTGGTGTATGACAGAGTTACTGGCAACAAAAGTGCTACTGAAAAGTGATGTTCTGTAAATCACCTGAATTACCAGTAAACACCAAACCTCCTTACATAAGTGCAGAATAAGGAAGACTTGTGGCCTTAAAAATGCAGCCCAGCTCCAAGATTGTCTTTTATACTGCAGATAAACCTCTTTTCCAAAGAAAACAAAAAAGCTCAGAAAACTCGGGACTGCCCTGAGTTGACAACCACAATACCCACGGCTGTCATTTGATGTCCCCATACGGAATCCAACCCCTGCCAGGCAGGTCTCCAGCCACCAGGAGGGTTGAGCAGAGGGAGATGTGCTGAAGCTAATTCTGTTTTCTGCACTGCATCTGTGCACCACACATCTCCCTAGGAGACTACTTCTGTACAGATGGTGAGGCAGACAGAGAAGAGCAAAAAAGTTGAAGATCTGTAGATCTATGACTAATAACCAGTAAGATCAGGAAGAAAGATACCTTACTATGTTGGTAGCGAAGAGAAAGAAAAGTACGTCAGCTACTTAACAGGGAAAATGAGCAAACATGTAAGAGAAAGCTGAAATGTTGAGCATTAAACTATTCAAATACAAACACTGGCCAGCCATCCTTGGGGAGCTGGAGAATGGATAAGGAGAACCTAGTCACAAAGACATTATTTCAGAGTCAGCTACTTAAAAATGAGCTCAACTATATTTCCTACAGTGTTTGAGATTACTTTGGTCTACCAGAAACCCTTTTTATTTTCCTTCCTGTACTCTGGCTTAAAGAACTTAGGGGTTGGAAAGAAGTATTACTGGGATTGTTCTGTGGTCAGACAAGAAACTGAGGGATGCATTTGTCCTTAACGACCTTCCATCAACAAGCTCACAAATACAAACCTCTGATGTGTTGCTCCTTAAAAGTATGTAGGAAATTTTGGGGTAAAATCACAATCCTCCAGTAACCTCCCAGATATTCCTTTCTTGCTCCTCCCTACATCTCATAGAAGACAGCAGGCACAGATTTTCAGCCTTCCTGTATCAGTCTGGTGGTGGAAAGCCAAGTTAAAAACTTAATTAGCAACTTCAAACTCCTCTTGCCAAGGAAACTGCTGCTCACAAGAGACGGAAATTACCATGTGAGCTTGTCTGAAGCATAGCCAGTAACTCAAATGAAATTAAAAATATCCATTACAGGCTTGCTTTTTTATTTTATTTTCAGGTAACATGGAACACTACGCAAAGCTAAACTCTAAACACGTACTCTGTCTTTTCAATTTGAATAAGGCTATAAAATGTGTATCATAACTTTAGGGTGTAAGAACAGAACACTAAAATAATCTATCACCAGTTATTCATTTAAATAAAGATTGCATTCCTAATTGTTTCCTACCATTTTAAAGCAATTTGCCCTTCACTGAACTTCAGCAAATGACAGCTTTGAAAATACAGCTATTAAGAGAGTAATAACAGCTTCTCCTCTCTAATTCCAGAAGCCTAAGATATTGCTATTGCTGTTATTGTTATTCCTCTCCATATACTCTTCGTGCAGAATTAAAGGAAAGGGCATGAGCATGTGAAAGCCATAGGCAGTTTCCAACTGTAAAGATATGGCAAGACAGGCAATACCATTTTGTTTTAAAGTATAGCGTATTTAGTCCAGTGAAATTATTTTGGCCTTTAAAACCATAAATCTACTTAAAATTAGAGGTCATTGAACATCCAAGCTCAAGTGCCTTCCAATGCTTGCAAAGTTCAGTGTTAACAGATCCTCTGTCTAGTGCTGAAGGAGTTAGAATTCCCAACAAGTGAGTTTTCTTCAGGGCAAGGTCAGAATAGTGCTTAATTGCTTTGAATATATACAACTGCCTTCTAGATCTGTACAACTTCCCTTTATTGAAGGAAATAAACAATGAGCAGTTATCAAACACCCATATCAGATGTTCCCATGTGACATAAATGCTGAGACTTAAATAGAGCCTGTTTTGGAGGTCACTTGATGTTTACTCAGAGAAATCCTGACAATTTTTCTGTGAGGAGTACAGCAGCTAATGCAATACAATACATCTACAAAGGAGAACGTTCAAAGCAAATTAAATCTCTTTGGTAACATAACTGCCTGTTATAAATCAAGACAAGGTTGTCACCCCTCTTGAATCAAGGTTAATCTACTCATAGCCATTAAATTCACACACATGCATTATCAAGGATCTATTTTACAGCTACTCACTCCAATAATTTGAAGCATTACCAGCTGAACTGGGAGCAGTATGACACTTCATATCACAGATGTGGAAAAGCCAGGAAGGATTTGTACTGTTATCTCTGGCTTTCAGGCTATGCACTAAGATGTACACGAACAAGATCAGTAGGGATTTGTTAGCAATAAAAGCTTTTCTTTTTGCATTTCATTTTTTTATTGCATTTAGTAGACTTTGCTGCACTAAGTGACACATCTCTAACTAAAAGACACAAAGTTTTCCTGTGAAAAATCCTGAGCCACAGGGGGAAATCGGAATCCTATTCCACTGTACACATTTCCAGGAATCACCTACAAAAATCTAGCAGCAGTAAAAGCCATATGTTTTGGTAAGAGCACACAGACTACCATGTAGCCTTGCAAACTGAGCAAATCAACAGCAGTTTTACACCACTTGAAGATCTGCCCCTCTTTCTCTAGCAGTTTGTGAGAGCACTGTAGATCTGTGCAGGCTCAGAAGTCTGAGGAAAAGCAATGATAAACACAGGATAAAAGTAAACCTGAAAACCGTTTCCACCACAACCAAAGAGGATTGCTTTAAGGCACATAATCCAGGCGAAGTGCATTTAGTGACCCGTTAGCATTTGCTGCCAAAAACAGCTGGATTTGAAATATTAAGCCTGAACTTTGATTAACTATGCAGTAGTCTATGAGGGCAGCTGCTCTAAGACACTGAACAGATTTATCTTTAAAAGGAAAAAGAAAGTAAAATGTTTCCTCTGATAAAGTATTTTACCCTTGACATATGGTTTTGAAAACAAGTGGACAGGTAGTAAATACATAGATCAGACTGTATAGAGGATGAGGTATTGCCTCTTTTTGTGCAGAAGGAGTAAACAATGTATATTTTAGTCTGATTGTCCTACTTTTATGTTACCAGAGGTATGGTTGGTGCCTAAGATTAAACTCAAAGCCATGGTATACCTCTGATATGCTGTGATGTATTTTACTAAATGCAAAGCCAAAACTGGACACTCAGTAGTTTATCTTACATTTTAAAAAACTCACAAGATCCTCCAAGATCCATCCCGCATGAAACAGCTGTATTGATTATGTGAGCACTCCCTAGGAGCACTCACATGGATGCAGAATGAACAGACAGGGGATGGATTCACAGCACTAGGCACTCAGAAATTGAAATGTACCATTCACAAACAACCCACCAAATCGGGTTTAAAATAGGCTATAAAAGAGATTTTAGTGAATCAGAAGTTCAGTGAGTTCATCCATTGATACATGCACTTTCCAAAGCAGCATTTTCACAGATTAAAACAGCACCACATTACAAAGGTGTAATTACCTGGCAGCAAATCACACATTCTTGCTAAGGAAGACCACTGAGGTTTTTTTACTAAGACCTGTGTAGGTAGCATGCACTTTAATGGGATGAAGGTTAAGCTCCTTACATTCATATTTTAAAACAAGAGCACATTCAAACATCCCACATAATGCCTCATCTCACACAGCCAAAGCACCCAGACTTTCCTCACAGGGATCTGGTGAATGCAGGGATCCGCAGGAGACCTGAGAGAGTATTGATACAACGACTAGTCAGCATCAAGTCAGTCAACAGGACAAGGTTTCTGCATGTCTGACAGAGTGTCAAGAATGGCCACAAATCTTTGCAAAGATGTACCTTTAAACGAATCCAAGCATAGGCTGAAGTGAACAGCAGCGTAACTGTACAACACTGATGAAGCTGATGCAGAGATGAGAGCAGCAAGCTTTTCAGCCAGGAGGAAAGGACACAGCTGCACAGCCAGATGCCGGCAAGAAAACCACAGTGGCAACAGTGACATGGTCATTACAGGCCAATCAGATGTCCAAACAGTATTGGAAAGAACTTCATAAAAAGAAACATGGTATCAAAAAGAGACCAAATATTATTTGCTGTTTATCCCCATTTTCTTTGACCTGCATGAAGCCTTCTGACCTGGGATTCATGCATGCCTTAACCTCTTTTAGGAACTAAGAGAATTTTAGCCTTCCTTTCTGAAACAGGCAAAGGGAGATCAGGTCTTCAGCATACTGAATATCCCCTTTATTCCCACAGTTCTAAATCAACTCTCTCAATCAACCAGGCTCACCTACAACAGTCTTAATCACTGCTGCATGTTCAGAGTCACAGCATGTTAATCCCAGAATATGCAGCACTAAAGGTAATATAGATTTGACAGAAGCCAAGTAATCCAAAAAACTAAATTACTGGTGAGGTTTTAAATACACCTACCTATCAACATTATCTTAACTTTACAGGACGCACACATGGGCACTGTAAGCATCCCTTTGCCCTTGTAAAGGACTTGCTTTAACATTACAGGGATTTCCTTAATCTTTCCTCAGTACATTGGAGTGATCCCATAAATTTCCTGAGTTATCTTGCAAATTAATTCTGCAAATATGGCTCTAGAGGCTGATTCTCCCTATGCCTGCACTCTGTTTAATTATACTCAAGGAAAAGCAGCAGCAGCTGAGGATAGAATGCTGCTGTTCCCTGCCAGGAAAGTGTTCACCATCCTGGGAGGGGGAGTAAATGCACTGCAGGTGCCAGGACAAATGGGATCCAGCTGTTTTAACACATCCCTACAAACCCATTGGAGAGGGCATCACTGCAAGCAGAACAGCAGGTCCAGATACTTCTAATGCTTTTGTTCTCTGGATATTTCTAAGTCTTGGAATAACTCACTTGGAGAAAAGGAAAATGCTGTTCGGTGCCCCAAACGGTTCATCTGACATTTTGGAGCTTGGCAAATCCCCCCATGACCAAAAGCTACAATCAGCAGCTTGGCATTGGGCCACCCAGCCATTACATTTGATCCCATCAGACACTACCCTATAACAGAGCTATCGGCACTGGAGGAGCAAAATGTCTTCTCTGATGCAATTTGCAAGCTCACCAGAAGTTTTAATTGAAAAAAACTACTGTTGCAGGTCATCTGCATCAGTGGGGCTCTAGGTCCACAGTGACCTCCTGTGCAATTCATGTGCTGACAAATCACTCTGATATTCGTGATGGTTAAACAACTTTCTCTCCGCCTGCTCCCAACAGAAGCAGATAACTGATTTACTTCCATGTCTTCAGGTCTTTTGGCTGCTTGGTTCCAGTGAAGCCTTTTACAGTCACCTATAGTTTTGCTTGTTCTGGAGTCCTGAAGGCACAAACTGACAGTAGGTGCCACTCTGCTTTGGGGGTTTTTTAACTGACTGAAAGGATGTCTAAAAATGTTTTTAACTTATGTTCTTCTCCAGGTAAAAATGAGGCTCTGTGAGCATAAGATGAAACATTAAGGTGCACAGCTTGGTTTTTTTTCCTTCCCCCTAAATATAAATCATTCCCTGCGAATACTCTTTTCCCAAGGGAAAAGACAGCCCAGCAATGAATTAAGGTCTGAAATGTGAAAGCACAGCAACACATTTTGGAAAGACAGCTTCTGACGGTGAGCAAATTAATCTGAAGTATAAAATTCAGAATAGAAACTGTCTCTAGTCACTAGCTTCTATTTGCTTAGTTTTCTCCTGAGGCCAATTGTAATTCTCCTGGTCTATCAGTCAAATTCGTACACATCTTCTCCAGATAATTAAGTAATTTAAATTCTATATAATGTCTATAATACCTAAAATACTGTGCATGGGGGAAGATTGTTTTATGTGCAGACAACACAGTTGAACAATATTCTCCTAGATCAGTACGTGCTTCTGCTACACCTTCATCCCTGCCTTTTTATTCACAGAATCACACAGAATATTCTGAGTTGGAAGGGACCCACAAGGATCATCGAGTCCAACTCGTAAATGGCACCACTGCCTCCCTGGTGGGAATCAAAACCCTGGGCTCCTGCATGAGAGGAGGGGAGACTCAACACTGTACTAAAGTGGACATTCACATGTTTGTTGTTTTCCGCAATAACTCTTTAAGAAATATGTTGTCAAATCACAGAATCACAGAATTAGCAAGGTTGGAAAAGGCCATTGAGATCACCATTAAGACCATTAAGTCCAACCTATTACCTATCAGCATCCCATCATCTAAATCATGGCACTAAGTAACTCATCCTATCTCTTCACATCCAAGGATGGTGACTCAAGAACCATCCCCCCCCGGGCAGCCCATTCCAATAGGAAATCACTCTCTCTGTGAAAAAGTTTTTCCTACCATCCAGTCTAAACCTCCCCTGATGCAGTTTAAGACTGTGTCCTCTCGTTCTGTCACTGGTAGCCTGAGAGAAGAGATCGACCCCCTACCTGGCACAACCTCCTTTCAGGTAGTTGTAGAGAGTGATAAGGTCTCCCCTGAGCCTCCTCGTTTCCAGGCTAAACAACCCCAGCTCTCTCAGTCACTCTTCACAGGGCTTGTGCTCCAGCCCCTTCACCATCCTCTTTGCCCTTCTCTGGACACACTCAAGCATCTCAACATCTTTTTTAAACTGAGGGGCCCAGAACTGGACACAGTACTCCAGATGTGCCCTAACCAGTGCTGAGTATAGGGGGAGAACAACTTCCCTAGTCCTACTGGCCACACTATTCTTGACACAGGCTTTTCTGGCCACCTGGGCACACTGCTGGCTCATGTCAAGTTTCCTATCAACCAGTAGTCTCAAGTTCCTTTTTGCCTGATCACTCTTCAGCCACTCACTCCCCAGGCTATAGTTCTGCATGGGGTTATTTTGGCCAAAGTGTAGAACCCGGCACTTAGACTTGTTAAACTTCATGTTATTGGATTCAGTCCATCAATCCAGCTTGTCAAGGTCTCTCTACAGAACCCTCCTACCTTCTACAAGATCGACATTTATTCCCAGCTTGGTGTCATCTGCAAACTTGCTAATGATGGACTCCATCCCCTTGTCCAGATCATCAACAAAGATGTTGAACAGAACTGGACCCAACACTGAACCCTGGGTGACCCAACAGTGACTGGCTGCCAACTGGGTGCAGCACCATTCACCACCACTCTCTGAGCTCAATTATCCAGCCAGTTCTTAACACAGCACAGACTATACCTGTCCAGGCCACGAGCCACCAGTTTCACCAGGAATTCATTATGGGAAATGGTATAAAAGACTTTACTAAAATCCAGGTACACTACATCAACAGCTTCATCAACTAGGCAAGTTACCTGATCATAAAAGGAAATTAGATTGATCAGGTAGGACCTTCTCCCTTCCTGAATCCATGCNGGCACACTGCTGGCTCATGTCAAGTTTCCTATCAACCAGTAGTCTCAAGTTCCTTTTTGCCTGATCACTCTTCAGCCACTCACNCTAAGGTCAGTCTGACAGGTCTGTAATTCCCTGAATCTTCCTTCCAACCCTTCTTGTAGATGGGTGTCACATTAGCCAACTTCCACTCCTCTGGGACCTCTCCAGTAAGCCAAGACCTCTGATAAATGACCGAGAGAGGCTTAGTGAGCTCATCTGCCAGCTCTCTCAACACCCTAGCATGGATGCCATCAGGTCCCATAGACTTATGAGGATCTAAGTGGATCATTAGATCTCCTGGATTACAGGGGCACTAAATTATTCCCTCTCCATGTCTTCCAGATCAAGAGACCACTTGTCCTGTAGACAATTGGTTTTACTATTGAAAACAGAGGCAAAGAAGGTGTTGAGTACCTGTGCTTTTCCCTCATCTCCAGTAACTATATTTCCTCTTCATGCAATAAAGATTGGAGATTGTCCTTGTCCCTTTTTTTAGCCATTAATATACATATTTATAAAAACATTTGTTATTATCCTTTACAGCATTGGCCAATTTAAGCTCAAACTGAGCTTTTGCAGTCCTTAGCATTCACATCAGAGCATCTCAGCAACTCACCATGCTGCCAGAGGTTTAACAATGTTGCATCTCCAACAAGATCTCCAGTCTTGTCATGGTTTCATAATGTATTTATACAGATTCCAGAGGCCAGTCATCATGTCCATAAAGAATTCTCCTTCAAGGGCTACTTCAATAGAAAAATATAATTTCAAGCTTTGAAGGACCACTAAGAAATTAAAGAAAACAGCTTCTGCAAATTTCCTTCTGCAGCCTTTCAAAAGAAAAAGCAGTTGCTTCTGCATATTGTGGGAACTGAACTCAGTCTCAAAGACAGAATAATGCGTGTTACTATCCCAGGCAAAATCATTTTAGAACGAAAAGTACCAAGATATTTAGAATCACAGAATATGCTGAGTTTGAAGGGAGAAGGGACATTGAGTCCAACTCTTAGCCCTGCACAGGACACCCCAAGAGTCATACCATGTGCCTGAGAGAATCATCCAGATGCTCCCTGAACTCTCTCAGGGTTGGTGCTGTGACCACTGCCCTGGCGAGCCTGTTTCAGTGCCCAACCATCCTCTGGGGGAAGAAATTTTTTCCAGTATCCAACCTAAAGCTTCCCTGACACAACTTCAGGCCATTCCCTCGGGTCCTGTCACTGGTCACCACTGAGAAGAGATCAGTGCCTGCCTCTCCTCTTCCCTTCACAAGGAAATTGAAGACTGCAATGAGGTCTCCCATTTACAGCTTTCACAGCGACATTTAATAAATACATTAAAAAATTAGCAAAAATTCCAGCAACCCATGTTAGAGCAACAGCTCCATGTGTCCACACTGGACACTTGGAAATACTTATGCTACACTCCAATTAGCAATTTCCCGAGGTGAAATGTGAACATCAGTCCTAAAATCTGTAGTGAGAGGCTACTCCTGCTCATTTCTGGAGATCCCAAAAGGATGCTTGTATTGCCAGGAACACTACTGATGTATCCCTTTAACTACACATGTACCCTGCAAACAGCTGTGCATCCTCAGACACCTGGAAAGCTCCTTTGAACAGAGCTGTGAAACAAGACAGCACAAACCAATCCACTACTCCAGCATCAGTAGGAGGGTAGTGTTCAGTTAGGTGAATGCTTAAGATTTTCCAGGTGTTTGGACCTCTTCACTGTGAAGCTGTAATCAGTAATTCTTCATGATGCCAGTGATAATAGGCCTGCCTTCTGTGGTGCTTGTCATCTTCAGGCATCCAAAAGTGATTCAGAACACACGGGAATGATCCTTATATTTCACAGTGAGAAAGCAAGGCAGCGTGCAAGTTAACCACAACTGCCCACCAAGTCAAAACAAACAA
>WEKX01003884.1:0-39774 GCA_013390025.1 Pitta sordida | reverse complement strand
GACTGAATCTGATCTCCTTATAATCCTGTAGAAGCCTAATTTCCCTTAAGTTGATTTGTTCCATGACTTTGCCTGGAACTAAGGTCAGTCTGACAGGTCTGTAATTCCCTGAATCTTCCTTCCAACCCTTCTTGTAGATGGGTGTCACATTAGCCAACTTCCACTCCTCTGGGACCTCTCCAGTAAGCCAAGACCTCTGATAAATGACCGAGAGAGGCTTAGTGAGCTCATCTGCCAGCTCTCTCAACACCCTAGCATGGATGCCATCAGGTCCCATAGACTTATGAGGATCTAAGTGGATCATTAGATCTCCTGGATTACAGGGGCACTAAATTATTCCCTCTCCATGTCTTCCAGATCAAGAGACCACTTGTCCTGTAGACAATTGGTTTTACTATTGAAAACAGAGGCAAAGAAGGTGTTGAGTACCTGTGCTTTTCCCTCATCTCCAGTAACTATATTTCCTCTTCATGCAATAAAGATTGGAGATTGTCCTTGTCCCTTTTTTTAGCCATTAATATACATATTTATAAAAACATTTGTTATTATCCTTTACAGCATTGGCCAATTTAAGCTCAAACTGAGCTTTTGCAGTCCTTAGCATTCACATCAGAGCATCTCAGCAACTCACCATGCTGCCAGAGGTTTAACAATGTTGCATCTCCAACAAGATCTCCAGTCTTGTCATGGTTTCATAATGTATTTATACAGATTCCAGAGGCCAGTCATCATGTCCATAAAGAATTCTCCTTCAAGGGCTACTTCAATAGAAAAATATAATTTCAAGCTTTGAAGGACCACTAAGAAATTAAAGAAAACAGCTTCTGCAAATTTCCTTCTGCAGCCTTTCAAAAGAAAAAGCAGTTGCTTCTGCATATTGTGGGAACTGAACTCAGTCTCAAAGACAGAATAATGCGTGTTACTATCCCAGGCAAAATCATTTTAGAACGAAAAGTACCAAGATATTTAGAATCACAGAATATGCTGAGTTTGAAGGGAGAAGGGACATTGAGTCCAACTCTTAGCCCTGCACAGGACACCCCAAGAGTCATACCATGTGCCTGAGAGAATCATCCAGATGCTCCCTGAACTCTCTCAGGGTTGGTGCTGTGACCACTGCCCTGGCGAGCCTGTTTCAGTGCCCAACCATCCTCTGGGGGAAGAAATTTTTTCCAGTATCCAACCTAAAGCTTCCCTGACACAACTTCAGGCCATTCCCTCGGGTCCTGTCACTGGTCACCACTGAGAAGAGATCAGTGCCTGCCTCTCCTCTTCCCTTCACAAGGAAATTGAAGACTGCAATGAGGTCTCCCATTTACAGCTTTCACAGCGACATTTAATAAATACATTAAAAAATTAGCAAAAATTCCAGCAACCCATGTTAGAGCAACAGCTCCATGTGTCCACACTGGACACTTGGAAATACTTATGCTACACTCCAATTAGCAATTTCCCGAGGTGAAATGTGAACATCAGTCCTAAAATCTGTAGTGAGAGGCTACTCCTGCTCATTTCTGGAGATCCCAAAAGGATGCTTGTATTGCCAGGAACACTACTGATGTATCCCTTTAACTACACATGTACCCTGCAAACAGCTGTGCATCCTCAGACACCTGGAAAGCTCCTTTGAACAGAGCTGTGAAACAAGACAGCACAAACCAATCCACTACTCCAGCATCAGTAGGAGGGTAGTGTTCAGTTAGGTGAATGCTTAAGATTTTCCAGGTGTTTGGACCTCTTCACTGTGAAGCTGTAATCAGTAATTCTTCATGATGCCAGTGATAATA
This sequence comes from Pitta sordida, assembly GCA_013390025.1. Taxonomy (NCBI): domain Eukaryota; kingdom Metazoa; phylum Chordata; class Aves; order Passeriformes; family Pittidae; genus Pitta; species Pitta sordida. The sequence goes on along the minus strand of WEKX01003884.1, from coordinate 37,987 downwards.
GGCCTGCCTTCTGTGGTGCTTGTCATCTTCAGGCATCCAAAAGTGATTCAGAACACACGGGAATGATCCTTATATTTCACAGTGAGAAAGCAAGGCAGCGTGCAAGTTAACCACAACTGCCCACCAAGTCAAAACAAACAAACCAGAAAAACCCCACCTCCTTATGTCTTAAATTCCAGTCCTGAACTTTATATATGAGCTGGAAATACAATTTCTGTGACCTTTAAATTCTAATACACTAACAGCATGGCCATCTGAGCTTCTGTTCCCTGTTTTTGGCCAGATACTGGACTCATATATCAAGAAATACAGTGTTAGAGTTTTGAAAACTTTCTCTCCTTGTTGTGCAGACTTTGGAATTGATTTGGGAGGAATTTTTGCCTCACAGCAAAATAACATCAAGTTAATGTGCTTTACTGAGCTTCCTATAGAATTTAGTCTTTTTTTGGTGTCATATCTGTCTCAAAAGTAACTATTAATTTCCAAGCATGACAATTCTTTTGTCAGGGAGTTTTGTTACCTGCCTATTCTATTACCATTCCTTAAACCCAGCACACATATGTGACTTTACATTTGCTTAGACATTGTAGACATCAAACTAGAGAGGATAACAAACTAAGAAGTACCTAGAATCTTCTTGAGATTGCAGACAATGGAATCCAAATAATCCACTCTCAAAGCAAATGTTTAAGCAAGGGTGGTTTTCCAGAAAAAAACTCAGGTCCATCTTGAAGAGAAACTTACAGGACACTGAAAGCTTTGGAGTTTTCCCCACTTTATGCATTTAGGCCACACAATCTCCTGCAGAACAAATGAGTCACTCTTGAAATATATTGCATGATACTTACTGGACGAGAGTAGAAAAACATTTCCTTCACATTCTAAAACATATCAGTGTTTTAAAGACAGATCCTGGCACGTCTTTGACAGGCACTGTGTGAAGATGGCATTGACAGACAGCAAGAGCTCCAACATGGTTTCAAATGGATCAATTCATAATATAAAGTTAACTACAGCAGACTTCATATCCACAGGGCTCTTTGAACAGAAAAGTCCCTTCTCACCTCCCTCTACCCCACCCAGCTTTGCAGTATCTCAGCAGATTTCTACAACCTCAGGCAGAAGGACCTGTGTACCAGAGCTCAGCAGCAGTCTGGGATTTCTCTTCACATTAGTAATGTTCCAGGACAAAAATCACTGCTGGAGCAATGCAGAGCAACACAAGTAGAGGGATGAACTCCGAAGCACTGCTGCAACAACCCTTAAAATGGTTAAAATTATCTTAAGGAGGCTTTGCTCTGAACATACCCAAAGTATAAGAAGTGGCACTGGCTTTAGGATCTGTTATTGGTAGAGCTGAGGGTTCTCCAAATTTTCTTGTCCATCTCCTGCTGCCTCATCAGCTGCATCTGCAGACTTTCCTATGGCTGGTACAAATACAGCTGAGGAGGATCTTTCATTCCAGGGAGCAGATTGGCACACTTTCATCTGCCTAGTGTTAGACTTCCTGACTTATCTCTTTAGTCAGGTGCACAGAGGCTGGAGGAGGCCAAGTCTCACTGCAAAAAAAAAACCCAAACAGTAGACAGTTGAAGTCTTCTGGGCAGCAGTGATCCTTCGACTTTCAGAGCATGCTTTGGAATTGTCCTTCCTTAGGAAGTGATAGAAGCAGGCTCCTTGCCTCCCAAAGGTCTCCTTCACACGGTGTTTCACACCATCACGTCAGTGCCTTTCTCACTAAGTGGGCTTGTTTTCTGTAGGATTTAGCAAACCACCTCTTAATCAGCCGAACAAAAGGCAAAAAGCAAAAATGTTCCTTTGTCCAGGAAACCAATGCAGAAAGTTCAGGAAAATCCATTTGCCCTGGCTGAAAGGACATTGTCTAACGTCCCTGTGTAGTAGGGGAGAGGTGAATTTCCATTGTCCTTACCTTTGGCTAAAGGCTGTGTCAGATTCAACAGGGAGCTACAGATCTGGAAGATGCAGCTGGCTCCAAAAGCAGTAAAAAGGAAGAAAACAGTAAGGTAGAAACCTCCAGTGATAAGGGATTGAATCAGGTACTGGATAGAAAAGAACCTGACATGATTTGAGAAAGCGTTAGCAAGTCTGAAAGAGAAATGAGCCTTAAAAAAACCTCCTGAATGGGATTCAAATATCCAATCTGTCATACTTTTCTCTTCCAAATGAACTCCCTGCAGCAAAATTACCTAAATTAGGGTACTGTGAAACTAAATTTTTTATCTACTGTCTTTACAAGTGTGTTTCCTGGTGGCTAATGACAACAAATTGGTTAATAAAGAATTTCATTTGAAAAGGCCAGCTGGGCTTAGATTAAATATTTCTTCTAGGGAAATTTTGAACTTAAAATTTCAAGCTTATTTAAATAAAAGTTTTCTCAGATAAATATTGTAGGAAAGGACAAGCTGTTCATCAGCAGGCCACCCTGCTGCATCCCCCAGCCTGGGAGCTAATTCCCAGTCTGGAAAGGGTGATCTCCCCTGCCTCCTGCTCCAGGCACACCGATAGAAACTCCTCCAAAGGGTCTCTCACAGCAGCTCAGTCAGGCTCTGGCTCACAAACAGCATCCAGATCCACTATCCCAGCTTTTGTGCATTATATGCCACAGGATGACACTTTGCACAGTGAGCTCCAACCAATCTACTATGGGATGAGTAGTCAAAAGACCCCAACGATCTCTGAACAGCTGAATTTAATTCTGAAAAATTCTAAAGATTGCATTCTAGCTGGTTTGGATAACATCNGTGGGGGGGGTGGTGTTGCTGTGAGGGGCTAATCACTGTGTGGGGACTGGCTGGGCTTTATTCAGAGGGTGTGAGCAATTGTATTTCTTGTTATTGTTACCGATATATTTTTCTTTGTTTCCAGTATTAAACTGTTCTTACCTCTACTCACAAGGGTTTTTTCTCTTTTTTTTTCTGATTCTCCTTCCCATCCCACTGGGAGAAGGCAGGCAGTGAGGGAGCATCTATGTGGTGCTTACTTGCCATCTTGTGTTAAACCATGATATCAACAACACTGAGAGAGGCCAACTTTGGCTGAACAGCTCATTCCTCTGAGCTAGTGTCATGCCACTGTGTCATAGCCTTTGTACAGTGGGTCTTTAAGATATTCACAGTCAATAGGGTTTGATTTCAAAAAGGGCAATTCCCTGTTAATTTTGGTCTCTACCAAATAATAGCAATTTATAAATAAGTACCTTGAAAGAGGCTGTGATATAGCTTACATTTTATTCCTCAAGGACTTGCAATCCTGAAACTGAGTGCTGCCCCTTCCCACACAGGTCTAGTCATGCCACATTCTCCTATTATCTCTAATTTGTCCACATGATTTCTATACATTCCAGGAAAAACAGATCACCCCTATTTTGAAGAGGAGGTGCTAATTTATTGGGATTCCGGTAAGAAAGGCACTCAAACTATGTGAATTATCACCTACAATGCGATTTACTACTAATATGACAAAGAGGAGAGTGTAAACAGTCTTACCTCCCTCAGGTGGAACCCTTGAGCTGTGCTGTACTCGATGGATTTCCAAGCACACCGTGAAGATGCCGTTCATAGAGTGGTTACCTCACTTTGGTCTTTTGAGTTTCAACAAGATTTTTCCGAAAATAAAACCATTATGCTCATCATTCCTACTATCAAACAAAAAGATGTTTACAAGAGAACTTGTGGCTGCACTTTTAGTTAAAGATAGGGACACATGGACCTGTAATTGCCAGTAGTGAGAGGAGGCACAGCCATCATCATAAAACATGGTTTGCACCTTCTGGGATGGATTTTCTTCATCTTCACTTAGTTTGGGGGTCGTGGACATGCCTTTCATCTCCTGTCTCTTCTACAGTGGTAGTCTCAGACTTCAAAAATATGAGATCAGGCTCTGCACTTTTGACACCACATCAGAAAAACCACAAAGTCTTTTTTAAAGGCGTCACAGCAAATTTTCATGATTCATCCCGACACCAAGATTGTGGTTTCATGCTCTGAGTAGCTCCAAATGAAACTACCATTAGGCATTATTCTGTTGAGTTAGAATTCAAGTGTGTGAAAAAATAAGCAGCGATATATCTAATATCTGCAATAAGGCTTTCACAGAATATTAACCTTTTTAAGGCTGATACTGAATTCCAACAACCCTTTGAATCTCAAATAACTGGTGAGAAATAAATGAACTATTAACTTTCAATGAAATACCAAAAACTGTCTCAGGCAGTAGGATGGGGCATGAGTTTTAAATAAGTCGTGTCTTGTTATGGGGAGAAGCTGAGGACCTGGAACAGAGAATATGTCTCTCTCACGTGCCTGAGCCAGGCAGACCTTTCTGAGTCACTGCTGGATGTAAACATGCTCATACTGACATCCTTCGTCCTCTAGATGGTAGAAATATGGAAAAGAAGGATGTCTTTTAGGTAAAAGTGGGATTATGAGACTGCAAAAGGAAATTCTTGGAGCGATCCTGCCTGTCAAGGTGAACTATCACATCACAAATGGCAAAGGCAAACCCACCACAATATTCCAAAGGGGAGACATGAAGGAGCAGGATCCTGTCAGTGGCAAATGAACAAGAAGTAATGATCACTGAATACAGAGCAGAAATAAAGATGCTGAAGTGATAACATGAATCACGGGGCTTTGTCAACAGAGAATAGCAAAATGATGAACAATTGAGCATAAATTTGAGCCTGTGGCTGGAATGGATGACAGTTAAATTTTTTAAAAATGAAGAATCAAACTTTTCCTACTTAGACCTCCAAAGTAGTTGGCAGGTTTTTGGAAGGATATATCTCGTACTAAGACACTTCAATTAAAAAGCTGCTTCATTTCCAAAAGCATTCTTCAGCTCATAGCATCCACTGACAGAAGATGCACTAAGTGTATCTCTGAGTAAGATCCAAAATCAACAAGGCTGTCTCTGAAAATCCAAGGGACTGACAAGCCTGACATATTAAACTCCTTTTGGATGTTTCCAAATTCAAAGGCTTTTGAATACGGACTATGAATAAACCTGCTCCTGCAGAAGAGGCCAAATGCAGACTTCAGATCTGGATCAGAGATAGTAAAATGAGGAATTTAAAACAGGACCATTAAAATTCTATCTGGTCCAGCTACGAAACATTTAGTAATCTCCTACAGAAGGCATGAGCTCTGCCTTACAAAATTTCTTTACCAACAGGTCAGGAAAGCATTTGTCACAAATTATTTGGGTATATGTAACACAGCCCAGGAATAGCACAGACTAGATGACAATTTGCCTTTCAGAGGCCTTCTGCTCAAGAGAAGGATTTGTGCTAACAAAAGGTACATTTGAAATAAAAAAAACCAAACAAACAAACCAAGAAACCACAGAAAACCCAACAAATACCTCCAAAAGAAAAGGAAAATCAAAAGAACAGTTAATAATTAAACAAAATGCTGAATGTTTAAAGACTGAAATGTTTTTCTTGCAGTCATTTGTGTCACATACTCTGGCATCAAAACTCATGCACAATCCCTGAGCTGGTCACTGCTTCCAGTGCTGCCCCAAATACTGTCACTTTTGCTTCTCTAGTGAGGGTGACAAGTGCCAGTCAGGAATATCAACTTCTTAGACCTATTTCTACATATTTCAGACTGTTGCTCAGGGCAGAGGATTACTTCTCAGAGAAGATTGCCATGCTAAGCTGAACTGAGCAAAATAAACAGCATTTTCTTACAGAATCTCAAAACAATGAATAAAGGTGAAGAAAACAGGAAACAGACACTGTCAGGGAATTAAACAGCATAAAGAAGAAAAAAAAAACAGACAAGTGAAAACAAAGGAGCTTCTACTTGGAAAAGAGTTGCTGGGTCACCTTGCACATGAAGTGAGCTCTGGGCAGCTCAGCTGAACCTTGTGTCATCCAGCTGTGAGAGGCACCTGAATGCCCCTGTCCACAGCAACCCACCCAGCTCTGAAAGGAAAAGACATTTTTGATGAAAGCACCACATCTGCTGTTCCAACAGTCCTGACAAGGATTTTGGCAGAGTGTCCCTGTGGTTGTTGACAGCCTTCATCTGCTGCTCCTTCAGATGCTTTGTCCCTTTTCCCAGTAAGGAAGCAGAAAAAGGTGGTAAGAGCAAAGTAACATGATGGCATAATCCACTAATAACGTCAGACATCTCTCTACTCTCTCCTTCCCAGGACTCTTCCACATCCCAAGTCACTACTGGAACAGCCAAGTAGGGTGGGATTACTCCTTTGTGTACATTTTTGCCAAACCTTATCCAAAAGTCACTTTCCTCTTGTACCACAAGGCATATTTCCATGTATTAAAAAATGTACAGCCAACTCTTTCTGCAGGCAAGTCTATTGTTCTGCTGAACGTTAACATCAGTTACCCACTCTCAGATTGAGTAAAGCCCTTGAATATTTAGTGGCAATTCTGAGTAGAAATACACAAGGTGTGTGTATATACTTGCATATGTATATATGTATACATACCTATGTATGCTGGTAAACTTTTGTCTGTTTTCACAGGTCTGCTACTTTGTCTCATTTCACTAACTGACTTCTATTACCAACTTTTGTAAAACCCCAGTTGTACTTCAAGCAAAGCTTGGGTCAGCTCCCTAGGATTAATTATCTCGTTCAGACTCCAATTTCAGCAATTAGGAAAAATTAGACAGTAGCTGGTGAGTTTGCTGTTTTGAAATAAAGGGCCAGAGTCCTTAGGTGTGCTCCCAGGCTAAATGCTGGGTTTAGAAAATCTTGATTTGAAAGTCTCAAACTAAGTACTTTCACATTGCAACTCTTTTTGCACCATTTAGCCTCCAAATAACTTCCCTGTTCAAACTGTGAGCATGCTAATGACACGAACAAATAAACAGGAACATAAATTGTATACAGTATACAGTTTTCAGTACCAGCTTGTCTTTCTCAGTCTGACTTTGTCACGTTGGTAATGCAGGTCTCAGGAGACACCTGTGTTAAATGTTGTGAGACCACCGGGGAATTACTGATGTATGTTATCAAGGAGAAACCTTGTCCTGGGCAGAAATCCTACACCAGAATCATGTGCATACACCTCCTGCATATGCTCCACAGCTTTAGAGACCTTCCATTACTGCCTCAGCCCCGGGACAGGGTACTGGAACAGTTACGGAGGCTCTAGACCCACCTCTGAACATTCACTCTGCCCCTGTGGCTCCAAGGGCTGCTCTCAGAATAGTTGGTTTTGTTCTCTATTTGACTCCCAGTCAAGAACTAAAAAGGACTGCCTTGCACAGCACACACAAATCACACCGTTTCACAATACTACGGGCGTTTCCTCAGAAACAGCTTGACGCATACAGCACAATTCCTCGGAGCACGGGAGATAAACTCCTGCCCTACAGAAGCTCTGTACTGAGCACATCTGGAGGGGGCCACAGTTACCAGGGTTCTGATCCCAGCTTGCCTTCAGTCAAAGGAGAGAGACAGTTCTGCAGCAGATGAGGTTTTGGCCTAAAGGAATATAAATATTTGCATATCACATTGCTTGATTAACTCACTAGATAACTTCATGTGAGGCAGTTGAACAAAATCTTAAAGACATGATGAATGTTTCAACTGAAAAACTCCTTTTTATGTACTGGCTTTTCTTCAGGAACATTTATTTACAAGGCCCAGTTTAGGGATCTTTTAGGTCTGGTTCTGACATACACTGTAAGTTCACTTTGCCTCTGCCAATACTTACTATATTTACATGTTTTGTGACAGAGTTTAGCAAGTGGACTGACTTCCTCATTGTTCATCTGGTTGCATCCTTTCAGGATATTAAAAATCCCTTCATGGCTTTTCACCTATTACACTGACTGTTCAAAACAAAGCCAAGCAAAGTAATTGCTTCAAAATTCTTAATGCAGTGTGCTGGCACCAGACAAGTGGGGACCCTCTGGCCTTCCCCAAATTTTCTGGAAGAAATATCACAGCAGTGGCCCTTTTACCCCAGACACATTTTACATTAACAGGTTTCTTTCCTTACCTTCTTCTTCCAGAGCCTTGTGAGTGTGCACTGGGGGACACACCTGCAAACCTTCTACACTCTTCATGAGGTTCTATGGTCTCATCCACTGGGGACTATGGAACGTGTCCCAGCCATGCACCCTGGAAAATGTCAGCTAAAGTGAGTAAGTCTGGAGGTGAAGAAGAGGACAGGGCATCTGCTGTGCATTTCTTTTCCTTCTGGAGAACTGGGATGTAAAAGAACTGCTCCCTGGGGTGCCACTGCTTCAGAGCACTGAGGAGGCAGCATTAGCAAAAGACATGAAGTCCTTAAGGATTCACTGCCACTTTCCTGCTCCGAGTAATTCCCTGAGAGGGCAAGGAAAGCTGTCAGGGGTCTTCTGATTTACAGCTATGCACCGTTTGACCTTCCTTCTGCAGGAGCTGCTGCAGCTGCAGACCTAAAGACAATAGCCAGAGAGAGATCCACAGAGAAAGGTCCCCGGGAAAGCAGATCACCCTCCTTCCTCCCCCTCCTCTCCACTGGGAGGCTTGTGTATTTGGCTTCTGTGTCACATCAGGTGCAGGCAGCTACTGCCCATCTCAGGCAAAATCCACAGACCAAGTGCAGACTGGGGTTTACACCTTCCATGCTCAGGATGGCTAACAAAGAATTCCATGCCAATTCGATGCATTCGGGGGGTTCAAGGCAGAGAAACTCTAAAAGGGTTGTGCTCTATTGTCTACGGATCGCACTGTCTCTTTAAAATCAGAAATGCACGGACAGCTTCAAGGTGCCTCCCACTGAGCAAAGGCTTTAGATGCAGGCACAGAGGCAGCGGAGCCATCCTCCCCTGACACAGGGTAAACCTGCTCGGGAGAGAAATGAGCGCTCAGCGGAGTCCTCGGGCTGCTTCAAGGGATCCTGCCTCTCTTCCAGTGACAGCAGCACATGTGCACGGGAGAAACCGGGAGGCTTTCCCCAGGGTGAGACCTGCGAGAAGATGAGAGCAACTGCAGGTACCCTTTGCTGATAGCGTTGTCAGTTTATGGATGGTTTTATTGTCTGTATTTATTTTATAGCCCTCTTGGTAATTTGCAGCGAAACCTTTCTGAGACAGAGTGTGCCTTGCTTTGACCAGTAGACAGATTTTGCAGTCCAGTGTCTATTTGGTACTTAAGTACTAAATAAACATTATATGAATGAGTGAATAACTAAATAAATATGAACAAATGTTCATATTTACTAAAGCAATCCCTTGTCGGAAGTGTTATTTAGTTTCAGGCTTTGGCTGGCTGTTATTCTGTTCTGCAGTTCTCAGTTTGAAAAGCAACGTGGAGAACAAAGTTGTACGTGAGAGTTTCTTTCAGAAATTTATGTATTAGTACATCAGGGACTGAGGGGGTTTCTAGGGAAAGAAGCGAGCAGCAGCTCCACTAGAGAGACTGTCCTTTGTAGCCATGACTGCTATTGTTCAATAGGATTTATTTGACACCCTGAAGACCTGCTGTCTGAGTGCTAAAAAAAGGACCAATGCCCCCTGCCCCATCTGCGGGGATGGAGTGGGACTGTCCTGACAGCTGGAAGTGTGAGGATTCCTAGGTGGGATACAGGAATGTGCAAGAAGATAGCCCCCTCAGCATTTCGGTAGAGAGGCAAAATTAGGGAGTAGATGAGGTTCTTTTCTTGCTATGTAGGAAAATAAATAAATTTTTAATATTTGGTACAATCGGCAGCACAAAGAGGGGAGCCTGCTATTCCCCATCATCAAAAATTCAAGGCACTCTCTCTTGTTAAGGAAGATTTTCCCTTTCACTTTGTTTGTGGATGCACTATCCCTCTGAATGGCAGATATGCTTTCACAGCTAAGCCCTACAAGCTGGTTCATGGGACAAAATCTTGTCTCTTGAAATTGGCAGCACGTCACCTGTTTGACAGAAACATTAATGGATTATATTGGCTGAAAATTTGGTCCCCGTGCTCAATTAACAGCTGCCAAAAGCAAAGTGCTGGCTTCACTATTTTCTTGGGTCTTCACAACTCTTACTTAATTAAGGAATGTATTTGGAAGCCAGGACATCAGTTCTCTTTTCCTTCTCAACTACCACATTGCTCTGAGGGATCTAGAATAAAGCACACACTTTGTTCAAAAGGCACATCAGATGCTTTTCAGCACATTGAGGTGTCATTTTAGTTAATTTTACCTTGCACAGGGAGGACAGCACCAGTGAAGGCTGGTGGAGGTTTAAACTGGATTTTACACTCCTGTATTTTCATTTCACTGTGTGCTGAAAATTACATTGTTGGTAAATAAAACTGCTGCTGTAACTACCAGTGTATGATGCAACTCAAGGCGCTTATTTTATGAGAACAAAAGTGTCTCTTCACAGGGTATTTCTTCCCACCGTGCAGAGGCAGCAACAGAGCTGTGAGGTAATAAGGTGGTTATTGCTTTCCCTCAAGCTCAGCGTTTTTGCTGTCATTTCCTTTCAGGAAACATTCTCCTCTTTCTGTTCCCACAGAAGAAGGTAACTGAGGCTGTTGCTCTGTAGTCTTGCGGGACAAAGACAAGGTGACTTTGCTGCTCAGAAGGAAGCTTTGGATGAGGTCTTGTGCCCTGCCACACTGGGTAATTCCAACACGACACCAAGAGCCACAGGTGTCACAAGAAGACAGACATGGCCACGACCCACCCCAACCTGGCTGCAATCTACCACGATGGGGGTTTCCCCTCATGGCGAAACTTTTCCTTCCCTTTCAATGTCAACTACAGCGATTATGACCTGCCACTGGACAGCGAGGACGACATGACCAAAACCCGCACCTTCTTTGCAGCCAAGATTGTGATTGGAGTGGCTCTGGTTGGCATCATGCTGGTCTGTGGCATCGGCAACTTCATCTTCATTGCCGCCCTCGCCCGCTACAAGAAGCTGCGAAACCTCACCAACCTGCTGATTGCCAACCTGGCCATCTCGGACTTCATCGTGGCCATCGTGTGCTGTCCCTTCGAGATGGACTACTACGTGGTGCGGCAGCTGTCCTGGGAGCACGGCCACATCCTCTGTGCCTCTGTCAACTACCTACGGACCGTCTCCCTCTACGTTTCTACCAATGCTCTCCTGGCCATAGCTGTTGACAGGTAAGTGGGGTGTTGAGCCATGTTCATCACTAAACCATGTCCCCAAGTGCCACATCCACACGTTTTTTGAACTACTCTTTAGGCAGCTACTTCTGATACCTGAGCACCCTTTCAGCAAAGAAATTTTTCCCAACCATGCTGCAGTCCTGAGACTGCCTGCCTCTTACTCCAGGAATTTTAATAATATAATTTAATTGTATTCTTTCTTCTGACTCCTCTTCTCTCAGCCTTGTGCACCATGGATTCTGACAGACCATGTCATTGACCATGTCCCCAGTGCTGACATTACTGTCTGACATTACTGACCCTCAGAAAGCCAGAGACCCAGTCAGTAAACTCTTCACAGAAAGGCTATCACCGAAAGTCCTATTGTGCGTACAAACACAATATGCACCTCTGCATATACATACTGTATGATTCCCATCCCTCCTTCCCTTTTTTCCCCCCAATTTCTCTCACACGCCATTTCATGCTTTAGTCTAATGCCGCATGGTTTTGCTACCTGATCCAAAAGACAGCTCAGGAGCAGTTAACCCTGCTGATGGCTGTATAGATGCAGCTTGTGTGTGACTGATTCAGCTGTTCCTGACGTCAACAGAAGTCTGTAGGAAGATTATAGGAAAGATCAGAGGTGTGTTGCCTGGTGTGGGCAAGGGGACAATAAGGACTTGTGAAACAAATCCTTAACTAGTATCTACCAAAATATCCTTTCAACAGCAGCTGAGGAGTCAGAATAAAGCTTCCAAACACTACCATGTATTCATTACCATTTGCTATCACTGCTTCAACTTCTACAAAATTTTCTTGGAACACTCTGCTAGCACATCCCAAGTTGTTGAAGTAACATGGGTCATGGAGCCCTTATGTCTGCTAAGAAATCAGATTTCTAGCATATCTCCCTACACATCTTTAAAAACAACCCTGGAAAAGATTAATCACTGAAACTTGTTGTAAGAACACACTGTCTTAATTTCAGTGCTCTTTTTTTTGTTTTTGTTCTGCAAGATTTTGGCTTGGTAAACAGACAAACTTTGTTTAAGAATCACCTATTCTGTGTTGGTTACATCATGTGGGTTGTCGACTTTGGTCTCTAAAACGAACAGGCTGCTTTCAAAAGTTTTTTCATTTAGGTAATTTAAAAGGAATTATTTGTGTAAAGAGGGTAAGTCTGTTCCACAGGATTAATCTTGGGTAGGGATCTCCATCTCCTTGATGTCTATTCACATGAAACATAGGAATTTCACGTATTTAAGGCTGTATCTACACTAGAAAATGATACAATGTGAAAGGAGAGGATCTGAAGACCAAGAGCATGTGATAAGGGTCCAATGTCTACACTTTAAATATTTGAGAAGGGTGGGTAGCTTTAGCTGGAACCCCTGGACTGAATGCCCATGGGCACTTGGGGTGTTTTATGTACGCTTTTGGAGCACATCTTCCAGGATAGTTGCACCTGGATTTAGTTCACACATTGCAGGACAACTCCACAGTAACAGCCCAAGTGTGGTAATGTACCACAAAAGCTTCCTCCTGCTCCTGTTGGCCAGATTGACCCCATCCAGCCAAATGTTCTGCTGAACAGATATGCATATTTATGAATACATACTCATACATAATCCCACAATTTGCTTCCACAGGTCCCAAGCTAAAAATGTTCATTTATCAGCTCTATAATGAGGCTGACTAATTCTGCTGGCCCCTGACATCTGCCCTGCACTATTAAAAGCCATGAACAATTCATCTGCTTCCAAGAACTGGATGATGAAAAGCATTGCTGACTTTCCATTTTACTTTAGAATGAATATATCCTGTGTATGCTATCTATCTATAGAATATATACAGATGGAAAAGACTCTAAAGAAATGAAAAATTCCACTTCTTGAAACAATCCTTGGAGTTAAATATGGTTGTAGCAGGAGCTCTGGTGTTCCTCTGATACAAATCTGATAAATAAAACATAAGAAGTACAAACATCTACCTCAAGTTTTCTACTTTGCCATATTACTTAATACAGTATATTTAAGATTAATAAGCAATAGTCACCTCCAGAACACACATAAAAAGAGTTTCATGGGCAGAAAACAGGTACACCATCCTTTGTTGGTGGCTTAAGATCAAGCTAACTTACAACCATTCATTAGTGTCACCCCCAGCTCTTTGTAGCCCATGGAACAATCAAGGAAATAAGACAAAATACCATGATGTATATTTGAACCTCTTTGTAAAAAAAAAAACCAAAAAGCACATTTAAGTAGCTTTCTGTGTAGGGGAAACATTTTTGTGTATCTGTTTGTTTGCCTTTTCTTCCCTGCACCTGACAAGGTGCATATTACTGCATTTTTCAAACTCTTGCTCCTGTTAAAAAGGAAAAGTTGTGATACAAAATTGTAACTCAGCCCCAGACTGCTACATCAGAAAATGTTCTTAGAGGTGAACATGTTCCCCTTAGGAATGCCAGCAATTTCCTCTTGCCCAATTCTGTCCACTTGTAGTTTTGAAGTGTGTTCTGACCCATAGTGTTTTCAGAGTTCACTTTGAATTTATTTGTCTGTTCTAGGTATCTGGCCATTGTTCACCCACTGAAACCACGCATGAATTATCAAACAGCAACCTTTCTCATCGCCTTGGTCTGGATTGTTTCCATACTTGTCGCTATTCCATCTGCATACTTCGCTACCGAAACTGTGTTATTTATAGTGAAGAATCAGGAGAAGATTTTCTGCGGCCAAATTTGGCCAGTTGATCAGCAGATGTACTACAAGTCTTACTTCCTCTTCATCTTTGGCATTGAATTTGTGGCACCTGTGATCACTATGAGCTTGTGTTACGCCAGGATCTCTCGAGAGCTTTGGTTTAAAACTGTCCCAGGATTTCAGACAGAACAGATCAGAAAGAGGCTTCGATGCAGAAGGAAAACTGTTATGGTCCTGATGTGCATCCTGATAGCCTATGTTCTCTGCTGGGCACCTTTATATGGGTTCACAATCGTCCGGGACTTCTTCCCCACCATCTTTGTGAAAGAGAAGCATTATCTTACTGCCTTCTACATAGTTGAGTGCATTGCCATGAGTAACAGCATGATAAACACCATGTGTTTTGTAACAGTGAAAAACAACACCATGAAGTACTTCAAGAGGATCATGTTGCTTAGATGGAGATCAACATATAAGGGAAGCAAATCTAGTACAGATTTGGACCTGAGAACAAGTGCAATGCCGGTCACAGAGGAGGTAGACTGCATAAAACTTAAGTAATTTTCTCTGCAATTCTAATCTCATCTTTTTTGGAGAGCAGGTAAAGACAAAATAATACCTCCTCAGTAGGTTATCCCTTGTCTATAGGAATACCCAGCACTGATGAGAGCTCTCAAAAAGAAGACTACTCTGCATTCCCGCCAGAACTCTTCTCACTGGACTGCTGGATAATCCCTAACTCAGACTGAGGCTGTGCTTCAGTTCACACATCTGTAAATTTGGGATGTGGACACTCATTTTAAAGTTGTTCAAGTTGAACCAAAAAGTCTATGAATGTATTAGAACATACAACAATAATGGAAGAACTGACTGTTGATCCTAGAAGTGACGCCTCTGTTTCTTAGAAGAAACCTCTTAACTGCTTTGATCTTATCACTAGTACCTTTAAGCTATTTGGTTTCCTTTTCCTTCTGCTCAGAAGAGGAAGGGTGGCAAAAAAAGCGCAACCATTTGGCTTCCTGTCACTTTAACCTCTCAGTTTACCCCTCATGATGAAGCTCCTTTAAGTCTACAGACCACCAGCTTTCATTGTCCAATGTGCAGCATGCTCTTATGAAAGGCACATGCAAAGCTAAAATCTGCTTCACAGTCTAGTGAAAATCTCAAGTCTCTTCCTGTGGCTCCTTTTTTGAGGATATTTTATTAATATTCTGCTCTGTAGTTTCATGGAGAGTGTTACTCTCTTAGGTATTTGGAAATGGTACATATACATAGGGGAGGGACCTGTTCCCTTCCCTCATCTCCACACACCTATGAACAGCTTCTGCTGTCTCGAGATGCTGACCTCATCAGAGAATCTGTCACAAAATCGTGGAGGTGGGGAATAACATCTCCACTTTGTCTATCTCACCTCTGCTCAAGCAGGGTCAGCTAGAACAGGTTACCCAGGATTGTGTCCAGTTGGGTTTTGACTGACTCCAGAGAAGGAATCCCCTGGCAAACCTGTGCCAGTGTTCAACAATCCTCATAGTGAAAAAGTGCTTTCTTATGTTCAGATGGAATTCCATGTGTTTCAGCTTGCCTGTCAGTGAGACCCCTGTAAAACTACAGCATGCTAACGGGAAAAATCCAACCTGCTGAACCAGGCCCAGACATTTCTGTGTACACCTTCATGCTAAAGTCCCAGTGGGGCCAAAATAGCAAGGAGATCCCGAGATGCTCTGTCCTTCTGGGAGCAAGACAGGCTCCAGGCTTCAGTGAGCCAGTCTCTGCTTGAGTTGAGTAGCTTATTGTCTGTGAGGCAACAACTCCAGATTAATTCTGTATTGCCTCCCCCAGGCCTCCTTTAACTGTTCTTATTTTGTACTCCAGTTTGGATGTTTCTTAACTGATAATTGTGACAAAGTAGGTGACAGCAGCAGTTATATCAACTCATTTCAACTACACATAAGATATCATGGACTTCTGTGTATTGAAATCAAATCTTTTCTATTGTGATGACAAATGCTTCCTGTTTTCAAGTATGTGGCTGTGCCTACTTTTGGAGTAGTAAGCTTTTGTAAATAATTTGTCTATTTGTGAATTTAAACTAAGTAGCAAATCCTGCCAATAAAACAGTAAATATGGTCTCAATATCATCATTCTGAAATATCTTTTTTTTCCCTTAGCCATCACTTTCCTACTCAACTGACTAATGTGAATGATCACATTTCTGTTAAAGAAAAATTGGCCAATTAAATTTAAGGGCAGAAGGATATTCAGATCTATTAAAGTGCTCAAATCCGGTCATCAGTAGCTGCTCTTAAATATACATGGGAGAGGATCTCATCATTTCCTATTAGGCAAAACAATTATTGAAATCATCCTTCAAAATGACAGTTTTTAACAAGGGTAAGTACTAAATTCATCCATTTCGCAGCCTGACAAAGAACTGTAAAGGACCACAGAGCTGCAGTATTTCACCATCAACAGGCTTAATCTTATAATCTCTCCTGAAAACTCAAGGTTCCTTCTGAAACTGTGCTTCCATCTCCTGAAACCTGCACTAGTTGTTGGGGATTAGCTAGAAAATACTACCCGTTATTAATGTGTCCTGATACTCCTTCCACCTACTTTCCCTAGACAATTCTTGGGTGCAACAAAGTCAACTGGCAATTTTCCACACCTGGAAATCCATCTTAGGCTGAGTTATTAAAAAACCCTCAATCCCCACCAAGTAATATAGTACAAAGCAAAAACTGAGGGATAAAATTGCTTTAAAACTCTAGCAATTACTTTGAGAACTCCATGAGAGCTCTTCTGGTCCAGCTTCCCACTGTTCTCACCCCTGTCCCTGCCAAAACAGCAGTTGCCACAGCCCCTACTGTGGGTTTAGGTTTTGGGGTCCACAAAGTTACCATATTTTTGACATTTTGAGGTCTTCTCAGAGGCAAAGCAGAGTTCCAGCCTGAACCTCTGGATAGGGCAGAAGAATAAGCTTTGCTTTGCCTTCAACTACATTTGGTGCAAGCAGCAATCCCAAAAAGAAAGGGATTCCCATTGAGGAAAAAAAGTGATCTCCTGTTCCCTGATCAGAGCATCAGGCACTCATATCATCCTTAGCCTGTGTCTGCTCCTACTCCAAACAGACCAAAACAGGTGCCACTTTCAGAGACATTTGCTCCTAAACTGAGCTCTAGCAAGCAGGGTGTTGCACAGGTTCAGAAAGTAACTTAAAAATCCTGTGATAACTCCACAAATGTGCAGGCAGCAGGGACAGGCTGTGACCCCCAGGCAGGGGGCACCAAGTGGGCCATGATACAAGGGAGGGGGCCAGACCCCACACTCCCTGAGCTTAGGTGAGCCATGCAGGAACAGAATAGAGAGGCTTTTTTTGTATCCACACAACTCAGGTTAAAGGGAGAGTGAGTGCCAAGAGCTCCTTGGCTCCCTGTGAGGTGGGGGATACCCTGCTGCCTCCTGCGCTGCCCCTCCCTGTAGAAACACTTTCTCATCTACACTGAAAGACATTTAAAGACAGAATTGAATATGGACTGCACATACCTGGAGCTCTGCCTGCAAGAGCCATGATTAAACAGAGAATGACAAGCACAATCTGGGAGGAAGTCAGCACCTGTTGTACATGAGAATTAGCAACTCCTTTCCAGAACAACTCCTGCCCACTCTGCATCCGCCAGCTGCCCACTATTAGCTCCAGAGGTACAGCTGCAATAAGGGCTTCATCATGCAGGAACTGTGGGATGTGTCATGGATGAAGAGCAGGTGGGGGTGAGGCATCCTCCTGAGAGCCCTTAACAGTGTTTAGACAAGCATGCAGTGAATCAGCCAGATGTCACTGTGTCTCAGTTGTGGCTAACTCAAATTTTAACTGCCAAATGCAAAACTGTGGTGCTACCACACCAGACTACTGCTCAGCCGTTCTCCTGTGGCCCAGCTTCAAGATCAGAGGCTCACTTTCTACTACAGCAGCTTCTCCAGGGATAACCGAAGGTAAAATCCAGTCTCTGATCTTTCACACAAAAAGAAGAGCACCGGTGCAACTGAAAGCTGAAATGGTGACTCTGAACGGGTAAGAGGTGATTAAGAGAAGGAAAATCACTTATTCTCAGAAACAGGCACTAAGAAAACAAAAGCTGTCATTAAAGCAATTGTTTCTCTACCTAAGGGAGATGACCTGCAAGACCCTAGGTCAGAGTAGGTCAAAATAGCCAGCACAGGAAATATCCCTGAGGACTCGGTGACTCACTCATAAGTTCAGAATTCGAGGTGCTCCTTCTTGGAGCCTGGCAGCCTTTCCTGTGGCAACAGCACCCTCCAGCTGCTGCCTCTCCAGCACAGTGTCACTGAAAACTGCACCAGACTGCTCCAAACACCTTAGAAAAGCAGTCATACAGATATTCCCAGGATTCCCATGCCTCCAACAAGTGGCAATGCATGCTTTAGCTTTTATCAGTCAGGCAATCCAGGCACCTACCCAAGAGTTGTGGTGTCTGCGTTCTCTCTTGCCCCCTTGCGTCTGTAGGGCTGTGACTTGGTGCTTGAGCTGCCTCCTTCCAAAACACTCAGTACCATCTGTGCTGAAAAACACACAGCATCGAGTAGAAGAAAGCAGAACTGTAACTAGATAGACACTACTCCCTCAGACTCAGAGAGATCTCTCACACTCTGTTAGGATTCTGTTCTACAGACTGCACCCTAACACATTTCCAGAAAAAGCCACAAATCATAGACTCACAGAAGCAATTAGCCTGGGAAAGACCTCTGATAACATAGTCTGACCTTTGCCCAAACGTCACCTTGTCAACCAGACCACGGCACTGAGGGCCACATCCAGTCTTTCCTAAAACACCTCCATGGACCGTCACTCCACCACCTCACTGGGCAGCCCATTCCACTGTCTAACCACCTTTTCTGTGAAAGAATTCTTCCTGCTGTCCAACCCAAACCTCCCCTGGTTCAGCTTGAAGCCATGTCCTCTCTTCTGTCACTGGCTGCCTGGAAGAAGAGCCCAACCCCCGCCTGGCTACAACCTCCTTTCAGGGAGCTGTAGAGAGTGATAAGGTCACCCCTGAGAATTCTTTTCTCCAGGCTAAACACCTCCAGCTCCCTCAGGCACTCCTCAAAACCACTGATGAGGCAGGAATATCTGCCGCTTCCAAAGTGACATTTGTAATACCATCTAGAACAAAAAAACACAACCCCCCCCGCCCCGATATAAAACCACTAATACTGTAATCACAGAGAGTAAGAAAAAGCACTGAGCATGAAGTTACTCAAAAGCACAGTCACCTTCCACAAAACCAAGACTGGGTAAGTGACAGAAGACACTAAGACAGCAACACGCCCTGGAAAAAAGGATTCCCAAGCTAGGAAGGATCATAAGAACACCATGTAAAACTCCTCCACCTGCTCATCTTCTGGTTCCAGAAGAAAAAATATAGATGGTAACACACGGAAAGCAATCATAGGAAGTGGGTTGAGGTGAAGCAATAAAACCTGGGTGCACAGCACTCCAAGAAAGCCAGGGGTGAAGCAGTGCTCCAGAATAGCTGTGAAGTGCTCCAATATATGCCAGGCATTGTAGAAATTAAGAAAAAAGCCATGAGGTGAAAAACTTCACAAAAAGGGGGAAAACCTCTGAAAAACCAAAAGAAAAAACCCCAAACCCTGGTCTGAAGGACCCCTCCAGGGCCACATGGGGATGGCACTCCAAAACAAGCCAGGTGAAGAAGAAAACAAGAGTTCGTGAGCAATGTGCTAAGAAAGGTAGCAGACTCTGGGAGGCTGTGAGGGACTACTCCAGCTAGAGATGGGCAGCATGGTAAAGGACTCCGAGATAATCCAATATAAGATTCCAAAAAGATCTGGGGTTTGGGGCAAAGGGGTCCTGGGAGGTGGCACAGTGAAAGGCTATTGTGGGGCAGCCACTCAGGATGGACAAGGTGAAGGGCTCCACACAGCTCAGTGCAGGAGTGGTGAGGCCAAAGCAATGTTGGATTTGGATCCCCTTTAGCAGTATTTCCCCTCAAGAGGAATCTCTTCAGAACAAGATGGACATATGAGCTAGTCGAAAAACACGGCATGAGTGGAGTGCATCACAGCCACGTCCTCCTGAAAAGGCCATAAATATGCTGGAGTGTATTTGCATGCCTACTTAAGGCCACACAAGAATGCTTTCCTTGCTGAACACTTCAGGACTCTATCCAAAAACTAAATTCACACAGCTCCAGTCAGCTGTCTCAAAACATACTTTTAACTAACTTTTGCAGAAGTTCAGGGAAGTGGTTCAGCACACTGAAGGCAAGATCTTCCAACATCTTTAGAAACCACAAGCATTTAGAGGCATTTATGCATTTTTCACACTGTATGTTCCAAGTTTATTTGTGCAAAAATACAGTCAGTCATCAAGACTTTAGCTTTGCTGAGAATTGAACACAATTCCAGTGATGCTCAGGCATGGCAAGAGGTACTGTCATAATTACAGCAAATACACCATAATTGTTGTTGAACCAACCAAGTGGTTCAGTACACTGAGATACTGCTCTCAGGTGATTTAGACAACCTCTGTTTAACTACTGTACCCCAAGAGAGTCAACAAAACACACCTAAATGGAAAGCTGGGAGCAGAATAATGAATTTTATAACTGCACTAACTGAAAAGAACGTTAAAAAGTGGGTTAGGCATTCCTAATGCCAATATCAAGCACAGGAAGATGAAGCTTTAACAACCTTTAAAACTGCATTTAAAAATACGATACACCAATGGAGCTGGAAAACAAACAGATGAGGAAAAACAGAAAACTCCCAAGAACTTTCAGAGCTTCATTCTCTGGGTCCATCATCCCACCCACAAAATAATACATATGAACAAGAAAGGCATTGCTGAATACCCTTGCACCCATTAAAACCTCTCTGTAGTGCCTACTTCACTGAGAAAAAAAGTGAACAATTCCTCTGCTTTGTGCAACAACGTTTTTACACAACCTCACTGGACACTTGTCATGTTGTTCTGAGCAGCTATTTTTTGGTCTTAACAAATCTACGTGCTTCTTGCACAAGTGTTTCAACATCCTCATGATCCTTTTCTTCTGAACTCGGTTCCCAGTCCGAGTCCTCGTCAGTAGCTTCACACTCCTCTTCCTCATCATCTATAAAGCTGTCATTGAGGTCATATTCCTTAACTTCACCACCATTAGCACTGTCCTTCTCCACAGCCCTTTTTCCTGTAGGGACAAAAATGTCAGGTATTCGTGAATCATAAATGCAGAACCCAAGAGCCTTCACAGAGGCTGAGTTAAGTCTCTCTCATGAAGAGGAGGAATCACCTAACCAACACACCTATTTTCCAATTTACTTCCATGGTTACTTGGATTTTCTGCCTTCATGCATCCATTTTTACTTCAGGCTACTTTAAACTCTTAGCCTTTGGAATTTGACATGGCTAAATTGAATTAAAATTCCTAGTCACTTCTTTCCTGAGCTTCAGGTGAGAGAAGGGAATCTTGTGTATCACACACCCCCTACCACCTTCATTTGGATCCATGCTGGATAGTCTGCGCTTCCTTTCTGAACATGGGTTAAAGACACAACAAATGCCAAACACCTTCCTGAGCTGGGGGCAGCCTCCCTGTGTTCCAGTTCAGTCTGTTCTATCACTCTGCTTTCCAATCTGCTGTCCCATCCATCTTCTTCACAATTTATATTTTGTCATCAAATTGCCTTCTGCCTTCTCAGCATTTCACAATAGTCTGTGTCGGCAGGAATCACATTTGGAAACCTCTCCTTATAAGAAGAGGATGCTGTTCACAGCATGCTTCTAAACTTTGTTATAGCGCGTCTTGAATTGCTTGAATATGTTGGCACATTTAAACCAAATCCCAGAGGCAGGATAATTCTGCTGTTTGAAGAAGCCTTACCTATCAGACTTGGTAGTGTCTATAGAAAGCTGCTGCCATGGCAGGATTGCCTTCTCCTTTTGTTTATCAGTAGCTGAGCAAAACGACCTTAATAAGGTAGTTTCCACTGTATTTTTGCAGATGTGTGTAATCCTTGCTTCACAAGAATATGACATCTTCCTTTTTCTTACGTGTCCACAATTTCTAACTAGCCATGGCCTGTTAATACTCCAAACATGTCTTATTTTGTATAGCATCACACTTTCAGATTGCTTTTAAATTATTTTAGAAAGGATAGGAAGCTTTACATTTGGAATCTGAGACACAAAAGGAGCCTGGAAGCAGACCTATACAAAGCATATTTAAAGCTAGAGTCTATGCACCCACAACACAGATAACCTTCTACATTTTACTCCTAAAAATCTGAGATATCACCACCTCATTGGATACGTAAAAAAAGTTCATCAGCACATGCACAGACTTATCACTTGACAGCTATTTAAAAGTCAATGCAATACGGAGGGAATACCTGAATGTTTCAGGAGCAATCAATGTTTATGGGGCAACCTTAACTACCTGTGGATGAAATACAGCATTCCTTTCATCTTATTATAGGCCCCTGTGTAAGGAAGAAAGTATCCATTTAGCCACCTGCGTCTCTCCTTAAAACACTTGTTTCCTTGCCTGCTTCCAGGGAAGTACAGGTATGACTATCCAGGAAACCTGGCACAAATTCAATTTAAGCACTACTATTTTCAGGAAAACAAGAGGTTTTTCCTAAAATAAGGACTACTTTCTCCTCAGCTACTTATTATCAAGCAACTCTAGTACTATTAAATGCCAAATCCCGAGACCATAGCAGCTGTGTCCTGTGCTGACGTGCCCATTCATAACTTCATAACACACTCACCATTTCTTGAAGACCGCTCTCGGGTTCCCCTCCCAGTCACTAAAGAAAGGGAAGCAGTCAGTCAGGACAGAGTGATCCCACAATAGAAAACTGACGTATTAAAAAATGCTGCAATGGTTGTGCTGCAGTTACAAGTATAAAAGCTACTCTGCTGGCCAAAACATCCCTCTTTTTCTCTTGATTCATTCCCAAGAGATTACCCAGATGAGCTGTTCTTAAAATTATGAACCCTGACATCTCCAAGTGTCATCAATAATGGTTGGGGGCCTTTAAGACAAAAACTGGAGTCTTCAAAAGCATTTAAATATTTTACATTATTGTTTCCACACCTGCAATGCCTCCCTTAAAAGTGTCATAACCCTGAGTCTTTACAGTAAAATACATTATCATTACATTTCCATAACTGCTCTAAACTACCGCTTATTGCATTGGGATTTCATGTGGGGAAAAAAACCCCTCAATAATCATAAAAAAAGAACCAAAAATCATCTCTTTCAATTCTTTAAGAACAGACAAAATGTACACAGCACGTTCCCCTGTGTTTTTCAACAAGTCAAATTACTGGAATATAAGCAGACTACAAAGTGTTGGAATAAGAACTGAAATTCAGTTTTAGTTATGCTCCCTCTAAGCCTCAAGAGAGCATAGATGCAGAAATTCATTCTTCCCCTAAGAAAATCACCAGTTAAAAAAATTAAATACAGAAAAGATGACAGACATGGTTTCAATGTTTGGTTTAGAGCATCTTTAAAATTGTATCCTACCTGAGGATTTTTTATCAAAAGAGGAAAAAGTCCCAGAAAAAAAAAAATCCAAAATTGAGAGTAAGCTGTAAATGCAATGTTATTCTCTCAAAGTAGACTACAGCATTTTATTCCAAGTTTTTGGTACCCATTACTGAGTTCTGGGGTTTTTTTTCCTCACACTTTTGAGAAATATCAGACAGGTTGGCTTACCTGGAGGTGCACTGTGCTTGTATTCCAGCTTGTGCTGGGGGTTCTTCCTGCAAAGAAGAATATAGTAAAAGCTTGATTCATCACCTTGTTCCACACTTATCAAGTCCAGAATCCTCTGGTATTTTACAGATAAATGTATGGATAATTTAGTTTCAATGTGGTCCCACAGAAGTGCTGTTGCCTCAGAATACATGTTTTTATCCACTGGGGTAATTACACACCAGTTAAAATCTCCTAAATAAAAGGGTAAAACCTAGATCCTGAAAAACAAATGGAATAAAACAATATTTTGAAGACAAGGAGTGCTTAAAAGAAACAGTAGTCAGCCATAAACTGGATTTTATTGCTGTTACCTAAATTATGCTTTCTAACAAATGAAATACTGATTAAAATAGGGGGGTTGTACAAAATCTCAGCAAGCACTTGATCAAAATTTAAACTAAGGATTACATATAGGAACAACATGTAAAAATAAATTATTGTTTATCTAAAATAAGAGTTTACTAAATATTGAAACAGAACTACTGCTGATCTCCAGGTCATTGAATAAATTCTGAAAGTCAAGTTTTCATCTCTGCCAGCTGAAATCACTAAGAAAAATAGTGATTTTTACTGTGTCACCATGCAAAATATGCACAGACTCAAATGCTTTAAAGGTAGCAGTCTGACCACAGTAAATTTCAGAAGGCTACAGTCAAGATTTAGCATCAAGAATTATTCTTGTTATTCCACTGTCACTTGGCAGCTGCAGGGGAGAACACCCTTAAGCCGTGAACAAGAAGAGCCACTTGGCACACCGTTCCTCACCTGTAACAAGCTGTTCCATAGGGACACTCGGGCCTGTTGTCATTGCTGTGCTGAGCTACCGCTCCCATGTCATGATAGTCATCATCATTAGGGTGACTGAACTGCTGGAAGTGAATGGGATTCTTCCTGCAAAATACAAATATACACCAAGAACTTACTGCTCCATTTCAACACGAGAGTCAGAGATAAGAAGTGTTACTGAAGCTGTGACAGCTCGTTTTTCTGTGGTTACATGAAGAGGAGCTTTCACTGTTTAACTTGATGCAGAACATAAGACCTGCAGAAGAATTTTTTATCTCAGCTGAGATAAAAACAACAGAGATTAAAATAAGAATTTTTGTATTTGCTGTCAGCTTTGAGTTTCAAACCTCCAACACAATAGGTTTTATTTTATAAAATAAAAAATTACCACCTGACATGAAGTTGTACACAAGACATAACTGAGTGTAGCTGAGTCACACCAGTCTTAGTGATGAGAGCACAAAGCCAGCATTCACATTTTCTTGTTCTACAATTCTTGAATTCAAGGTGAGCAAGTAGGGAACACAAATATATGTGTCACTGAAAGAATTTCTGTGCTGCTTCTATGCAAGAGGTTTGCACACACACCACACAAGACAAGGCAGCACTAAACAACATCACTTAAAGAAGTGTTTCCTTTATAGAACTGCTGTAAGTGATGTTAAAAAGAACACAGAGAAACATGTTATGACTTCAGGAGAAATTCATGTCACAGATCAAACCATACTACAGAAACTTACATCAAAATAAACATACTGTTACCAAAACCAGACTTTTTCCCTATGGTTTCTTTTAGAAATGCTCTTTTTCAGGGATAATACTTAAAAGCACAAAATGTGAGATACTTTTAATAAATTATTTTCCAAAAGACACCTAAAATATACTTCAGTGATTACCACAATTATTCCCAGAGTGCACAACCTTTACTGTGTTGTGTAAATTATGAAAGAGAACTGGCTGGCTCAAGCAGAATGAATGACAACCTTCAACTCCAGAGTTATTATTGCTTTGTCACACTTGTTATCACTGCATTTAGAAACAAATACGGAACACGACAGGGACACGGGTGTAGCCAGCTCCACATCCAGCAGCTGAGGAAACTCCACAAGCAAGATACAGATAAATTCTTCAATGAGCCACTTAAAGATTCAGTATTACTTGGATCCATTTACATTTGTCCTGGTCTGTTATTTCTGCAAACTCTAGGGTAAGTAAAATAATGTTTCAGTAGAAACAATTGCTAGGTTCCATTTAGCAGTCCTTTACTCCATAACAAGTTCTCATGAAACATCATTTCTTATGCCAAATTCAGACTGGCTGCCTACTTCTTTTCTCATTTACAAATAAATGGGATGTAACCAAGTCATTTTAGAGGCCATTTGCTTTGTTTTTTCAAGGCACAGAGGTAATGAACTAGCAATAACAAAGACTTTTTAGTCATTTGAAACGTAATTCATCTTCTCCAAAGGATACAACCAATGTTCTTTGAAATAATCTTCATTTCTACAAGATACATGTGGAGTCGTAGTCACCACGGAAAGGCCTAATAGCAGTTGATTAGCTGATACATTGTGTTTTATGAGATAACCTTTCCTTCCAAAACTTTGCTGCAAAACCTACTTGGACAACACCGAACAGCCTTTATTGGAGGAGAGGGAAAAATGTACGGGAGGAAGGAGGAAAAGCAATGAAAGGGTTGTGATGTACAAGTCCTCATCACTCACAGTCTCACAGGCTTCAGGAGACTTCGGGCCAGTGGATGCTACTCCTCAAATTATACATTACCTGTGCAGCACTTTGAGCATGACACACCTCAGATTCTCAGCACTAGCAGTAACATCATATTTTATCTTACCTTTACCTGGATAATTTGCACTTATTCTACTTCTAGGTGTAGCGCAACAAAACCCACCAAAATTAATGGAAGTAGAGAAATGCATAGTTAATTTTAAGCAAGTATTTTCCCTTCATGTAAAAAAACCCCCAAACTTCCTAAAGCTTCCTAAGTGTTTTGGTTTTTCGGTTTTTTTTAGACATGGAGTTACAAGAGCATATCTA
The DNA here is from genome assembly GCA_013390025.1 of Pitta sordida. Taxonomy (NCBI): domain Eukaryota; kingdom Metazoa; phylum Chordata; class Aves; order Passeriformes; family Pittidae; genus Pitta; species Pitta sordida. The sequence goes on along the minus strand of WEKX01003884.1, from coordinate 11,545 downwards.
TCAGACTCAGTTGCACTCCAAAGTTAACTTCTTCACAACAAAGCTTCACTACACAGGGATTTATTATTCATTTGATCAAAATAAAATCATTAAGCTTTACCTGCACAAAAAGCAACCAATTAAAGGCCTGTTTTAAGAATAAAGTTTTACGACCACTGCCTTCATACTGACACAGTTACAACTTTGCTTTCACAGAAGCTCTGAATCTGTGTACCCACACCTCATGATGCAGAAAACACAAACACAAACTATGCAAATAAAACTCTAAAAGTTCTTCAGGATCAATGAGCCATCTCAAGTAAAAGCCAAGTATTGCTCAGTGAAATATTTAAGACAGTTATTCATGTGTGCAGACACCAAAAGCAACATAAAAAGCTTTTTCTAACACAAGTTTAACTCATTAGTTCACAAACCCTGGTTCTTCACAATGCCATGAAGACCCCCTGATAACTCAAGGAAACTCTTATTTTCTCAGCTACTGAAAAATCTGGTAGTGAAAATGTACCAGTGTTAGTAGTGGCAAATAAATAAAGCCATAGAATTCAAGTTATGCCATGGCTGCACATAAAATGTCTGTAAGTTCTATATTTTAAGTCTTATTAGAAGGCAGGACTCAAGAGAAAGAAAATGCAGGTCTTTAGCTGCCAGGATTACAAGTGAAAAGAAAGCAGAAAGGAAAAACAATAGTTTTCATGAACAAACAGCAAAATATTTAGAAGAACACACAAATATAAAGGTTGGTTGAGCATCTCCTGCTTTGACAGGTATGGGAGAGATTTATACAGCTCCATTCAGCAGAGACCTGTATCCCAGGCTATGGCAAAAGGATGGAATTGTGGACGAAATATTTGAGTTCTGATGTGAGAAGAGGGTTCAGGTCTATTGTACTCCTTCTATGTGGCCTTTGAAAAGGGGAGTGGTGGTGGATTGACTTGTATTTTTAATTCTTTATTCTTCTAACTTCAGAAAAACAAGCAGCAGACAAGAAAAGGGACACACAACAGTATTCAGAAGGCAAGTTCCTTGACAACAAATATAGCCAGATACAACATACACAGAGCACTTTCTCTCCCAGTGAAAACAGCGTCTCCTTTCAGTTTGGTAAGGCTTCGGGCCACCTCAGAAAGTGACACTGAAGGAAGGTGGCAAGAAGATTCCCTGGAGTAAGAGGTTCCATCAAGCTTGATTCTTTCAAAAGCTGTGATTTCAAATTTGTAAATGAAGAAACTGAACTACAGGTTAGAAGGTTATTTCCTAAGTGTTTAAGGCACGTGAAAGAGAACTCTAATCAAATTAATAGAACTAACACTTAATCTGTGCTAACTCAGCTCTGCCACCAATGTAGAGAAAGTGACTTGGGTGCCTTGAATTAAAAGCAAATAGACAGACAGATCACAGAAGACACTTCTGCTGCTGCAAACAGGCATGTTGGGTTTAATGACATTTCCTGAATGAAATTTTTGATCCTCCCTATTTACAAATTTCTACAATGTTTTACAATCAAGAGACCAAAGAATAAATGTGCATATGCAGACTCCCTATTACCTATACCTAAGATTTGTTTTCCTGAAGATTAGGAATATTTCCACATATCAGAGCATTAAATCACCTTAATATCCAGCAGGGAAAACTTGGCTGAGCAACATTAAAAGTAACTGGAGCAAAACAGAGGCTGCATTTGTAGTACTGGGTCAACTGAACTGACTAATAAAACATGTTTTCATCATCATTCATAAAAAAATTGAGATACATGAAAACTAAAGGAAAATTGAAGTGTGATGTGCTCATGAACACAACAGCTTTATGCTTTTCATAAACAGTTATCTCAGCATTGGACCCACCAAACATACAGAAACCCAGTCAATTGTGTTTGACTGTTTCCTACTAAAACTCACTTAAGTCTCTCTGGAGGAAGAGAAAAAGAGTCACAGGACCCCGTTTCCTGGGTTAGCCTTAAGTCTTTACAACGTACATGTGTTTATCTAGAGCTCAAAACCATCTCCAAAATGCAGTTCTCAGGTCACCAGGAATTTTCTAGACTCAAGAGCACCCCTAGATTTCAATCTTCCCTTCAGTGTCACGACACAGGACACTACAGATCTTTTGAGGGCAGAAAGAACTAGCAGGAGGCCAGGCACCCATCACTGGTGTTTTGGAACTTTGCTGGAAAATTTGTAGGACAAATCCTCCATCGTGAATTGACAGGATATGAGCGGGAGGGAAAAAGGGGAAAAAAGTAAAAATCACCAATTGTTCCTCACTTGCTGTATTTCCAAAGACAGACCAGATAAGAGTTAACCTGGAGTTCTAAGTTTGCCTCGTTCTGGTTTTAGGCGGAAATTGAAAGCTTTAAAAAATAACAACAACAAAAAAAAATTCACAGAAATGCCAAGTTATAATAAAATAAATTCTCAATTTTTTAGGGATGACAAATAGTAAATATTTTAAACATTTAGACCACAAAGCAGGCATTAGCTTCAATACAGTCATACCTCCATAGTGGTGAGGAACGGGTCTCCCAGGGGTCTCAGGAAACGTCTAAGCCACAAACAGTTGTGGGTCATTAATATGCATACAGGCCCCGCCCTTCGCTGGGGAGCATTTTCCGCTCCTCCCCATGGGCTCTCACAGCACAGGAGAGCAAAGGGAACCATTTCTGAGCCCTCTCTGCCTGGGGAGACCCCCAGAGATTCCCTGGGCTTCTCTTTGGCCATGCTGCTGCTTCTAGAGCCACCCATGGGCTTCTGCCACCACGCATGATTTCACTGCCTCCGCAGCGGGGAAGCTCTGGGGCTGCAGCAGGGAAGGGGGTCAGCGGGGGTTCCCAGGTTCAGTTTGGCACAGGTCTGTGCCACCAGCGCTCTTGGAGCCTGGGAGACCTTAACTTTGCAACACTGTGACACCTAGGACCCCTTCTGTCAGGGGGTGGCATTAGTGTTGGAGTTCCTTTCCCTTTAACTGCGATGGCTACGATACGTACATCCGCTGGTTGTATGGGTAGCAGTGCTGCGCTGGGTCTCAGCAGCCACCCAGGGCATACCGCAGGCAGGCGGCATTGATGCTTCCCCACACTGGACTAAAATGCCCCGCGTGCCCTGAGGCGGTAGGGACTGGGCATGGAGACACACAGGAGCCAGGCAGGGACCGTGGCATGGTGCCACGGGACTATAAATGCCAGGGAACCTCCGCTGCACTCGTAAGGGAGTGATCTGTGGCTGTCCCCAGCAAGTGGGAGGCACTGCGTGCCCTCCCCACAGGGCCAGGCCAGTCCTGCCCTACAGGGAGTGCCGGCGCCACCCCTCAGCAAACCAGAGGCACTGCACACGTGTCAACTGGGAAGCTCCGCAAATGACTCCACAAGTCACTGAGGCAGCTTTGCAGGGGAGAATTTTCACCGTTCAGCGGAGAAAGTGCGATGCACTGAGGTATGACTGTAAGACTTACACACATGTAAGTCTCACCCGCTAATAGAAGAAGCCTATAGGGTTTATGTTGGGAATTTCAACTTTTTACACCTCCCTGCTGGTACCCGGTGCTGTACACACAGGTCTTTTGGTTCTTTTCTTTTTAATATGGACCTTTGTCGCTCATTTCCTGCAACACTTCCCCTTTTAATTTGCTGAAGTCTTTCATCCCTTGTTTGGGTTATATCAGCAGTTAGCAAGACATCCTGGCTCCTCCTTTTATCATTCTAAAATTATTCTGCCATTTGTTTCTCATTGGTCCCCTGATCACCAAAAATTATTTTCCAAATTAAACTTGTAATGACTTCACAGTTTTCTCTTCCATACTTAATACATTACTTCTAAATAACAAGCTAGCCCAAAACTAGTTTTAATTTTGCTTTACCTGTAACAGGCACTTCCATACATGCAAGGTGTCCTCTTATGCTGGATCTGTTTGGAGCTTTCTGAAGCATCTGAACTTCTGGTTGAATCAGAAATCTCAGTCTCGCAATCCACATTTGCATCAGGCTCAAGAATCCCTTCCTGGGCACCAAAACATTGGGAAGTCCTGCCCCAGTGAGCTTGTTGGCTTGTAGAACCAGTAATCTGCTCTTTGTTTTCTGTTTCCTCAACTCTATTGTCTTTACTGGAGATCTGACCTACTCTTTTAGAACATTTGCTATGCAGCTGCCTATCACTTTTTTCCAGATAACTTCCAGGGTTTTTTGTTCCAGTCTTGCCATTTCCTTCCATATTTCTCGTGGTATTCTCAAGAGGAAATCCAGATGTATTCTGTGAAACAAGGTTACATTTTGAAGGAGCTGAAAATTTACACTCCAGAATTCACAGCTTTAAAGTCAAACTGTGCCTCATCGTTCCTGCTTTCAAACTCAGAGAATCCCAGAACAGCCCAGGTTGGAAAGGACCTCAAAAGATCATCTGGTCCAACCTTTAAATCTCCCATTTCACTTTCCAAATTCAAGTTCACTGCTAAATACAGCTGCTGAACAAAAGGCTCAAGTTAAGAAAACAACACAATTTAAAGAAAAACGTATGCTAAAGCTTCAATTCTTGGCTTCAGTTTGCTCACAACACAGACTCTTCTCTTACCACTTCAGTCTGCAAACAGTTTAAAGACTTTAATTTAATTTTAAATGAAATTCCAACTAAAAGTACTGCTCCTGAAAAAAATAACCAGCATTATATAGATGAAGATATAGGAGACTCTCGAAGAATGTATACTCCTATACTAGAATCAGTTTTAATCCATGAAGTACCAAAATATAGGGAACATACATATTTCTCTATATCTGTAGAAGATATATGGGAATTCATGATCCACACCTTGAGCTTAATCTCTCACCCTGATACATCTTAAATGTTTCAGCTTGTGACTCTAAATTATAAAACATTTTAACATAGATACCCATCAGGCAAAGAGTCCAGTTTTGACATATAATTAATTTTAAATTTTGGAACAAAATGAGAGCTGTGATCCTTACAAAGAGAATACAAGATACATAACCAAGACAAGAACAGTGTACTGACAACTGAGGCATTATCTGAAAGCATATCTGCACTGAAGGCTGGACTACTTTGATACAGCACACAACTATTCCAAGCTCTCTGCTCTCTACAGAGCAGATCCAAATTTCCCTTATAGTAAATTTATGCTTAGTTTACATGGATGTGTTTGGAAGAGCTTGAAAATCAGCTGGCGGTTTCCTATTTCCTTTTATTCCTTTTGATGCAAGCCTCATAAAACGTTCCCCAAAACCAGAGATAAATACATTTGATCAACAAAGTGATCAAAAATGGGTAAAGTCAGCACTAATATCAGCTGATCCTGACAGCAGCACATGTAGCAATTCAATCCAAAGACAACTCCCAATATAAGGCTCAGCAATCAACTGCAGCTTAAGAAATCAGCCTTCCTTTGCCAGAGGAGGAAGAAATTACTCCAATTTGCTGCTCCCACTTGTGACTCTCTACCAAATACGTACTCCAATCCACTGCCTGTGTTGTACGTAACAAGACTAAACACACTCATTAGGATCAGTTACACACCGGGCTGCGATCCAGGGAAACCAAAGCCACCCGCGGTCCAGCACCGGGATAGCACGAACGAGCTCCCGGCGCTCTCTGGCGGCTGCTGCCGCTCACAACAACTGAGCTGATTTCTGCATCCTTCCTTACAGGACATTTTCTCAATCGCCCTAAACACGACAACAGGACCGTGATTTGGGCTTTGATATCAAAATTACGGTCGTTCAGAGCTCTCTATGATTATTGCTTTTGCTTGCCCTAACCAATTAGTTTTCCTGCAAAGCCCTGAAGGCCATGGCTTACACTGTGCTTGAGATTAAAATGATTTATGAAATTATTAGGTGAAAATAATTACGGCTTCCTACTTAGAAACTACAAAATTAAAAATACTTCATTATGCAATCACTCACCTCCAAAACTGACAAAGAGAAAACAGCACAGCAGCTGTTATTAACGCATCTGGTGAACAGCAAAGCTACTGTTACACCAAAACTTTGAAGTGTTTGTTCTCCATAAGTAGTTAATTTTAATTGAACATTTAATTAAAAAACAAAATCCAAATCCCAATAGCTTTCAGTGTTAAAAGCATATTTTAAGTGTTTTATGAGATCCTGGAACAAACCTAGGCAATTCCACTCTTAGACACGAAAAACACCTCCCCAGGTTGTTCACTTAGATATGATTCAGTAAAAGCCTGTTTGCTTTCACCAGCATATGCTTTACTTTTCTTAGGCAATGATCTTTCTCTTTTCACCACTTGCAGGGTGTTGTTGGCAAGGATTTGGCTGCCTGTAAATGCAGTTGTACTGTGAGGTCACACAGCCACTGACCAGCTGGACTGAAGGGTCTGTTCCCTCATTGCCATAAACCCTTTTGGATTCCAGGTTAATTTTTCCCCACCTTTCTTTTTTTTTGTCTCAGATTTTGGGACAGTAGTATAAGCACACTCCATGTTCCTTCGAAACACAGCAGCTGCTGAGCCACACATCATTATCTGACCATAAAACTTCACCTCCTAAAATGGCAAGAGCTTGGGCAGAGCCCAGTGTCCCATTACATCAGTATCACAGCATCACTTACCCCTAAAGGTTTTCAGAAAAAGAAATCACACACACCAAACCATGACTAGAACCAGTGCTTTGGTCTTCATGCTTCTTACTGTAAAGCTCAAAGTCTGGTATTTCTGTGGAACATCTGGGACCCCAAGTCCCAGATCCCGAGACGGAAATGCAGAAAGCCAAGTCTCTGAGGGTTTCCATGATCCTTGCTACAGAGCTGTCAAATGGACTGATATTTCAAAACAACAAACCATGGGCAGAACACAGTTATGTTGTAGACCCAGCCTTCAACAGGACATTGCCAACTACATCCTGGCTTTTTGAAGTATCATTGTTCTGCCCCGNTAAAGGTTTTCAGAAAAAGAAATCACACACACCAAACCATGGCTAGAACCAGTGCTTTGGCCCATGTCTTCCTGCTTCTTACTGCAAAGCTCAAAGTCTGGTATTTCGTTGGAACATCTGGGACCCCGAGTCCCAGATCCTGAGAAGGAAATGCAGAAAACCAAGTCTCTGAGGGTTTCCACGATCCTTGCTACAGAGCTGTCAAATGGACTGGAATTTCAAAACAACAAATCATGGGCAGAACACATAGTTATGTTGTAGACCCAGCTTTCAACAGGACATTGCCAACTACATTCTGGCTTTTTGCAGTATCAGTGTTCTGCCCTTAGCCACCAAGTTACCTGACATGAAGGGACAGGGATGGAAAGGCAGCTCCTTTTCCCTTGATCTTGCTCTTCACCTTCAAAATCCTCTGTAATTTCTCCAGAAGCTAATCTTTTTTTCTGCTGCACGTTTACTTCCGATTTCAATGACTCCATGTCCCTTTCTCCCCTTCCTTGGCCTTTTTTCTTTCTATGACCTTAAAAAAGAAAATAAATAGAAGGATGCTTTTGGAATGCAACTCTTTTAGTGAGACCCTGACCACATTGGAAATCTAAAGCTACATCAAAGCAGGGCACAGAGCAAATAGCAGGAGAAAGACCAGCAGTTGTGCCTGTGTTGTTTCAACAACACATTTGACACTTACTGCTGATAGGAGTAAAAAACATGTTTGAAAATGAAACAGACACTTGAAGGGAGAATTTGGAGGAAAACAATAAATATATGGCAAAGAATATTCTGGACTGAATGTACCAGTATGAGTGACAACACAATTTGCACCACAGAGGTGTAAGGACAGCTTTGGTGTCACTGGCCCTTCAGACTACCAGTTAATACAGGTAGACATCAACCATGGCACAGCAAAATCAGTGTGCCCACTTGCCTGGGCAACCACATCAGGGCTGATTAGTCCACTGGCCAGTAACCAACAGAAAAAGACAGTGAAAAGAAGTTCTGCCTCTCTGAAACCCTTCCCATCTCAGGAAACCTCAAGATCTCTGTACTGAAGTAGTATTTTCTGGATATACAGCTGGGAGAGAGCCAGGGTCACTGTCCTGGTTTTGTCATAGCTCCACGTGTTGCAAAATACATACGGAAGGAAAAGACTTGATGCCATTTTGCCAGACTCCAAAAACTCTCCTTCACAGAATACTGATGCATCAGACTCATTGTGTATGAAGTCAGAAGTTTTCCAAACATTAATGTCTGACTTCAAACTCACAAGTCAGTATCACCTTTCCAGCAGGAGGACAGACAGAAAGGCACAGAAGGGCAGCCTTTTGGATTTCCTCTCTACCTTTCCACCTTCCCATCCAACACCACTCTAAGAAGACCCAAACCACACCACAGTTTTAATAAAATATTTTTGATTTGAAGGAAGGATTGGTTGTTTTATTAAAGAAGGCCATTCTAAGCTGGAATGTTCTCATGTAATGACTTCTTAAACTGCTCCAACAGTGTTTGCAGGTATCCCCAGCTCCCTCAAGGTCAGGCCTTCAGATACCTCTCACCTACACAGCTCCAAATCTCAAATACCTACACAATCACAGCACTCAGTCTTTGAAAGAAACTCTGTATGCAAACATATAACGAATATTATAGAAATAGCAATTTCCTTTTCCCAGAGGAACAGAAGCCTGGTTTAGCCTCACATTGGTAAACAGCTGTTCTGTGAACAGCTGCTGCCTCTAGGAAGTAACTGGAGTAAATGATCAAGTTTGATTCATTCACGGTTAAAAAACAAACACACAGCACCACCCAAAAAAACCCCTACTTTAAAAACTTGTGAAATTAGAATCTAAGCATAGAAGAGGAAAACATCAACGACTTAAGTGTGAAGAAGGCTTGGAATTAGAGATACAAGAACTACCTAGAATTTATATACAAAACATACACGTTTATAGGAGAGAGCTCCAAAACATCTGATGCTTAGCTGTCCAAGTTTATCTGGCATTAAAAAAAAAGAACAGGAGGAATATGAACTGAAACTGTGATACCCATAGGGTTAATGAGAAAGGAAACAACAGAAATCCATCTCAGTCAGTTGCCCCTCCTGGAAAGAGAAGTCCCAATTAATATTTTCTACCACCACCATTATAATTTAAGAAAATCATATCAAAGCACAACAATGCACATTGGTATGTAATTGTTACACTCTGCAAACCTACCTCCTGTCACGACAGGCTCAGAAACCCTCTGCACCAGGAGATCGCTTTCCAGCATCCAAGATGGAAGCACTCTCTTCCTTTGAATAGATTTTGACTGTTCATTTTCATTATCATCAGAAAGAGGAATCTGAAACAAGATTTACTGTTTAGCACCTTTATTCAGTTACAGAACAGGGAGGAAACCAGATCACAGTTTGTCCTCAGTTATGTGCTTCAAATGCAGTCGGGGTAACCACCTACTTTTTTATGCGGACCTCAATTATTTTACTTGTTTTGCAGTTCCTACTCACTCAGAAAAACAACATCTGTAGAAACCTTCATGGACTAAAAACCCACAAAACAAACAAAAAATAACTTCTTAGATCTTTGGAATAAGTATCTAAAAGGCTACAAATGAAACATTTCATAGGAGAGCTCTAGCAGCATCTTGCTCTAGAAATTTGGGGTTGGTTGAAACAGACAGTCATTCATTCCTCTGGGCCTTCACAGGTACTCAGGGGCAGCTACTGATATGGACTAGAGAACAGAGCTGACCTTTGTTCTGTAGTGCTGAACTCAACTCCAGCACTGTTAGTCCAAAACACTCCTATAACATCTTTATGTACTTGTGCAGTGCACAGCTCCAATAAAGCAACAGACTTTGAGTACACAACTTGGACTGCCATAATTAACTTCTCAGGGGGAAAAAAAGGTATAGAAAGCATGACGCCTTCTTAACTTTCAACAAACGCTTACAAATACTAAATTTCATTAAAAAAATAAGCACCTACCAGACATCTAGAGGCAGCATCATTAGTTCTCATTTTTGTGGCTCCTTCTACCTCAGGGCTGGAAAGTGCTGGTTCCATTAACAGTGGAATACAGGACATCTCAACAGCATGAACAGTTGGTGCTTCTTCTGCATCAGCCCCGTGATTTTTTCTGACAAAACAAAATCAATTTTATCTATCCACACATTACAAACATAAACACACACGTTAGACACAAACTATTTACCACTAATAAACTTCAAAACTGAATGTCAACATTCCCCAGTACTGCTCCTGAAGGAAATAAACCTGCCTTTCTTTTACCTCACACCTAAAGTATTTTGAACAAGAGACTGCTGACCTCTGCTGTGGTGTTTTGGGGTTTAAGTACACAATTTGCACTGGTCACTGCCACCTTTTTCACTTTGAGAAAGACAAAATTAGAGCTGAGAACTTGCTTTACAGTAAACCTGCACAACTCCCCAAAATCTGGTTCTCTGCTAAAGCCAGACCATGATTTTAAGATACAGTTTTCGGGGCCAAATGCCCAATGAATCCAGCACTTCCCAGCGAATTCCCGCTAAGGGATACAAGGCTGCAGCTCTGAGGTGACAGCAGCTACTTGGGCAGCGCTTTCAAAAGCCTCAGGTCAGGGCCACTACATCCAAAACACTTTTTAAGTCAGGAAAGTGCAAACAAACTGCAATTGTTTTGCCTTTAACACTTTCTCCTTCCAGTACTCGATCTGTCAGCACAAAGAATTAGGGAAAACCAAGTCCAATTGCTGCTGTATTCCCTGTACAGCCACACAGGGAAGTCACTGCTGCCTGTTCCACAGCTCTCTGCCCCTGCAGGGAAGGAGACACAGGATATTCCAAGTTGGAAGGGACCCACAGGGATCATCTAGTCCAACTCTCAAGCGAATGGCCACAGAGGGATCGAAACCACACACAATGTCCATCTTAACTTTCTTTTCCTTGCCTCAGGAACAGAGACACCAGCAGTCAAGTTCTTTCCGTCCTAAAAAGGCCCCTCCAGGTGCAGTTCGGGAGGTTTCTGCTCTGCAGGGACTCAGGGAAAGGGTCAGAGTCAGACTGGAAGGGACCACAGTGGGTCATTTGGTCCTACCCCCCGCTCAGTCAGGGTCACATCAGAGCACATATTCAAGAACTGTCTGGTCGTGTTCCTGTGCTGTTTCCAGCGAGGGAGACTCCACACCCTCCCTGGGCAATCTGTCCAGCTCGGCCACTGCACAGCACAGAAGTTGCTCGTCGTCCGCGTTCAGATGGAATCCCCTGCGCATCACTTTCTGCCCTTTCCCTCTGACCCTACTGCTCAGCACCACCGACCAGAGCCTGGATCCATTCCCTGACGCTTCCCATTTGGATATTTATACACGTGCATGAGTTCCCCTCTCAGTCGTCTCTTCTCGGGGCTGAACAGGCTGAGCTCCCCCAGCCCTTCCTCCCGAGAGCGATGCTCCCGGCCCCAGCCGTCCTCGCTCCCTCGGCCTGAGCCCGGGGCTCCAGTGCCGCCCCTCTGCTGCGGACACGACCCAGCCCATCCCCGGGAGGAGATATCGCTACCTCGGAACTGTGCGGGTCCGGTCCGTCCTCAGGCCGGGGGAGCCGGAGCTGCCGGGACGGGGATGGGGCCGAGCCCGGTGGGAGCCGCCGCCGCCTCCTGATGAC